>CM029013.1:42450047-42744956 GCA_016801055.1 Panax notoginseng | reverse complement strand
TAATTCGGCTGAAATCTTTCGCAATACATAGCAGGACTCTACACCAATACTGAATAATATTAATATTTTGTGTTGTTTGATGCGGTGCAGGTCAAGAAGAATAATGTAGGTTGCAGAAAATTATTTATTGTATTTCATCGCATTTTTATCGTGTAGTTAATAAGGGCTAGAAACTTGCAGTTTACAGCACCCTAACCAACTGAGTATCCAAACTATACCCTTCTTCATCAAATACCCCAACCCTATAATTCCAACAACTGTGACGTGTAAAGAATAGGCCGCCAAACCGACCCATATCTCAAATCTATCCTAATTCATCTGTATGACTATATAAAAAGGTAAGCCAGTCCACATATGTAAAAGTTCAAAGGAAAACAAAGAAAATTGGGAATGTAATTGCTTTGTTTTATAGTAAATGATGAAAACACAAGGAAGGCAGGTTGTCAATTATGTCTTTCTATGAAATACATTCTGTAAGTTGAGTATTTCAGGAAACACCAATCTTGCAAACTGCCAAAATTAAAACAATCACCTGCATTTGCAAAAGTGATAAACCCAATTCCACGGTGCCCTTTGGTACTAGGATCCTACAAAATATCAATGGTAGTAATAAATATTGTATGCAGGAATATATTACATGAAATATGCAAATTATAACACGCATGGATTTAATAAATATGTTTAACTCTCAGAGGAGAGAGGAACCTTCGGCATGTATAAATCCGTTATTTCACCATATTTCTCAAAATAACTGCAACAAAAAGACAAAAACATAGATTTTCAGCACAGGCCTCATTATCACCCCGCGAATGTGATTACTATTTATTATAGATTTATGAACTAGTAAGAGTTTCAGTAAATAATAATGCTTTCACCCTATAAGTTTTTCTAGCTTTGTTCCTTCCTATCAAGCTACTATACACAATTACCTCCTGAATGTAGCTTCTGTCACAGATGGGGGAACCCGAGCAACAAATATCCTGGTGACTTTCTTTGATGGTGCTCGCATCGCCTCCTGTCAAAATATTACATATGGTTCAGGATGAAAATATAAATACACTAAAAAAGTACAGATCATTACACACTTCTTAATTAAATGACAGATTTGAACTAATTAAAGATCACAACCTTTGGCGTAGCTACTTTTACTTCAAGGACTCTATTGCCAAGGAAGTGCTCACTAGATAATGCATTCTGTAGGGAGGAGACACCAAAAGAGTGAGATATCTTCATACATAAATTTCATATCACTTCAACCTGTATAAACCATAACCATCAGAGTAACAGGACATAGAATCTGAAAACCTCAAACCAATATTATATGAAAAGAAAAGAGAGAATATGATCATAAATTGATGTTTAAGATGACATGCACCTTTGCATCCTCCACTGTCGCAAATGTTACATATCCAAAACCACGAGATCGACCAGTAGATCGCTCCTAAATTCATAGAAGGTAATAAGAACTGGCAGACCTTACTAGTATTCTACTCTCAAAAAATCAACCACCAAATATATATAATATGTAAAGATAAAGGGAGCAATATGAATATACTATTTCAAATACACCATAAAAAATACCAGCAGAACAATCATCAAACAGTGCATTCAATTTAACTAAGAAGATGAGATTAGTTGAGAATATATTGTGTACTTCATGTAATTGTTAATAAGCTTAAACAACCGACTTATATCATTATCATGGAATGCACCTCTCCCACAATTCCTGAAGAACATGCAAAGGTACTCCCTCTCCCGTCCCTCCCTCTCTCTCTTTCTCTCTCTCTCTTATAACATACACGCAGACACAATACATCCTCATCAAATCACCAAGGAAGCAGCTTTTTCACAAGTTCCAATCATGGAACTTCTGCAAATGGTATGGTAAATTAGCACAAAAAGTAAATGAAGAAAGGTAAGACAACAGGGTGTCTATGTTTCAATATCTCATATCATGACCTGAGCTGAGATTCTGAATGTGAATAGTAAAGTAAAGGATTAGCAGTTAGCACATAGTAGTTACTAAAACAACACTTAAAACATAATAATAATTCACAACAACAAGGAAGCAATAAAATTGCATTATAAACCCTTTCGAGATTCCTCCTTTAAGATATTTTTGTACAATTCTTGGGAACCCATTTTATACATTTTGAAGGTGGACAAGGACGGAGAACCATAGTTGTTATGTCATCAATACAATAAAAAGGTTGCCCATGATAAATAAAACTTGAAACCAATTTATCAGAATCAATATTATTGAATTTAACACAACTGCTCATCCAATATGCGTTATCAATCAAAAGAACTCTTCAGGTTATAATATAAGAAGAAAGAAAAAAACATATCAAAAAGCACATGTTTATTGCTGAAAACAACAAAGAGCTAACCTTCATAACAATACAGTCGTCCAATTCCCCAAATTTGGTCATGTAATCCCTCAATCCATCCGTATCAATTTCCCACGGAATGCCTAAAACCTAAAACATAAACAATCACATCATAAGTAAGCAATTTACAAAAAGGCAAGAAAATCAATGTAAACAAAATGAAAGGCGGAGAGACTTACAACAAGCTTTCTGTCCGACATAATTGAAGTGATCGAATGAAGAAATCGGGAAGGGAAGCACTCAAATTATCTCTCCTCTTGGCTCTAAGCACTCGCGATCTCACCTCTCTCTCCTCTACAAGTCTCTCACACTCGACGACTCTGACCCCTGCACACAATACACACACCTCTTTCTCACACACAACGATCATCAACAGCATATACCACAACAAACTCACCATTTTCCTCAGATTCTCAGATGAATTAGTTGCCAAATACAAGATTAAAAAGAGAAGGAAAAAACCACGATATTGATTGTTACTGAATACACGCCCACTGACCTTCGATTCTTTCGGATTAACAAATACCTAAAAACGCACGCAGATCTCTCCTTCTCTATCTACTCTCTCGCTCTTCCAGGCGCAGCAGGGCACGGCACAGGTGCGAGTAAACGTTCCCCCTATCCGTAAAAGATACTGACTGAAGATATACACGTTATGTAGGAACGATCAACCACAATAATCAACGCAATTTCTGGACTATTTTGACCCAAGTAATTTTAATTTTAATTTTAGGGTAAGTAGACTGACACTCAGTAATGGTTGCTGCATAAATTGGATCAAGAAAATAAAACCTTCGTCATTCGTTTAATTTTTTTATTTTTACAAAAGTGATTTCACTTGAAAATTTTAAAATTATATTTTGATTTCACGTGTATCCCATAATATATTGATGGTTTAGTTTAATAATAATTACGTGATAATTAAATCGTACTCATTTTTTCATCTTCATAATAAACAAACATGGTAGGTGTATTTGATAATACAAGCCTGATGATATGTTTGAAAAGAGCTCTTCTAGATGAAAATAAAAATTAAATATGAGTGTATTTAAATGTTACCTATTTGTATTTTTAATTATCATTGAGGGTCAAAATACAAAAAAATAAAATTCAAATACACTCGTGTCTAATTTTTATGTCAACATAAAATTTTTGGTTAAAAAATCTGATGATATCATGCTTATTGCACCCAATGCTTCCTCGAACGCTGGCTTTCGCGACCTTTTAATTTTTATTTGTCACTTCCTTCTTATGTCAGCCCCTCTTACATGCGCATGAAGAGGATGGGATAAGAGATCTATCTAGCCTAGAAGAACCACCTTGATGAATTTGTAGTGTTCAATTAAATTTGAGTTTTCGCACTAGTAGAGTCGTCCCATTATTTGTATTATCAGATACGATCCTAATAAACAAGTAAGTGTGTTTTGGGATATATATGGTCCCAATTTTTATTTTCATCACCTCTAAAATTCTAATACATCCCCCTTATCATAAGCTCATTCAAGTATCTAATCTAATCCGATCCCAACCAACTATAGACGAAAATGAAGATTAGTCACTTTCATCTTGTAATTAAGGAATTGTACATGCATCAACTTAGATTAGGATTCCTCACTTTGGCCTTTGCGGAATTTATTTGTCACAAAATGCATGCATACATAAGAGATCAAATGATCACCCTATGATCAGCAACAACTAAGAGATGGAGACATGGACATGCAGATGAATTAATCAGGTAGATAGATAGATAGATACAATGTACTTGGGGGGTAAGGTGAGCCGAGTGAGTGTAGCAGTAGTGCATTCATTATGCAAATATGGACTCATCCTCCACTCTGCGTCTGCGTGGGTGGGGATGTTAGGACCTCACTGGGACGTCTCACATGGCATATACAGATCTTCTTTTCAAGACCCATATATTATGTACCTATTTTGACCTACCCATACTATGTAGTATATCTAAATAGTATATATAATTATATAGTTGTGATTGTTTAATGGAGTACGACTAATTGTCTACTGTCATTAATTGACTAGCATAAAATTAACTAAACTAAATATAGCAACGTACGGTCTATCTATTGATCTTCTTTGCATTCGATTTGAACAGTTATCAGTCTTAAATTGGCTACTAACTAGTGAGGCATGATCCTTAAGACAAGACAGAACACGGTTATCGCTCCACCCTGCCTTGGGAGGCAACCTCTCTCTCTCTCTCTCTCTCTCTCTCTCTCTCTCTCTCTCTCTTAACTGATAGTACTAGAAAAGTAGTTACGAATACCAAATACTACTACTGTTAATGAGGTTGATGGCACGTGTGTCAAGTAGGACCTAATTGATGTAACAAATAATGCAATTATGATAGGATCCCATTAATATCTAAATTGATTGCCGGTATGACTCTCAATTGACTCGGTTAAGTCCGATCCATCCATTTAAAATTCGCTTGAATTTTATTTAGAAATAAGTCGGTCAAATTTATACTAAAAATCAAATTTGGAGTGAAATTCATATTCAGCTTGGTCAATAGGTTGCTCGGTACATTATAGACCCAACCGAATTATAATGTTAAAAACATTATATATATATATATATATATATATATATATATATATTAATTATTATATATTTTCTCTCTCAATTTATGTTTAGATATTGTATTCTAAACTAAAAAGTAAGCACTGTAATTTTTGTAATGTGGTCATTTATATCATTTTCATAATAAAATATAGTATAACATAAAAAAAATTGATATTAAATATTAAAAATAATAAATACTAGAGTACTTATAAAATAATTTATATATGTTAATTTAAACTTCAATTTGATTAGTAAAAAGAATAATGTATGTAAAACATTTCAAATGAATTACTTTATATTGTTTTTTTTGGGGTCTAAGAGTTAATATTAATAATTTTATATTTTAATACGGGCTTAATTGAAAAAAGGCCGAAGTTCTTGATCTTAGTTGAGTCGAGTTTAAACAAATTTATTATAGTTCGAATGGGTCAATCCCGAACCAAGTTCAATAATTTTAAATTAGGTAACCTTAAACCCGACTCACATAATACCCCTGGTCCAAAAATTAATTCATCATCTAAAATTATTTTTGGTGCCCATAAAACCATAGTATTATATATATTCTCTAATCTACTGATCTTTCTTTCTTTTCTTTTTTTTCTTTCACATTTTACAGTTCAGTTTTTATCGTTTTATTGTTGGCGAGATTCAAAGAATGTAGTTAACGGCTACAATATTACCAATAAACTACAACCTCCACTTTAGAAAATATCGGATTTAATAATTTGTTCACCTCCATTTTTGTATATTTTGTTCATCCTTTTCTCTTGGTTGTGGGAAAAAAGAAGAAGTAACAAGTCATTGGTTAATAGGAAACAGCATAATAACCAACCAATCTTAGAAAAAAAGAAATCATCAAAACATCAGGAATCCTTAATCCAAAGAAACCCGGTGGGAACCTACTAATTAACACATATATAAGCAAGGGAAAAATAAAAGAGAAGCGATGGCTCGCATGCACAATATTCCTACAAAAGAAACATACCAAACCTGGTGTACGTACTATTAATAAAACTTGTATATATATATATATATAGTAGTACTATTAATTTACAGCAAAAGTAAGTACAACACTTTAATTAGTTGAACTTTATCGATCTATCACTAAAAAAACAACACTATATATATCCTTTGTATACGTAAAGGCAATCATCAAACTACGCAGCCTGATCAACAAAACCACTATATACTAATCATTAATCAATTACATAATAAGATGTTCACGTACCATGGGTAGTGAACACACTCGTCTCCCAAACAAATCAGTACCAGGTCATGTGATTCTTTAGTCTTGTTTACTTTTTACCATTAACAGAATCCATAAACCTGTAACATAGATCATGGACACATATATATGAGTAATGATCCATAACATGTATTTGTTATAAATCAAAAATGGGTAAATATCATCTCTACCTTTCATTACAAAAAGCAACTTGCTGACAAAGAACTTGAGATAGAAAGGGACGAGGGAGTTTGCTTTGGGGTTTTGCTTAGGGGTTTTGTTTTATTGTCTTTCTAAGCCATGTTTCCGAGTTTAGGCTTGGCTTGGGCATAATTGTCCAAAAATTATTTTAAACCAGTCCGCTAAATATATATTCTGTCATACAGCATGGTCAGTTTTTAAATCTCAGCCCTTACTTTTTGTAATGAAAGGTAGAGAGCAAATACATGCTATGTATCATTGCCCTATATATATATATATATATATATATATATATATATATATATATATATATATATATATATATATATATCCATTGTGGCCTTGACATGCAAGTCATCTGATGACTGATCTAGAGTTGGTTCAGATCGATCTTGGCTAGATTGCACCTATGGCCTAGGCATTACACATTATAGTATCTAGCTAATGTCAACGACCTGACTAGCTGAAAGCATGACTTTAACTCCTAAACTATCAGCAGGACGAACACTCTACACCATTCAGTTGAATCTGTTCTAGTACCGAAATTCATGGAAATCAATACCCACACAATTAAAGCCGCTCTCGATAGGATTAATTATCTATTTGGAAACCCATTAGAATCTCCTTCAAGGCTAAAACAAAGCCCAAAGGACTGTCTTTACAAGTTGCAATATAATGCCTCATAATAATTATATATTATCACTACACGATGCACATTAGTAAAATAGATCTTTATCTCTCTCTCTCACTCTTTCTTCTCACCTAAGCATCTGCATAGAGCCCACCATTTGAGCAGGCTGGCAATTAGCTCTGGCCAAAGGTGAATAATAATTCATATTCACTGCTGCTGCCATTGTCGCTGGATATCCAACACCCATTGCCCTATTAGGCCCTGCTAGTTCCAGTGATTGCACTTGCTTCTTCAAGAACTTCACGTAATGAACTGCTTCATCCAACATTGAAGCTGTATCCATTTTAGTCCCTCCAGGAACAAGTCTCTGCAGAATTCTGATCTTCTCGCTTATCCGCTCCCTCCTGTGTCTCGCCGCCACACTCTGTGGATCCTTAGATATCTTCACATTCCTTCTTTGTGGCGGCTTCAGTACTGACTCCGGCTCTATTTGAATTGGCTGCATTGCCGCAATGCGGAAAATCATTTCTCTCATGGCTTCCTCAGAGTTTACATTTGTTTTCTGTAATAATTCACTTGAACTTTTGAGTTGTGGAGTAGAAAAGGTTGGTTCAAGAAACTGAGTCATGGGTTCTTGGACAGGTGAGCCCATGAATGAGCTATGGAAGGGAGGTGGTGTAGATTCGACGCTACTGGAGCTTCCTCCAGAGAATTTCATCTCCGGGAATTCATGATAAATGTCTTGGTAATTATGGCCAGAGAGCTTATCCAGCTCCATCATCATTGTCATCATCTCCATTTGATCCATGCGCCTGAATCAAAAACTCCCTATAGAAAAAGGCTGAAAACTGAGAACTGAAAAAAATAAAAATAAAGCGTGGGACAGATTGATGGTGAAGGTGAATAGTACAGAGGGCTAAAAGAAGGTAGGGTTTATCACGAACGATAATAGCAAGGTATGGGAATATGTCAGTGGAAGGCTATATATATAACAAGTTGTGCACTATATTATATTATTATTATAATTTACTTCTACAATATACTTGTATTATTATAAGACCTAATTAAATACTTTTACTTCTTCTTTGAAAAACATTTGAACACATTTATGATAAAGTGGTGATCTCTGATCTCGACCGCCCACTACATTGAGGAACCGTAAATGGGTATGACTCTCCAAAGAAAGAATACTAACCGTCGGATCTCGATACCATTAACTTTCCTCTTTTTTCTTAATTTCATTTTCAAAGTTGTTGAGGGAATTGAAGGGGTCCCCACGCTAATTACAGCTGATTAATCTTACGCCATCGGGGCAGTTGTTGATCTACAAAGGGTTTAAAAGTCAGCAATTAAGGGCAGTAGAGATCAAATGGTATTACAGCACAAGTGGGACCGCATGGAATGAATTAAGGGCTCAGATGAAATAGAGAGTAATGGAGTAACGGTGCATGAACCAGAGTTATGATCCTCTCTTTGAGTAAAAAGTCTCTAAGCTTTGGCTTCAAAATTGACTTGCTTTATTGCTTAAAAACACCAAACAACCCCACAGTCACATGACATGTGTCAGAAGAGCAACAACTCAAATTCAGAAGGTAGGACCCTTTTAACTTACAGTAGTAGTATCCTACATCCGGTTGTGACCTGTTAACCTGCTATGCAGTCCCACTGATGCTTCCTCGGCACAATTGTCGAGGCAGAGGAGGAAATACTGATCTACGGACGGACAGTCTTTCTACCGGTAAATTGGATTACTTGGTGGAGTAGTAACTAACAAATAGTAGAAACTTGTATACAAGTACATAAAATACTATAATGGTGATATAATTTTAATGTTGAGTTTGAATTGAAATAATGAAATAAATAATAAAATTAAATATTTTTAAAATATTTTAAATATTGTATGTTTTGTTGTTGTTGTTATTGTTGTTGTTAGTGGTGGGAGGAAATGATTTATTTTTCAAAATTATTGAAGAATCTATGTAGCACGAGCATATTACACGAATTTTTGACTTTATTTTATGATACATGTGTAAGATATTCGATGCTCAGAAAAGATATGAATATTAGACGGTTTATTGTACGTAATATAAGAATTAATTAGCAAATTAAAGACAAAATATTGTGTCCGGCCAAATACTAGATATATCGGAGTCCATCAAAATGATTGAAGATTTTTGTTAGTTAAATAGATCTAGTGTGTGGGATTGTAGGCAGTAGTAATAAAACATTGAATTAGTTGGTACTACGTTATGAGTGATGATAAAAGGCACGGGCACGCACACGCACACGCACGTAAAAGAGAAAATCAACCAAAAGAGAGACAAGTATTATTGGTGTGGGTGTTTATTCCATTTAGTAGAACTATTAGTGGGAGCATGCACCTACTATGTTTCTTTCGCCTACAATCTAATAATCCCTTGCAGTTCAGTATTATCAAACAAAACATGAAACGTATAGCCAACCAGCCAGCCAGCCTACACTTATATAAAATAAAATCTAATTTAATTATATATATAGTTTGAAATCGATCTCCCCACTGTAAAGTAAAAGTAAAAGACTAATAATGCTTACATATTTGCAGTACTATAAAAGTATGACAATGGACATGCAGAAGAATTAAGTTTCAACTGTTGCCTTAATTCTGTTGGAGATGCAGGATATATAGAAGCCAGGGTTTAAGCTGATTAATTAACAGAACAGCAGCGAGTGAGCAGGACAATATTAGATAGTAGTGGTCCAAGTTGTTCTTACAGGCCGGCCTCGTTTTCCATTGTGCATATATATATAATATATATATAGAGAGAGCAAGGATCAAGAGCATTCTCCTTTGCTAACGCCAAGATCTTTGGTGACGTCCCAATCTCGTAAGACGCCCTAATCCTGCACAGTAAACACAGTCAACACCAAAAGCTTGACGGCTAGACCGTCGGGGGATAGCTCCGGCGTGAGAGTCAGTACAGGCCGTTCAAGGTTTAACAATGTAGGATAAAATATCTAGTGTCTCTAGAGAGATAAAAATCGTGGGTTGTGTGTATGCGTACCTTTCCTTAGAGACTTCCTTGCTAGGTTATATTCTCTTGCCTGATTTTCGTGCCACCAACTCTTATCTGACACAGCTCCCTATCCCTCACTGATCTCAGCCGGATTCATGCAGGTTGTCACCTTTTTTCCACTGTGCATGCCGCCGGCCGGATAAAATTCCATCCACATTAATGATTTTCAGACTTTTGGTCAATAGTCACCTCCTTTCATCATTACAAGTCAAAGACTTAGGTATTACCAATCCATTGACCCGGCCCAATATTAAGGAGATATAATGTGAAAATTAGGCCCAATTTTCAAGACCCAATAGGGGAGACCCAATAGACTAATTGGATAATTAAACTCAATCCACAAGGCCCAATATGAAAAATATCATGACCCAACATTGCCCCCTAATTTTTTATTAAACAGAATTTTTTAATAGAAAACTATGAATGGTCCATGATAAGGGGTGACTAAGACATACCCGATTTGATCTATAAGTTAAAGCAAAGGATGTCCGGATGTCCAACGTAAAAGGCCCAAACAGTTAAGGATTAAATTTGAAAAAGATGGGCTGAAAACCGGAAGTCCAAACGGGAGGCCCAATTTGATAAAATATCTGAGGATTAACCCGGACGCTCCTCATTCGAATTCTTATCATTGCCAGAAATTAAATGTGTTGCCTTCGTAATTCGTGTAACCGTCAGTACAAAAGGTAAACTTTACCAAATTTGACAGTTTTACCTGCCAATTTGAATTTCAGACCTTTGAGCTTTTTTCTTCCTTCCATAGCTTTCTTCACCTTCTTTGCAAAATACGATCAATGACAACCCCTAGCACTAGTCAAAATTCTCCAATTCGGGCGACTCCTATTACGGCCATTCTACCAAACCCAAACTCCGACAAAGAAGCCTCATCCTCCCATCCGATAACTGCAATTTCTAGTAAGGATCCGGTAATGAAGCCCCTTTCCAACCCTTCCGCATTCTATAGGAGTAAGGAACGGTATGCACATGCCAATATTCCGTCAACAATCACAGAGGTTGACCTGAAGAGGATTCGAACTCGCTGCTATATTCCGGATACCCATCTGGTGAGAGCTCCCCGATCTGAAGAGCGAATGTACCAACGTCCTGAAGGATGGACGGCTGCTCCGGAGACCATCTTGGAGAAGGGAGTTTGGTTTTCTCTCCATGCTTTCATAGTGACCCTCTTAGGGTTTCTGGGTGTTGGGTTCGCCCAATTGGTGCCGAATTCTTATATTCATATCCTAGCGTTCATCGCTTTCTGCCATGAGTTAGGTATAGAGCCTACACTCGACTTCTTCTTCACAGTATACAAGATCGGTCAATCCAGAGAGAAAGGATTCAAGGCCATAAACAAACATTCCTCGAAGGCAGGGGAGAAATTCGAGAGACGTTCGTTGGTCAACACCCCTTCTGGTAATAGGGGATGGCATGAAAAATGGTTTTACGTCAAGGGACCTGAAATTTCCTCCTTACCGAACTGGGCCACTGATGAGAAGATCTCTGTCGATTTTGGAGACATTTCCGAAGAACGCGAGGTTGAAATGATAGAACTGTTTGACAACTTCCCGAAGGAAGAATTGAAATACGGACTTCTTTCCAAGCAAACGTGGTTATACGACCACAAATGTAAGTATGGATTTACTTTATCAATATTTTGAAAATTGCGGTGGCATTGATTTTAATGTAAAACTGTTAATCTTCTGCAGTAACTTTGATCAAATCATCGTCTTCGGAGGTGAAGGAGTTAGAGGATTTTCTAGCTGGGAAGTTCGTAGAAGTTACTACCGAATCTTTCCAACAGGAAGTCCCTTCCGAAGGTAACATAGCCAGAAAAACTGCAGAGGTCGATGTCGACCCTACACATCCGGAAGCCTCTTCCAAGTTCAAGCCCTCCACTGAGATACCGACTGTTGGAACTCATATTACTGAGCCCCCAATCCAAGCACCCGCGGATGATGAACCTATCATCCCAGAAGAAGTCCTTCGACCTCGTCGAAAGAGAAGAGCCACTCGAGGACCTCGACCAATTTTTATCCCATCTGACTCCGAAGCCCTTTCCGAAACTGAACCAACTGTCAATCCAACACCCTCAGCTATTAATCCGATACCACCAACTGTCGATCCAACGCCATTAGTAGCCGGCCCAACTCCGCCAATTATTGACTCGACACCACCGATTATCAACCCGACTCTGCCAGCCCGAAAAAGTCTGTTAGATCTACCTGCAGGCGATCGAAGGCAGCTTATCCGGATCAAGAAGTTGAGAACCCAAGTTACCCCCTTGACCTCCGACGAGCTTAGAGTACCTTCTTCGGGTGTTCTCCCCCCAATAACCCAAATGGAGACTCGAACCACTACAGAGGAAGAGCAAACTGAACCCACTGTACCACTATCCCGAAAGAGAAAGCAACCTTCTGACAGCGTCCCGTCCCCGGCTCGATCTCCCTCCCCAGAAAATATATATACGGATCCTTCTCCTCGTCGTGATCAACCTATGCCCTCCCCTTCAAGGCCTTCATCACAAAAATTCCATGAAGAGGCTACGGGAATGCCAACCTTGTGGCCTCGATACAGCGTGAACTTTCCTTTCTGGCTCTTCGATGCCTTCGTTCAAGAGACTGACGATCGCCGATTCGATAACCATACGAACGAGAATTTTCTTGACGATGGCATGAGTTATCTGGCAAAGGTAAATGACAATTTTCTTGGTTAAATATTTCTTTTCTCATTTAAATATCTGAGATTAACTGGATATTGTCACATATGTGCAGGCAAATGCAGTCTTCGGACGTTTACATCCCAGAAATATAAATGCCGAATCCGATGAGGAGACTCTGCGAAGGGAGAACAACCTGTTGAAAGCTACATTGGTTCGGGAGAGAAATGAACATGAAGCCAATCTTCATGTCAACGAAAGCCTTCAGAGGGAGTTGGCCCAAACCAAGGGGGATCTGAGGGAAACCTACGAGGTGCTGAGCTCGGTCAGAGAAGAGCTGAAGACGACAAAAGCCAGTGAACAGAAATTGGCCAATATGAATATTAGATTTGTTGCAGAGACTGAAGCCCTGAAGACTACCAATGAGGGTCTTGCTGTAACAAATCAAAATCTGTCAATACAATTCGGCGAAGTCCGGACGAAGGCTCGGGGCTATAGAAAAATTCATAGGGCCAAACGTCGCAAACTTCGTGGCAAAATAAAGGTACTTGAATAACAAGATCCTCCTCTGACCGAAGAATTGCGTAAACAGATATAGGCGGACTATCGTGCGTCTGACGAGCTTGGCGCAGAGATTCTGAAGGTATATTACGAAGGATACGAAGATTGCCGGGAGCGTGGTAAGGAAAAATTGGCTGCTGCTCAGCTAGATCCAGCTCTGATCGACTCCGAAGGTGAAGGCGGTGCTTGAATGTCCTTTCTGCTTTCTTCTGATATTTTAATGACTTGTAAAAACTATTTAATTTTTTACTTCTTGTAATAGTTAATTGTTAGGACTGAATAGATGGATGAATGCTTGAATTTATCAATGAACCACCATTTATGTTTGATTATGACTTATGTTTTGATTTGTTTCTTGTCAGTTATTCAGTATCAATTAATCTGTATGAACTTAACTTAGATAGTGAATCAGATAAGGCATATAACAGTTAAGTTAAAGAATGAAATGAACTGAATTAAATGGACTGAACCGAACTCAACCCTTGCGTAAAACAAAGTGATGTATATTTGTCGTTACCAAAGTATGAGATCGGTCATGTGTAAGGTGAATTCGGCTGATCCTCTTTGCACCATCAAGATCTTGCTTACCGCTCGGGGTAGAACAAGTATATAAGGACATTTATTTACCACTCGGGTAGAACAATATAAAAAGGACCATAGGATTCGACTACCACACGGGGTAACGAATAAATATGATGCCATCGAATGGCCAGCGAGTCCGACCATACCTCCTTACTTCGGTGCCCATTGATTTACCACTCGGGGTAAAAACAATATTTAAAAGGATCATAGGATTCGACTACCACACGGGGTAACGAATAAATAGGCTGCCATCGAATGGCCAGCGAGTCCGACCATACCTCCTTACTTCGGTGCCCATTGATTTACCACTCGGGGTAAAAACAATATTTAAAAGGACCATAGGATTCGACTACCACATGGGGTAACGAATAAATAGGCTGCCATCGAATGGCCAGCGAGTCCGACCATACCTCCTTACTTCGGTGCCCATTGATTTACCACTCGAGGTAAAAATAATATTAAGAGGACCATAGGATTCGACTACCACACGGGGTAACAAATAAATAGGCTGCCATCGAATGACCAGCGAGTCCGACCATACCTCCTTACTTCGTTGTGAACTTAGTGCCAAATAGGAAGAACATCAATCGTGAAAAAGTGAATTTTATTGATTTTGAACAACCATATACAGACTTTTGGCAAACTGACTTAATCTCTACTGGAAATATTTCTGAAGCCTTCCAGCGTGCCAAGTATTCTTGATTTCAGACCCACCTAATGCCTTTAATCGATAAGTTCCTGGCTTTGGTACGTCGACCACCTCATACGGCCCTTCCCAGTTCGGCATCAGCTTTCCCGTGTTTTGAGGTGTAGATGCTTCGGCTTCTCTGAAAACGAAGTCCCCTACTTCAAATCTGCAAAGCTTGACTCCCTTGTTGTAATGCTTAGCTACTCTTCGTTGATAAGCTGCCAGTTTGACCAAAGCCACTTCTCTGACTTCTTTCAACAGATCCAGGTTGGCCTTCAGTCCTTCGTCGTTGTAGATTTCTTTGAATTGACTGACCCGAAGACTTGGAGATCCAATTTCGACTGGGACTAAGGCATCAGTACCATAGGCCAATCGAAAAGGTGAATCCCCTGTGGTAGTCCTTGGTGTGGTCCGATACGCCCATAGCACACTGAGCAGCTCCTCTGGCCATCTTCCTTTAGCTTCGTCTAGTCTGCGCTTGATT
Organism: Panax notoginseng; assembly: GCA_016801055.1. Taxonomy (NCBI): domain Eukaryota; kingdom Viridiplantae; phylum Streptophyta; class Magnoliopsida; order Apiales; family Araliaceae; genus Panax; species Panax notoginseng. The sequence continues at coordinate 42,729,905 of CM029013.1, read as the reverse complement.
CCGTTCAGCAGTGTTCTGTTTGTCACCTCAACTTGCCCATTCGACTGTGGATGAGCCACTGAAGTCTTCCTGTGCTGAATCCCTAATTCTTTCAGAAATTCTTCAAACTTTGATCCCACGAACTAGCGTCCATTGTCCGATATCACTACTTTAGGAATTTCAAAACGAAATACTACGGACTCCTTTATGAACTTCGAGCACTCTTGTTCCATTATCAACCGAAGTGACTTTGCCTCTACCCACTTGGTCATGTAATCGATAGCAACTATGACGAAACTGACCTGCCCTTTAGCTTTCGACAACGGACCCAATATATCTACCCCCCAGACAACGAAGGGTATAGGAGATAAGATCGAGTATAGCTCTTCTGGTGGCTGATGTGGGATTGAACTATTGAGCTGACACTTGTCACACTTCTTCACATATTCAGTAGCTTCCTTGAAGATCGTTGGCCAGTAGTACCCCTGCCGAAGAACTTTGTAGGTCAGTAACTTAGCAGCCATGTGATCGCCGTAGATGCCTTCATGAACCTTCCGAAGGGCATACTCCGCTTCAGACGGAACCAAACACTTCAATAATGGTGACGAAAATGCCCTTCGATAAAGGTCCCCATCAATAAGGACGAAGTTCGCACTCTTATACTTGACCTTCTTTGCGAGCATCTGATCCGAAGGAAGAACGCCATCTGCCAAATACTCGATGTAGGGAGTCATCCAGCAGTTAGACCGCTCGATACACATTACCGCTTCGTATTGAATACTCGGTTGGTGCAAAACCTCTAAGTAGACTGACCCATTGAAAACGACAGCATTCGTAGTGGCCAACTTTGATAATGCATCGGCAATGGAATTATCGTTGCGCTCTATGCCCTGAAATTTATAAGAGACGAAATACTGAAGCCGATCCTTCAATTCTGCCAAGTAATTGATCATCCTGGTCCCACGAGTTTCATAATCTCCCGATAATTGTTTGACGACCAGCTGAGAATCGCTGTAAATAATCAGCTTCTGAACTTCTAGACTCTTTGCCAGACGGACTCCTGCTAATACTGCCTCATACTCGGTCTCGTTATTCGTTGCTCTGAATCCAAACCTGATGGCCTGCTGCACCTTGAATCCCTTTGGGCTTGTTAAAATAATCCCTGCTCCACTGACATTCATCGTAGAAGACCCATCTACATACAGCGTCCATGCACTCTGATCGTGTTGAAGAACTGCAACTGCTCGATCGGATGTCTCTGCTTCTGGCAGCTCAGCATCTACTTCGGAGAACGAACATTCCACCATAAAATCGGCCAAGGCTTGACCCTTGATAGCAGTTCGGGGATGATATTCAATGAAAAATTGGGATAATTCCATAGTCCATGCTGCTAATCTCCCTGAAACCTCCCAGCTTACCCATTACCTTCTTCAACGGTTGATCCGTGTAAACGACCAGGAGCCGACCTTGAAAATACTGTTGAAGCTTTCGACTGGCAATTATTAAAGCAAAGGCAAATTTTTCTATATTGGGGTACCTGGTTTCAGCATCTCTTAGAACATGACTGACATAATAGACCGGATGCTGCTTCCCACTGAACTCCCGAACCAGAACTGCTCCAACTGCCAACGAACTAGCCGCCAGATATAAATATAAAGTCTCTGCTGGGGCAGGCTTCATCAGTAGAGGAGCCGAAGACAGATATGTCTTCATGTCTTGAAAGGCATCTTCACACTCCGAAGTCCATTGGAATGTCTTCGCATTTTTCGGTCCCTTCAGTGTGTTGAAGAATGGTAAGCATCTCTCTGCAGATTTGGACATGAACCTCCTTAAAGCTGCAACCGGTCAGACGTTGAACGTCTTTGAACGATTGAGGAGTCTTCATGTCTAGAATAGCCTGGATCTTCTCCGGATTGGCTTCAATGCCCCTCTGACTGACCAGATAACCCAAGAATTTTCCTGCACCGAGTCCGAAGGTACACTTAGTAGGATTGAGCCTCAACTTGTGATGGTGGACTGTCTGAAAGCATTCCTCTGCTTCTGAGTCGTCGTGCTCTTCACTATCATATCATCTACATACACCTCCATGTTCCTTCCCAGCTGCTTCTGGAAGACAAAGTTCATCATTCTTTGGTAAGTGGCTTCAGCATTTATCAGGCCGAAGGTCATCTTCTTATAGGCGTACACCGAACGGTGTGTGATGAATGCCGTCTTCGGAATGTCCTCCTCGCACATGGAAATTTGGTGATAACCTGAAAAAGCATCCATAAAGCTTAGTAGTGCATATCCCGAAGTCGCGTCAATAAGTTGGTCAATATGGGGTAAAGGATAGAAGTCCTTCAGACAAGCTTTATTCAGGTCGGTGTAGTCGATGCAAACTCACCATTTCCCATTCTGTTTCTGTACCAACACTACATTTTTCATCCACTCCGAATAGTCTATCTCGAAGATGAAGTCAGCAGCTATCAGCTTCGTAATTTCTTCATTAATGATCCTTTGTCGTTCAGGTGCAAAGATCCGCCTTTTCTGCCGAACTGACTTCTTTGATGGATCCACATCCAGCCGATGCTCGGCAATCTTTCGACTGATCCCGGGCATGTCCTGTGGCTTCCATGCAAAGATATCCGCATAACAGCGAAGAAGTTCCATAAGATTTGTCCGAAGAGGTTACGGCAAACCTGAACCAATCTTCACTGTTTTGTCTTTCTTTCCAAGGACCAGCTCGATCTCTTCTGTCTCTCCTGTGGGAATAACCAACGGCTCTGAACTGCTTTCAGTAAAGGGTTCGATCTCAATTGCCATGGTTTGTTTCTGCTTGCTGACCCCTACTCCTGAGGAAATGACAGCATTCCGATAACAGCGTCGGGCCAAATCCAAATCCCCTGCTACCTCTCCCACTCCATGTGTCGTAGGGAACTTGATTTTAAAATGAGGGATGGCAGTCACTGCTTGGAGAGCCATCAAGGTAGGTCTTCCCAGTATGGCGTTGTAAGCCGAATCTACATGCACAACATAAAATTTAAATGTTATTTCTACCTGTTGAGGAGCTGTACCTGTGACGCCCCCAAAATAGGTATACAACACCCATTCTGAGTCGTCAAATATATGGTACAAAAAGCAAACTACAACTTCAATAACACAATTGTCGTGCAAAATACGACAACACATACTGTGAGTTTAAATACAAATATTGTCTGCTAGACAATATCCACACTCAAATAAGTCCTCATTACAATTATTCAAACACTATTTTATAGAAATAGTGAGGACTGCTAAAACATCTTTCTAAAAACCATCACTCCATACCCCGACTATATCTGTAAGACCCCAACTTTTATAAATAAAGATGAATTTTCTATAAATATCATTTTTGAATATTATGGAGTTAATTTGATATAATATTATAGTTGTGGGTAATATTTATAAATTTTGTAAAGTACGCAAGTTGTTATATAATATTCGATTGGTCGGGGAATATTCGTTTTAACAGGGAATATTCGTACAACGACACAATCATTGGTGGACCCCACAACGGAATTATTGTCGGATTGAGAAAACGACAAAAATATTTTATTAAAAATAACGACGGAAGTTTTACCATTGTTACTGTTGAACTACTCGGTAGTAAAAGTACAGTAATACGTGTGGTTGCATAGTAGCACACGGTATTGATTATTAATGCTTATGTGAGAAGTCACTCAGTTTGATTCCATTATTGTCAGTTAATAATATGAATTATTTAGCGATAATGACGTTTTGTTTTATTCGTATTATTAACGTAATAAAACAGAAACATCTTTTTATATAAAACAAAATACTTTATTAAAGTTATTCTATAAATAGAATATATTATATTTTATTTAAAAGATTTTTCTTTAAATATGGACCGTCAGATTAAAGTAATCAATCTGGACCGTTCATGGATTAGTTACTATGCATTCTATTTTTCTATAAATAGCAGCTCATTCCTTCATTATTTCTTACGAATTCACTGAACTCTAGAGAGAGAAACTATAGAGAGAAACTATAGAGAGAGAGAAGAAGAGTATTCTGCTACTTAACTACTTCCTTACTTCAACTCTTCTTTAAAACGGTAAGGGGTGTTATTCTTTCTTATTCATGAAGAGAACTGTTGTTATTCCATTTCTTATTATTCTGTTGGAATAACCTGTATACGCGGTCTACCCTATACTTGGTGACATTCTCCTATTATTCTGTTGGAACATCCTGTCTGTGTGTTTTACACCGGACCTGGTTTTGTTTTTATTATTATTCTGTTGGAACATCCTGTCTGTGTGTTTTACACCGGACCTGGTTCCGTTTTTATTATTATTCTGTTGGAACATCCTGTCTGTGTGTTTTACACCGGACCTGGTTCCGTCTTTATTATTATTCTGTCAGAATATCCTGTCTGTGTGTTTTACACCGGACCTGGTTCCGTCTTTATTATTATTCTGTCGGAATATCCTGTCTGTGTGTTTTACACCGGACCTGGTTCCATTATTATTATTCTGTCGGAATATCCTGTCTGTGCGTTTACGCCGGACCTGGTTCCATTATTTATTATTCTGTTGGAATAACCTGTCTGTGCGGTCTATCGCATGCATGGTGATTTCTTTTGTTATTCCATTCTTTATTATACTCAGTTGGTTAAGTTTTGACTTCTATACTCCATGAAATTTGTGGAATATCCTTGATATTTGCGCTTCATCTAGTATCTTTTCATGAAAATATTCTCCTGATCATTCTTGAATTTTACTCCACAAAGCAGTATCATGTTGACAATTTGGACGTTGTTAATTCTTGGATAAATTAATTCTTGAACTTGTTTTATTGAATTCTTATATCATTGTCATCATCCTCATGTTTATAAAATGTTGAAAGTCATCTGTGGCCTGTAGTGCATAGATGGACTTGGTATGATTATGACCAGGGATTATTCGGTGTAATCATGACCGTAATGTTACAAATGATGTGGTAAAAGTCCTCATTGGCCCGTAGTGCATTGATGGACAGTTGTTGGCATGATCATGACCATTAATGAATATACGAATATCCTTGGCCGTAGTGCAGGGGTGATTCGATGATGTGGATTATTTTATTAAGCTGAGTCTCAGCGATCACAGTGTTGAAAAATCTTTTAAATCATAAAAGATAGTAGAGTTTATTTTCTACTTGACTCTTTTAATGGATTGCTTGTTCCGCTGCAGTTAAACTTGATGTCTATTATATTTTATCAGTTTAACATTGTTGAAGGCTAATGATAATTTATTCTGCATTATCTTAGTCATAATATTTCTTACTGGGCTAGTTGAGCTCACCCTTTCTTTCACTGTTCTCTTCAGGAAATGAGAACGTAGCTGGGGCAAGTCGGGGAACGGAGTGATGGTCCGAATGATAGTATTAGTTAGTAGTCCTCACTATTCTATGTAATGGTGTGTTAATAAATGTAATGAGGACTCCTTTTGAGTATGAATACTCTCTAGAAGATAATATTTGTATTCAAACTCACAGTTTATGTTTTGTCGTATTGTACACGACAGTTGTATTAGTAAGTTGTATTTGTATTCTGTACTATGTATCTGACGACCCAAGATGGGTGATGTATACCTAATTTTGGGGGCGTCACAGTTGGTATCAGAGCTTAGGGATATGATCCCTGGCTAAGATGTGAGAATAGAACTAGGAGGGGAGAGACGGGGAATTCCTTCGCTAGTATGACCTACCTAAGTTTATTTGCATGGTATTTAATTGGTCGGTCATAATATAAGGATAATATATGACATATCAATTAACTTTTATTTTGTGGCAGTATCTGAAAATGGCATCTGAGAATGTTGAGAATAGCAATGGAGCACAGGCGACTGTTGATTCACCACATATCAATAATCAGGATAATGTGCATCAGGAAGGTGACAATCCTCATGCAAACAACAACACTGACCAGATGATGAATGATGGAATGTTCAGAGGTTTTATGCAATTCATGCAACAACAGGTGAAAGCGGCTCCTGTCCACAACGTAGGTGGAAATACTGGAAACTCTCAGGCGGTCACCGCTAAACAGTTTAAGGAGCTGGGACCACCGGAGTTTAAGGGAGAACCCAAACCACTTGTAGCTGAAACATGGATAAAGCAGATCACCAAGATATTTGATGTCTTGGGTTGCTCCGAGGAGCAAAAGGTTCCCTTTGCCGCCTTTATGTTGCGAGGAGAGGCAGATTACTGGTGGGAATCGATAAAGCGTACTCAACCTGCCGCACTGAAGATGTCTTGGGAGAAGTTCCAAGAGCTGTTTAACGACAAATACTTTCCGAGAGTATTCGTCACATGAAGGAGGTGGAGTTCATCAAATTGGAGCAGAATAATATGACCGTGTCGCAGTACGAGGCAAAATTTGCGGAGTTATCCCGGTTTGCGTCCCACCTGGTGGATAATGAAGAAAGAATGACGCGGATGTTTTTAAGAGGTTTGAAGCTGGAGATACGTCAACATCTTGTTTCTCATAAACTGTGTTTGTATTCAGATGTTGTAAATAGGGCTCAGTTGGTGGAGCGCGATAACGAGACAACGCAACCAAAAGAGAGCAGCCGGCAAAATGATAATACCAGTGAGAGCAGTCATCGAAGCGGTGACAACAAGCGTGGAGGGAATCAACAGGCCAGAAATGGTAACCACTTCGGTGGTAATCAGGGCCAAAACAATAAGAATGGGCATTTCAAGAAGAGGAGATTCAACAATGATGGAAAGACGTCAGCACCAGCACCTGTCGTTAAGGAAGGAGAACGACCACCTATCATATGTTTCAAATGCGGAGGGGAGGGGCACATCAGTCCAAACTGCGCGATGCCGTCCAAAGCATGTTATAATTGTGGAAGAGAAGGTCATTTAGCCCGATTTTGTCGTTTACCGAAGACAAATTCAGCTAGGATGGAGGCACCAAAGGCCGTCCCAGAAAAGTCAAAACCGGTTGTGCAAGGGAGAGCGTTTGTTGTGAACTCCCAGAGAGCAAGGAACCCGAATGAGGTCATCACGGGTAAGCTTATCATAAACTCTAACGAAGTCTATACTTTATTTGATACCGGTTCTACCCATTCTTTTATTTCTCCTACTTGCGCTCATCGATTAAATTTGATTCCGGAGAAATTAGACTTTGACTTAGCAGTTGAAACTCCATTGGGAGAAACCTTCATTACATCCACGGTTTATAAGTCTTGTTTGGTTCAAGTTGGTACCCACACATTACCTGTCGATCTTATTTCATTAAAAATACTTGCATTTGACGTGATTCTAGGGATTGATTGGTTAACTACTCATCATGCAAAAATTGATTATTTTCGTAAGGTTGTTAGCTTTCATATTCCTAATCGACCTATTATGCGAATTCAAGCAACCAAACCATTAAAATCAATCGCTGTCATCTCAAGCCATAAAGCTATTCGTTTATTGAAAAACGGATGTCAAGCTTTCTTAGCTCATGTCACAGATCTAAACAAAAATACGTCAGCTTTGAATGATATTTCTGTTGTTAATAAATTTCCTGACGTATTTCCCGAAGAACTTCCTGGCCTACCCCCAGAGCGTGAAATTGAATTTTGTATCGACCTTGAACCCGGTACAAAACCCATTTCCAAAGCCCCATATCGAATGGCTCCTATTGAACTTCAGGAGTTAAAGACTCAACTGCAGGAATTGTTAGACATTGGTTTTATTCGTCCTAGTACTTCTCCTTGGGGTGCTCCTGTTCTGTTCGTGAAGAAGAAAGATGGGAGTATGCGACTTTGTATTGATTATCGGGAGTTGAATCATGTCACCATCAAAAATAGGTACCCATTGCCACGTATTGATGACCTGTTTGACCAGTTGCAAGGAGCACAATTCTTTTCAAAGATCGATCTTCGTTCTGGATATCATCAGCTGAAGGTTAGAACTGAGGATATTCCAAAGACGCCTTCAGAACTCGGTATGGGCATTATGAATTCTTAGTTATGTCTTTTGGATTGACTAATGCTCCTGCTGCCTTCATGGATATGATGAACAGGGTATTCAAGGAATATTTGGATCACTTTGTGGTCGTCTTTATCGATGACATCCTTGTTTATTCCAAAAGCCGTGAAGATCATGAGCAACACTTGAGGTTGGTACTCCAAAAGCTTCGTGAATACAAACTTTATGCCAAGTTGAAGAAATGCGAGTTCTGGCTGGAAGAGGTAGCATTCCTTGGGCACGTAGTATCAAGTCGTGGAATATCTGTTGACCCGGCAAAGATTGAAGCTATTCAAAGCTGGGAGCAACCTAAATCAGTGACCGAAGTACGTAGCTTTCTTGGTTTAGCTGGTTATTATCGGAGATTCGTGGAAGGATTTTCTCGAATCGCTACTCCATTAACTCAGCTGACTCGGAAAGATACAAAGTTCGGTTGGAGCGAAGAATGTGAGCAGAGTTTTCAAGAACTCAAGAGGAGACTCATTTCAGCACCTGTTCTAACAATACCATCTGGCTCGGAGGGATTTGTCATCTACAGTGATGCTTCGAGCAAAGGGTTGGGATGCGTTCTCATGCAACATGGAAAAGTCATAGCCTATGCATCAAGACAACTCAAGGAATATGAGAGGAATTATCCTACTCATGATCTAGAGTTGGCAGCTGTTGTCTTTGCACTTAAAATTTGGAGGCATTACTTGTATGGGGAGAAGGTGGAGATCTTTACGGATCATAAAAGCCTCAAATATTTCTTCACTCAAAAGGAACTCAACATGCGACAACGACGTTGGCTTGAACTGTTGAAAGATTATGATCATACCATTCAATACCATCCTGAAAAAGCGAACGTGGTAGCTGACGCATTGAGTAGAAGATCATATGCAAGTACAAGTGCGATATTGTCAACACAAAGGCCCATTTTGTGTGATTGCAAAGGATGGAGATAGAGTTAAAGACTCCAGGGACCCATGTGATGATGGCGAATATACGAGTAGAACCGACTTTAATCGATAAAGTTAAAGCTGCTCAAGCTACAGACCTGGAGCTGATGCGTATGAGGAAGAAAGTGCAAGAAGGTGCTATGCCGGAAGCAAGAATCGATGAAGAAGGAATACTTCGAGTCAACTCCAGACTTTGTGTTCCTAACAACCCTGATTTAAAGTATGAAATCATGATGGAGGCGCACAACACACCGTTTGCAATCCATCCTGGAAGTACCAAAATGTATCATGATCTTCGTCATACATTTTGGTGGAGCAATATGAAGAGAGAGATAGCGTTGTTTATCTCAAGGTGTCTAACTTGTCAACGAGTCAAAGCGGAGCATCAAGTACCAAAAGGTCCATTGCAACCACTTGAAATTCCAGAATGGAAGTGGGAGCACATTACCATGGATTTCGTTACCGGTCTTCCTAAGGTTTCTCAAGGTATTGATGCGATTTGGGTCATTGTTGATAGATTGACCAAGTCTGCTCATTTCTTACCGATACGAGAAACTTATACACTTGAACGTCTTGCTCGTATGTACATAAACGAGATTGTAAGACTGCATGGTATGCCAGTATCCATAGTTTCTGATCGAGACCCAAGATTCACTTCACGATTTTGGGTTAGTTTACAAAAAGCTATGGGCACGGATTTACGATTTAGTTCGGCATATCATCCTCAGACGGACGGACAATCAGAGAGGACTATTCAAACTCTAGAAGATTTATTAAGACTCTGTGTCTTTGACTTCAAGGGAAGTTGGGACAAGTTCTTACCATTGGTGGAGTTTTCCTACAACAACAGTTATCAAGCAAGTATTGGCATGGCTCCATTCGAAGCATTGTATGGAAGAAAATGTCGTTCTCCAGTATGCTGGGATGAGGTGGGTGAAGCAACGTTGTTGGGACCGGAGTTGGTACGTATGACTACAGAAAAGATTCAAACGATCCGACAACGTATAAAAACCTCACAAGATCGACAAAAGAGTTATGCTGATCTTCATCGAAAGGACGTGGAATTTGATGTAGGAGATCATGTGTTCTTACGTGTTGCTCCATGGAAAGGAGTTACGAGATTTGGAAAGAGAGGAAAGCTCAATCCTCGATTCATCGGTCCATTTTTAATCCTCGATCGAGTAGGAACTGTGGCTTATAGACTCGCTTTACCGCCAAGTATGTCTCGTGTTCATAACGTTTTTCACATATCCATGTTACGCAAATATGTGGAAGACCCGAACCACATTATTGAGTTAGAACCGGACGAAATAGCGGAGGATTTGACGTATGAAGAAGTTCCTGTTCAAATCTTGGATAAGAAGGAACATATTCTACGCTCCAAGGTTATACCTCAAGTCAAAGTTTTGTGGAGAAACCACGATGTTGAGGAAATGACTTGGGAGTTAGAATCTGAAATGAAATCAAGGTATCCTTACCTCTTCGACATACCAGGTACGTACCCTAATTTCGAGGGCGAAATTTCATAAGAAGGGAGGTTGTAAGACCCCAACTTTTATAAATAAAGATGAATTTTCTATAAATATCATTTTTGAATATTATGGAGTTAATTTGATATAATGTTATAGTTGTGGGTAATATTTATAAATTTTGCAAAGTACGCAAGTTGTTATATAATATTCGATTGGTCGGGGAATATTCGTTTTAACAGGGAATATTCGTACAACGACACAATCATTGGTGGACCCCACAACAGAATTATTGTCGGATTGAGAAAACGACAAAAATATTTTATTAAAAATAACGGCGGAAGTTTTACCATTGTTACTGTTGAACTACTCGGTAGTAAAAGTACAGTAATACGTGTGGTTGCATAGTAGCACACGGTATTGATTATTAATGCTTATGTGAGAAGTCACTCAGTTTGATTCAATTATTGTCAGTTAATAATATGAATTATTTAGCGATAATGACGTTTTGTTTTATTCGTATTATTAACGTAATAAAACAGAAACATCTTTTTATATAAAACAAAATACTTTATTAAAGTTATTCTATAAATAGAATATATTATATTTTATTTAAAAGATTTTTCTTTAAATATGGACCGTCAGATTAAAGTAATCAATCTGGACCGTTCATGGATTAGTTACTATGCATTCTATTTTTCTATAAATAGCAGCTCATTCCTTCATTATTTCTTACGAATTCACTGAACTCTAGAGAGAGAAACTATAGAGAGAAACTATAGAGAGAGAGAAGAAGAGTATTCTGCTACTTAACTACTTCCTTATTTCAGCTCTTCTTTAAAACGGTAAGGGGTGTTATTCTTTCTTATTCATGAAGAGAACTGTTGTTATTCCATTTCTTATTATTCTGTTGGAATAACCTGTATACGCGGTCTACCCTATACTTGGTGACATTCTTCTATTATTCTGTTGGAACATCCTGTCTGTGTGTTTTACACCGGACCTGGTTCCGTTTTTATTATTATTCTGTTGGAACATCCTGTCTGTGTGTTTTACACCGGACCTGGTTCCGTCTTTATTATTATTCTGTCGGAACATCCTGTCTGTGTGTTTTACACCGGACCTGGTTCCGTCTTTATTATTATTCTGTCGGAATATCCTGTCTGTGTGTTTTACACCGGACCTGGTTCCATTATTATTATTCTGTCGGAATATCCTGTCTGTGCGTTTACGCCGGACCTGGTTCCATTATTATTATTCTGTTAAGAATAACCTGTCTGTGCGGTCTATCGCATGCATGGTGATTTCTTTTGTTATTCCATTCTTTATTATACTCAGTTGGTTAAGTTTTGACTTCTATACTCCATGAAATTTGTGGAATATCCTTGATATTTGCGCTTCATCTAGTATCTATTCATGAAAATATTCTCCTGATCATTCTTGAATTTTACTCCACAAAGTAGTATCATGTTGACAATTTGGACGTTGTTAATTCTTGGATAAATTAATTCTTGAACTTGTTTTATTGAATTCTTATATCATTGTCATCATCCTCATGTTTATATTCTGTTGAAAGTCATCTGTGGCCTGTAGTGCATAGATGGACTTGGTATGATTATGACCAGGGATTATTCGGTATAATCATGACCGTAATGTTACAAATGATGTGGTAAAAGTCCTCATTGGCCCGTAGTGCATTGATGGACAGTTGTTGGCATGATCATGACCATTAATGAATATACGAATATCCTTGGCCGTAGTGCAGGGGTGATTCGATGATGTGGATTATTTTATTAAGCTGAGTCTCAGCGATCACAGTGTTGGAAAATCTTTTAAATCATAAAAGATAGTAGAGTTTATTTTCTACTTGACTCTTTTAATGGATTGCTTGTTCCGCTGCAGTTAAACTTGATGTCTATTATATTTTATCAGTTTAACATTGTTGAAGGCTAATGATAATTTATTCTGCATTATCTTAGTCATAATATTTCTTACTGGGCTAGTTGAGCTCACCCTTTCTTTCACTGTTCTCTTCAGGAAATGAGAACGTAGCTGGGGCAAGTCGGGGAACGGAGTGATGGTCCGAATGATAGTATTAGTTAGTAGTCCTCACTATTCTATGTAATGGTGTGTTAATAAATGTAACGAGGACTCCTTTTGAGTATGAATACTCTCTAGAAGATAATATTTGTATTCAAACTCACAGTTTATGTTTTGTCGTATTGTACATGACAGTTGTATTAGTAAGTTGTATTTGTATTCTGTACTATGTATCTGACGACCCAAGATGGGTGATGTATACCTAATTTTGGGGGCGTCACAATATCCTGCTATGTTCTCACCTCCTGAGAAGAAAAATAGAACAAAAAGAAAAAATATGAGCTCAACTAGCCCAGTAAAGAATATTATGACAAAGATAATATACAACGAATTATCATTAGTATTCAACAGGGAAAAATCTGATAGAATATAATCGACAACAAGTTTTAGATCAACAACTGCAGCGGAAACAGCAAACCATTAGAAGAGTCAAGTAGAGAATGAATTCTACTATCTTTTAAAATTTAAAAGTCCATCATCAATATTTTATCCCTGTAACATCAATTAATAATCATCTTTAACCAAATATTCATCTTTACACTACAGGCCAAAGATATTCATTTGTATCACCAGTCAATCATGTTCTTCTCAACACCTGTTCGTCTTTGCACTACAGGCCGAAGATATTCATCAGGTAATCATGCATCTTTGCACTACAGGCCAAAGATATTCAATAATATCATCATTTAGGACTGAGGATGATGAAAAATATCTTAAAGAAAACGAATCCAGTGAGACAGAAGGACAAATAGTAGGGATTCGTATAACAGTTTATCCAAGATCAATAATACTTCATAATAATCAATTGTGAAGCAGAATTCAAAAATAAAGATCAAAATATGGATACAATCAAAGATAGTAACCATAATAGACATTTTGGACAAAAAGGAAAATTTTTATTTTTCGGTGAATAGTGCCGTATTTGTGAATAGTGCCGTATACGTGAATAGTAACTCTGACACAAAAAGTTTTAAATTTGATAAAAAGTCGTATCAATATTTCAGCATAATGATATTGAAGAAAATAATATCATTTAAGAAGAAAATAATATCCCTTACCTCAAAATATCAGTACTTCTGGTCGGGATACCGGTATAAGGCTGAAAGAAACTTGCTCTGATGAATATAAACTCTCAAAGTATCTAAATACTCACAAAATACACTCAATAATCTAAAGAGAGAAAGAGAGAAAACATGTTTCTGGTGTGATTTTCAATTCTAACTTAACCCTCTATTTATAGGAAAATGTTAGCACGTCGAAGCAGACTTGACCTGCAACTTGATGGCTTTACCTACTACTATTCCCACCCACCACATTTGAATTAAAATTTTAGCACATTTTCACCAACCAAAAGTGGGACCTATCAATTCTAGAATTTTTCACCAAAATGACAAATTCCGTAACTTCTACAATTTCTGAACCAGTCATCTCGTAAAATTCATAATAAATCATACGTTCATTTTTAACGGTTCAAAATTTGTGGACATATACTCAACTTATATATGTATAACATATCCAAAAATTACCACGATCCAACGGTCGGATTAAAAATTATAACCCCCGCAAAATATCTCAAAAACCCTGATTTTTAATACCTCCATTCCGATAAAAATACTGATAAAAACCTCAACATTAACTCCCTCATTTTTAACCACAAAAATATATCCCTCATTTATATCCACATAAAATAAATATTTTTTTATCATATGAATCAATAATTATTTATTCACAAATAATATTACAGAATCACATTTATGACAACCAGGCCGTTCCCAGGAAAGAGGGGGCTTTCCAATAAGGATTTTTCCTTACTAGCGCGCAATTAGATGACCAAACCTCTCCTTAGACAGAACTTTCTAGACATTATCAATAATGCTATCTAATAATATTATTTAAATAATATGAATTATTGATCTGATAATGAAAAATACTGTGCAGCAACAATTATTGAAACAACAATAATATAAAATATCAACGCAGCAATTATTGAATCAATAAAATATTGAACAGTAACTACTGTAACAATTATTGAGTAGTGTCTTCCTTCGTAAGAATCAATAATTCTAAAATACTGTGCAATCCGTGTGATACTGTGCAACCACGCGTATTACTGTATTTTAACCACCGGGTATTCCAACAGTGTTAACGGTAACAACTACGCCGTTATTTATAAAAACTCAATTTTTGTCGTTATCTTCATCCAATCGGTTTTCGTTATGAGACCCACAAATAGCTGCGTCGTCGTACGAATATTCCCCGACAGAAAGAATATTCCACGACCACACGAATATTCACCGACCAAAAATGAATATTTTACAACCACTTGCTTATTTGAAATATTTGAGCATTTTACCCATAACTAACCACATTAATCAAATCAACCCTTTCTATTTCAGAATAATAAATAGAGGAAATTTAATTTCATTTATTAATAAGTTGGGGTCTTACAGTACCGAAGACCACTGGGAGTTCAATAGTGCATGCAACTCTGACTGGATCGTTGCTAAAACCGTACAAAGGTGCCTCCTGCCCAACCTCCATCTTTTGCCCATCGAGATGCATCCTATGATAAGCATGGGCATACAGAATATCCACAGAAGACCCGTTGTCTATCATCATTCGTTTCACATCCATCGAACCCACTTGTGCAGTGATCACCAACGCTCCTTCATGTGGCTCAATGGGCTCCGAAGGATAATCTGCATCGGTAAAAGAGATAACAGTTCTGGGGAATGCTTTGTCGGTCTTCGGGGCAACGCCCGCCACGGACATGACTGAATCTAACTATCCTCTCCTCTTCTTCCCTACTACTTTCCCTAATGTCCCACTGGTTATCACATCAACGACGTGCCTTGGCGGTGGTATTGGAGCATTTTGGATGGGTGGAACCATTTGAACAGTACGATCCACATTCTGCTGATCTTATTGGTCCCTCCCGACCACATACTGAACCAGCAAACCACTTTGAATCTTTTTCTCTACAAAATCTTTTAGATTGCAACACTCATTAGTATCATGGCCCGCGGCTTGATGATAGACACAATATTTCTGAGAGTTGCCCTGCCCTGTCCTGTAATTATCACGAGGTGACTCGAAGAATGGCTTGTTCCTGATCTGGTCCAAAATCACCGACCTATCCGTATTCAGTTTGGTGTATACCTTATTCACCCTAGGGGCG
Source organism: Panax notoginseng (assembly GCA_016801055.1). Classification (NCBI taxonomy): domain Eukaryota; kingdom Viridiplantae; phylum Streptophyta; class Magnoliopsida; order Apiales; family Araliaceae; genus Panax; species Panax notoginseng. The sequence goes on along the minus strand of CM029013.1, from coordinate 42,714,255 downwards.
GACGCAGATGGACAACTACTCCCCTGTCGCCATGAATTGTTGTACTTCTTTGAACTGCCCTCTGGGCGATCATTATACCCTCCCGTCTTTCTCTGATCGCCCTCAGTCTTAGAAATATCTACCTCTTTCATTTGGTCCGAAGAAGGATGCTTCAGGCTATTCATGGCCTCTTCCACAATAATATAACCTTCTGCCTTGTCGAAAGCCTCTGCTAGGCTCTTCGGATGATGGAACATCAATTTTTTCACCAGCTTTTCAGACTTCACCAGATCTAACCCATTCTGAAACAACCCTACCGCCTGAAGATAATTTAAGTCGGACACCTGACCAACTGCTTCTCTGAATCTCTTCATATATTGGCCTAAGGATTTGTTGGTGAACTGTCTGACCTGGGCTAAAGAATTCGTAGCTTTCCCTCTTCTTCGGTTGCTCCCAAAGCGGGCATGGAACTTATCACAGAGCTCGGCCCAAGAGGAAATTGAATCTGACGGTAAAGTTCCCATCCATTGCCTCACATCTTTCCTTAGTTTAGTGACAAACGTGTGATACTTAGCCGCATAGGTAAAGTCATAATAATCCATCAGTCGGTCGAACGCCTGGCTATGGTCATAAGGATCTCCAGATCCGTCGTAACTCTCCATCCGTGGTAACTTCTTAGTGACGTCTACCTTTTCCTTAAGAATGTCTGAGGAGAAAGGAGATACCTTCTTCCCCGGGGTGTCCTTCGCCTGTTGGAACTCTGCTAACTGCTTTCTAAGCTCTTTCAATTCTTTTGCCAGAAAATCCACACCTTCTGGCTGCGAGGAGACTTCTATCTCCTGGGCAAACTTCTGATCCCGAACAGACTGACCTTTTCTACCTAACCCTGCTGCCTTTGTTGGACTCCTGGATCTACTCCGGCATACAATTCTATTCTCATGTCGAGAATACTTACACTGGTGCTCTCTCCTTCTGGTTTCTGGCGCGATCTCCCTTGACCTGCTCATTTACCTGTCGTCGTCTCGATGCTGAGAATCAACGACCATTAGTGCCTTCTTCGAGGCCAAGGGAGTTCTGCTCCTTGACCTCCTTCTGTCGCGAGAACGACCCCTAGATACGTGTACAGAATGCTTCGGCTCTTTCCCCTCTCGCCGTTGCATTTTCTTATGCCTACTCCGTCTTTTGGACTGTACATGCCTGGATGTTTCGTCTCTCAATTCGGCCACCCGAAGCATTTGTTCGCCTATATCTTCTCTCTGTTTTAAAAGGACTTCTAAGGCCCTATCTGCTTCGTCTTCCATCCTCGCCAACTTGACAGCTCTGTCCTCCTGACCATTTCGGCGATGAGTCTTAGTCGGTGAACCTTCTGCTCACCCTCGACTATGATCTTGCTCTTTATCTGTATCACAGACCAGCCTCCGTCTGGCTTTACCATGAATCCTCGGACGAAGATCTCCCGAATCGTACTTGGAGGCCGTACTATCGTGAGCACTTTTAGAAGGACCCAGACGATCCTTTACCGAAATACGGGGCAATGACGAGCTCACAGCCATCGCCTGCCCTTCGGGTGTTGGCGTTCTACTCTTCCCCATGAACACTAACGTAGAACGACCACAAATGTGTGTGATTGAAAAATATTCAGGACACTAGAATTCAAGCCCTCCTTCTAGCGCCAATGTTAACGCCAAGATCTTTGGTGACGTCCCAATCACATAAGACGCCCTAATCCTGCATAGTAAACACAGTCAACACCAAAAGCTTGACGGCTGGACCGTCGGGGGATAGCTCCGGCGTGAGAGTCAGTACAGGCCGTTCAAGGTTTAACAATGGAGGATAAAATATCTAGTGTCTTTAGAGAAATAAAAATCGTGTGTTGTGTGTATGCGTACCTTTCTTTAGCCACTTCCTTGCTAGGTTATACTCTCTTACCTGATTTACCGTGCCACCAACTCTTATCTGACACAGGTCCCTATCCCTCACTGATCTCAGCCGGATTCATGCAGGTTGTCACATTTTTTCCAATGTGCATGCCGCCGGCCGGATAAAATCTCATCCACATTAATGATTTTCAGACTTTTGGTCAATAGTCACCTCCTTTCATCATTGCAAGTCAAAGACTTAGGTATTAAAAGATCTAGTGGACCAATCCATTGACCCGACCCAATATTAAGGAGATATAATGTGAAAATTAGGCCCAATCTTCAAGACCCAATAGGGGAGACCCAATAGACTAATTGGATAATTAAACCCAATCCACAAGGTTCAATATGAGAAATATCATGACCCAACATCCTTAAATAGCACCCCTTTATTAAAACTACGTCGTTTTGAAGTCTTTTAAAAGAGAGTGGTCCCATTCATCGATCTTCCCAATTAAAAATGCACAAACTAAACCAATAGCAACGGTGAATTTTCCATCTTTTACAGATTGTCTGGCTGGCTGGCTAACTGTACGTTGTTCTTAATTATATAATTTTACATGAACACCCACCCAAATCCAATTTCCCTTTTCACATTTCACTGCAAACACAACTTAAAGCAATGTGTTTGGTGGACAGTAAATTAATAATAATGTGATGTAGTAGTAGTAGTAGTAGTATCTCATCAATGCTGGGCTATTTCCTATTTGTATCTAAATTCAAGAATGGTAAACCAATAAGTAATTAATTAGCCAATTTTGAATGCATGCATTTTCAATGAATGTACAGAGTCAACTATCAATCTTGACGGTGCACTAATTAATTTCACCAAAATGATTGAGCATATATAAATCCATCCATCATATTCATATACTCCACCTAGATTGATCGATAGATACAACAATTAAGCTGTATATACAACGTACGTACTATTATCCGATCATAAATTCATACTGCACCTATATATATATATATATATATATATATATATATATATATATATATATATGGAGTATCAACCGACCTTCACCAAATGAGTAGAAAATTTTCTTGATAAATTATTAACTTGTCGAAACTCATTCTCATGAACTATTACTAACTCACAGTAATTAATTGAACAACATACTGTATATATATATATATATATATACATGCATGCACACGCCTTGTATTTAGAGTTGCAGTGGGGGGAATGTGCAATGGACCACACCGGCCACAAAAACTAACTCCAACCTTGAAATATTTACTACTCCATCTATCACGTTATTAAATATCATCAAGTCAACTTTGCCAGTTAGTTTGTGATCTAACTTCTATTGAAATTGAACAACTTATAAGCATAAAAATCTGTTCATATCATATGAATAATTAACATATTACTATTTAATATCCAATTTCAAGGAAGAATCAAACGTACGGTAAAATAAGGCTCGTTTATTTAATTAATATCCAATTTCAATGAAGCAGATTTACACTAAAACAGAATGCCAATCTGTTAAATTATAGCTAGCAGCATAGCATGGTTAATTTGTTCAAGTTGCCATCGTGAATTCAGTCTTCAGTCTCCCTCAAGCTAGTACAAGAATATTATGTTAAGCTCTATGCATGCACGTACACCAGCAAAATGTGCTATGTTAATTAAGTTTATTGATAGTTTAATATTACGTTGCTTCCTTTCAATTGGTTAACAGTAAAGTAGTTATTTTTCTATTTCATTTGCAGTGCTAAATTAATTCCTTCAATTAGTTTTCAATTCGTGCAATTATTATTAGTATTTTTTAATTTTTATTTTGTTGGTTTTAATATGCATGGCTAACTAAATCTCTAATAGATGATGATGAAACTAGGTAATTGCATATTAATAGTTTATTTTCTTTCTGATATTAACTGCTAATTGTTTTGCCTTCATATTTACCTTGGTACATTATATGATTTTTATATTAATTAAGTGGTTTTGATAAATTATACTTCTTTCATAATTTATGATTTTCCATACTAATTATATGAATTTTTATTCTTAAAGGGAAGGGAAAACAAAATTAGGAATTAATTCATAAAAATAAGAAATTGTTTATTATGTTTATTCCAGATGTCAATGGCAAACCAATTATAACAGAACTTTGAGACTTCACTACTCAAAATTTCAACCAATCTTGGGCATAAAAATGTGGGTCAGCAGCTAGCGCTCTATGAATAGTACAGAACCACAATATGTTGGACCATCAGAACCGCCTGCTGGTTGAGATCATGCCAGGCCCAGGTAATGACTAGTCTAGCCTAAATTCTTCAATGTATATTTCAAATTGGCCACAACACATTGCACCAGGAAGTCTTAAAAAATCAGAACACTTACTTTTTGAGTACAAAATTTGATAAGACTTAAAATGACTAATTTACCCCATAACCATATCAATTTATCATTTAAATATACAATAAACCTGGTTAGCTAAAATTGTAATTTATAATAAGCCTGACTAGCTAAATAATTTGTGGTTTTGGTATTTTTAGCCACACACTTCTAGCGACCAAATAGGAAATTAAACAAGATTTTTAAAATTTTAAAAAAAATATATTGCAATATTTATGAGACGGAGAGGGAGTATAAATTAAAATCATCCGATAGGGTTATGAGCAATCAGTCTTATTAATATGATTTATCAGATGCAAATTACGGAGTATAAAGACCAGGCGGCAGAAAGCAAGGCTGATATAAGAAATAATAAGGGGATAATTCCTGATGCACAGCGCCCATGGCCTAATGGATAAGGCGTCTGACTTCTAATCAGGCGATTGTGGGTTCGAGTCCCACTGGGCGTGTGTTTGTTTTCTTTTATGCTCAAACTTTTTTGAAAAAAGAAATTATCAAACACAAGACAAAAAGAAAACTTAGATGTATAGAATTTAATTTGCTAATGGTTTAATGAACTTGGCAAAAGTAATATATTTTTTTCTTGATTCACATTTTTGTAAATATATGTTAGTATTAAATACCTTGTTTTTTTGTTGTTGGAACCTTCCATATTCTAAATGCATTGATTGTAGGAGTACTTGTTTAGTTCATGTTTTCACGTATGCAAATTACTTATGCTGTGTTTAAAAAATAATATATTTAGAGAAAAGAGGTTAAATCATTTCATTTCATTTCATACGCCTTTGGTAGCTCAGAAACAATTGCAAGTGCAAACATGCAAGCAACATGGAAATCAATAAGGGTCAGGAAAATCAATGAAACATTATTACTGGCTAGTGTGGATGGGTATCCACAGATTTGGACCCTTGTGAGCTGAAACCATCCTAGCCTAGCCTAGCCTAACCTCAGGGCCCTACCAAACACCATAAAACACTTTGACCCAACATTATTATAACAAATAATTGACCATATTTATTTATTAATAATTCCAGTAGAACATGTACTTGACCCTTAGGAAAGTGAGTTGCTCAGGGCTTTTCGCGGTTCTCAGTATCTACCTGGTCCGGGTTTCTTCATTTAGTGGTTATGTTATGTTGGTAATTTCCGTTCACTTTCCTACACTACCGATTTGATTATTATGTTTATGTCAGCTAGCTAAGATACGTCTGTCTTGGTTCAACTCATGAGTTACCTTTTCTAGATAAGCAGTATCAATCTAGTAATAATAATATCTACATATATAGATTACATTACATTTTTGTCAACATAAATTTGGTGGTATTTAGTATATAATTGGAAGTCCATTCAGACTAACGCCTCTCACTTTGAGTTTTTGTAACACCTAATATTAAGTTAGTTTTTGACTCAAAGATCTTACAAGCCTAAATAACATCTATTTAAATTGTGTTATTGCCCCGCCCGTAATATCATTGTGGGAATTTTACTACTTTTATAAGCACCGAACTATTCTTTTTATGCTGGAACTGAGGATATCAATAAAATTTGTACGTCATTCAAACCTTGAAAGGTATCCCTTCAAAAATAACCTTCCCTCAATTGTCTAGCTCAATTTATGCGCATTCACGTTAATTCTCTTAAGTTTCGTTATTGCATAACGCGTTAGTTACAATACCGCATTACTCATTAGTTTAGGTTATTACATGGGTAGTAATAATTAACAAATTGTGGCTGAATCAATAACAAGTAGTGTTGAATGATATGTTTACCTACCTACCCTCATATGTAATTAAAAATCATTTAATATTCATCCTTTTTTAACTATTGTAAACAAATTTTGTTGTTTACAAATTGTTGTTTGAATTTTTTTCTTCAATAAATTGGTCAATAACCAATTTAATGAATGTTGTTCTAGTTTTTGTTTTGATTTTATGGACTAATAGAATCTTATTAAAAAAAATTAGTGTTTATTCCTAAAATTATATTACTTATAATATACTCCATCAAAATTTGTTCACAAGTTTATATTTAACTTTTCTTAGATATCATTGTTTATTTAAAATTATATAATAAATTTGTTCATCATATATAGTCCAGAAGGTTAAAGCAGAAAAATACATGTATTCAAATATTTTAAACATACAGTTATCAAACACATTATTTCATTTCATTCTATATTCATAATTTTTATTTCATTCAAATTCTCTAATAATTCAAATTCTCTAATACATACATACAGAATTTTTTATTCAGTTTTATCAAATAGCACTTGTGCCCAAATAAACCCCAATTAAATTAACAACAATATTATTTGCACAAATTATACATAAAAGGTTGTGAAATAAGAGTACGATCAATGTCTTACATATCAATAAAAATGTTTAAAACATCTTATAGTAGGTCTCGCTTTCTATTTTCTCTCTTTCTTCAGTTCTACTTACAATAATTTAAAACGACATAATATTTTCAAGTTTTTTCATTAACATGTCATCATTATTAAATTAAACCGTCATTATATTAATTCTTTTTAGAATAGAGATAGTATTAATGAATTTAACTAACAATGTCTTAAAAACATGTTTTTTATGAAAATAATTGAAGGTCAGAAAAGTAAAAATACTCTAGAGTGATAAATTCATAACTATAGTTATAAAAGCGGTGAATCACATTGGCATGTAGTATAAGAATATAATGATAACGAAAAGATCGGCCATCATTTTAGAAGTAGGTGGAAATTAGCAAGCCAACTAAAATTTATGGATATGAATTGTCAAATTGAGTTGGGTTGAACGAGTTTATTTACGCGTACAATACTTAAAAATATATTAATTAAAATTATAATAATAAATTTAGTTTGACCAAAACAATAATTGATAATCATAAATATCCTTGATAATTACTGTTCATCCAGTATCTTTTCATGAAAATATTCTTCTAAGTATTCTTGAATTTTACTCCACAAAGCTGTATCATGTTGACAATTTGGACGTTGTTAATTCTTGGATAAATTAATTCTTGAACTTGTTTTATTGAATTCTTATATCATTGTCATCATCCTCATGTTTATAAAATGTTGAAAGTCATCTGTGGCCTGTAGTGCATAGATGGACTTGGTATGATTATGACCAGGGATTATTCGGTATAATCATGACCGTAATGTTACAAATGATGTGGTAAAAATCCTCATTGGCCCGTAGTGCATTGATGGACAGTTGTTGGCATGATCATGACCATTAATGAATAAATGAATATCCTTGGCCGTAGTGGATGGGTGATTCGATGATGTGGATTATTTTATTAAGCTGAGTCCCAGCGATCATAATGTTGAAAAACTTTTTAAATCATAAAAGATAGTAGAGTTTATTTTCTACTTGACTCTTTTAATGGATTGCTTGTTCCGCTGCAGTTAAACTTGATGTCTATTATATTTTATCAGTTTAACATTGTTGAAGGCTAATGATAATTTATTCTGCATTATCTTAGTCATAATATTTCTTACTGGGCTAGTTGCGCTCACCCTTTCTTTCACTTTTCTCTTCAGGAAATGAGAACGTAGCTGGGGCAAGTCGGGAAACGGAGTGATGGTCCGAATGATAGTATTAGTTAGTAGTCCTCACTATTCTATGTAATAGTGTGTTAATAAATGTAACGAGGACTCATTTTGAGTATGAATACTCTCTAGAAGATAATATTTGTATTCAAACTCACAGTTTATGTTGAGAAGATAATATTTGTATTCAAACTCACAGTTTATGTTTTGTCGTATTGTACACGACAGTTGTATTAGTAAGTTGTATTTGTATTCTATACTATGTATCTGACGACCCAAGATGGGTGATGTATACCTAATTTTGGGGGCGTCACAGTTGGTATCAGAGCTTAGGGATATGATCCCTGGCTAAGATGTGAGAATAGAACTAGGAGGGGAGAGACGGGAAATTCCTTCGCTAGTATGACCTACCTAAGTTTATTTGCATGGTATTTAATTGGTCGGTCATAATATAAGGATAATATATGACATATCAATTAACTTTTATTTTGTGGCAGTATCTGAAAATGGCATCTGAGAATGTTGAGAATAGCAATAGAGCACAGGCGACTGTTGATTCACAACATATCAATAATCAGGATAATATGCATCAGGAAGGTGACAATCCTCATGCAAACAACAACACTGACCAGATGATGAATGATGGAATGTTCAGAAACTTTATGCAGTTCATGCAACAGCAGGCGAGAGCGGCTCCTGTCCAAAATATAGGTGGAAACACTGAAAACTCTCGGACGGTCACCGCTAAACAGTTCAAGGAGACCACCAGAGTTTAAAGGAGAGCCAAAACCACTTATAGCGGAAACATGGATAAAGCATATTACCAAGATATTTGATGTCTTGGGATGCTCCGAGGAGCAAAAGGTTCCCTTTGCCGCCTTTATGTTGCGAGGAGAGGCAGATTACTGGTAGGAATCGATTAAGCGTACTCAACCTGCCGCACTGAAGATGTCTTGGGAGAATTTTCAAGAGCTGTTCAATGACAAATACTTTCCCGAAAGTGTTCGTCACATGAAGGAGGTGGAGTTCATCAAATTGGAGCAGAATAATATGACCGTGTCGCAATATGAGGCTAAATTTGCTGAGTTGTCCCGGTTTGCGTCCCACTTGGTGGATAATGAAGAGCGAATGACGCGAATATTTTTGCGAGGTTTGAAACCTGAGATACGTCAACATCTTATTTCTCATAAATTGTGTTTGTATTCAGATGTTGTGAATAGGGCTCAGTTAGTGGAGCGCGATAACGAGTCAACGCAACCAAAAGAGAGCAGTCGGCAGAATGATAATACCAGTGAGAGCAGTCATCGAAGCGGTGACAACAAGCGTGGAGGGAATCAACAGGCCAGAAATGGTAACCACTTCGGTGGTAATCAGGGCCAAAATAATAAGAATGATCATTTCAAGAAGAGGAGATTCAACAATGATGGAAAGACGTCAGCACCAGCACCCGTTGTTAAGGAAGGAGAACGACCACCTATTATATGTTTCAAATGCGGAGGGGAGGGACACATCAGTCCAAACTGTGCGATGCCGTCTAAAGCATGTTATAATTGTGGAAGAGAAGGTCATTTAGGTCGATTTTGTCGTTTACCAAAAACAAGTTCAGCCAAGATGGAGACACCAAAGGCCGTCCCAGAAAAGTCAAAACCGGTAGTGCAAGGGAGAGCATTTATTGTGACCTCCCAGAAAGCAAAGAACCCGAATGAGGTCATCACGGGTAAGCTTATCATAAACTCTAACGAAGTCTATACTTTATTTGATACCGGTTCTACCCATTCTTTTATTTCTCCTACTTGCGCTCATCGATTAAATTTGACTCCGGAGAAATTAGACTTTGATTTATCTGTTAAAACTCCATTGGGACAAACCTTCATTACATCTACGGTTTATAAGTCTTGTTTGGTTCAAGTTGGTACCCACACATTACCTGTCGATCTGATTTCATTAAAAATACTTGCATTTGACGTGATTCTAGTGATTGATTGGTTAACTACTCATCATGCAAAAATTGATTGTTTTCGTAAGGTTGTTAGCTTTCATATTCCTAATCGACCTATTATGCGAATTCAAGCAACCAAACCACTAAAATCAATCGCTGTCATCTCAAGCCATAAAGCTATTCGTTTATTGAAAAACGGATGCCAAGCTTTCTTAGCTCATGTCACGGATCTAAACAAAAATACGTCAGTTTTGAATGATATTTCTATTGTTAATAAATTCCCTGACGTATTCCCTGAAGAACTTCCTGGCCTACCCCCAGAGCGTGAAATTGAATTTTGTATCGACCTTGAACCCGGTACAAAACCCATTTCCAAAGCCCCATATCGAATGGCTCCTATTGAACTTCAGGAGTTAAAGATTCAACTGCAGGAATTGTTAGACATTGGCTTTATTCGTCCTAGTACTTCTCCTTGGGGTGCTCCTGTGCTATTCGTGAAGAAGAAAGATGGAAGTATGCGACTTTGTATTGATTATCGGGAGTTGAATCATGTCACCATCAAAAACAGGTACCCATTGCCACGTATTGATGACCTGTTTGACCAGTTGCAAGGAGCACAATTCTTTTCAAAGATCGATCTTCGTTCTGGATATCATCAGCTGAAGGTTAGAACTGAGGATATTCCAAAGACGGCTTTCAGAACTCGGTACGGGCATTATGAATTCCTAGTCATGTCCTTTGGATTGACTAATGCTCCTGCTGCCTTCATGGATTTGATGAACCGGGTATTCAAGGAATATTTGGATCACTTTGTGGTCGTCTTTATTGATGACATCCTTATTTATTCCAAAAGCCGTGAAGATCATGAGCAACACTTGAGGCTGGTACTCCAAAAGCTTCGTGAATACAAGCTTTATGCCAAGTTGAAGAAATGTGAGTTCTGGCTGGAGGAGGTAGCATTTTTTGGGCACATAGTATCAAGTCATGGAATATCGGTTGACCCGACAAAGATTAAAACTATTCAAAGCTGGGAGCAACCTAAATCAGTGACCGAAGTACGTAGCTTTCTTGGTTTAGCTGGTTATTATCAGAGATTCGTGAAAAGATTTTCTCGAATCGCTACTCCATTAACTCAGCTGACTCGGAAAGATACAAAGTTCGGTTGGAGCGAAGAATGTGAACAGAGTTTTCAAGAACTCAAGAGGAGACTCATTTCAGCACATGTTCTAACAATACCATCTAGCTCGGAGGGATTTGTCATCTACAGTGATGCTTCGAGCAAAGGGTTGGGATGCGTTCTCATGCAACATGGAAAAGTCATAGCCTATGCATCAAGACAACTCAAGGAATATGAGAGGAATTATCCTACTCATGATCTAGAGTTGGCAGCTGTTGTCTTTGCACTTAAAATTTGGAGGCATTACTTGTATGGGGAGAAGGTGGAGATCTTTACGGATCATAAAAGCCTCAAATATTTCTTCACTCAAAAGGAACTCAACATGCGACAACGACGTTGGCTTGAACTGTTGAAAGATTATGATCATACCATTCAATACCATCCTGGAAAAGCGAACGTGGTAGCTGACGCATTGAGTAGAAGATCATATGCAAGTACGAGTGCAATATTGTCAACACAAAGGCCCATTTTGTGTGACTTTCAAATGATGGAGATAGAGTTAAAGACTCCAGGGACCCATGTGATGATGGCGAATATACGAGTAGAACCAACTTTAATCGATAAAGTTAAAGTTGCTCAAGCTACAGACCTGGAGCTGATGCGTATGAGAAAGAAAGTGCAAGAAGGTGCTATGCCGGAAGCAAGAATCGATGAAGAAGGAATACTTCGAGTCAACTCCAGACTTTGTGTTCCTAACAACCCTGATTTAAAGTATGAAATCATGATGGAGGCGCACAACACACCGTTTGTAATCCATCCTGGAAGTACCAAAATGTATCATCATCTTCGTCATACATTTTGATGGAGCAATATGAAGAGAGAGATAGCGATGTTTATCTCAAGGTGTTTAACTTGTCAACGAGTCAAAGCGGAGCATCAAGTACCAAAAGGTCCATTGCAACCACTTGAAATTTCAGAATGGAAGTGGGAGCACATTACCATGGATTTCGTTACCGGTCTTCCTAAGGTTTCTCAAGGTATAGATGCGATTTGGGTCATTGTTGATAGATTGACCAAGTCTGCTCATTTCTTACCGATACGAGAAACTTATACACTTGAACGTCTTGCTCGTATGTACATAAACGAGATTGTAAGACTGCATGGTATGTCAGTATCCATAGTTTCTGATCGAAACCCAAGATTCACTTCATAATTTTGGGTTAGTTTACAAAAAGTTATGGGCACAGATTTACGACTTAGTTCGGCATATCATCCTCAGACGGACGGACAATCAGAGAGGACTATTCAAACTCTAGAAGATTTATTAAGACTCTGTGTCCTTGACTTCAAGGGAAGTTGGGACAAGTTCTTACCATTGGTGGAGTTTTTCTACAACAATAGTTATCAATCAAGTATTGGCATGGCTCCATTCGAAGCATTGTATGGAAGAAAATGTCGTTCTCCAGTATGCTGGGATGAGGTGGGTGAAGCAACGTTGTTGGGACCGGAGTTGGTACGTATGACTACAGAAAAGATTCAAACGATCCGACAACGTATAAAAACCTCACAAGATCGACAAAAGAGTTATGCTGATCTTCATCGAAAGGACGTGGAATTTGATGTAGGAGATCATGTGTTCTTACGTGTTGCTCCATGGAAAGGAGTTACGAGATTTGGAAAGAGAGGAAAGCTCAATCTTCGATTCATCGGTCCATTTTTAATCCTCGATCGAGTAGGAACTGTGGCTTATAGACTCGCTTTACCGCCAAATATGTCTCGTGTTCATAACGTTTTTCACATATCCATGTTACGCAAATATGTGGAAGACCCGAACCACATTATTGAGTTAGAACCGGACGAAATAGCAGAAGATTTGACGTATGAAGAAGTTCCTGTTCAAATCTTGGATAAGAAGGAACATATTCTACGCTCCAAGGTTATACCTCAAGTCAAAATTTTGTGGAGAAACCACGATGTTGAGGAAATGACTTGGGAGTTAGAATCTGAAATGAAGTCAAGGTATCCTTACCTCTTCGACATACCAGGTACGTACCATAATTTCGAGGGCGAAATTTCATAAGAAGGGGAGGTTGTAAGACCCCAACTTTCATAAATAAAGATGAATTTTCTATAAATATCATTTTTGAATATTATGGAGTTAATTTGATATAATGTTATAGTTGTGGGTAATATTTATAAATTTTACAAAGTACGCAAGTTGTTATATAATGTTCGATTGGTCGGGGAATATTCGTTTTAACAGGAAATATTCGTACAACGACACAATCATTGGTGGACCCCACAACGGAATTATTGTCGGATTGAGGAAACGACAAAAATATTTTATTAAAAATAACGGCGGAAGTTTTACCATTGTTACTGTTGAACTACTCGGTAGTAAAAGTACAGTAATACGTGTGGTTGCATAGTAGCACACGGTATTGATTATTAATGCTTATGTGAGAAGTCACTCAGTTTGATTCCATTATTGTCAGTTAATAATATGAATTATTTAGCGATAATGACGTTTTGTTTTATTCGTATTATTAACGTAATAAAACAGAAACATCTTTTTATATAAAACAAAATACTTTATTAAAGTTATTCTATAAATAGAATATATTATATTTTATTTAAAAGATTTTTCTTTAAATATGGACCGTCAGATTAAAGTAATCAATCTGGACCGTTCATGGATTAGTTACTATGCATTCTATTTTTCTATAAATAGCAGCTCATTCCTTCATTATTTCTTACGAATTCACTGAACTCTAGAGAGAGAAACTATAGAGAGAGAGAAGAAGAGTATTCTGCTACTTAACTACTTCCTTACTTCAGCTCTTCTTTAAAACGGTAAGGGGTGTTATTCTTTCTTATTCATGAAGAGAACTGTTGTTATTCCATTTCTTATTATTCTGTTGGAATAACCTGTATACGCGGTCTACCCTATACTTGGTGACATTCTTCTATTATTCTGTTGGAACATCCTGTCTGTGTGTTTTACACCGGACCTGGTTCCGTTTTTATTATTATTCTGTTGGAACATCCTGTCTGTGTGTTTTACACCGGACCTGGTTCCGTCTTGTTATTATTCTGTTGGAACATCCTGTCTGTGTGTTTTACACCGGACCTGGTTCCATTATTTATTATTCTGTCAGAATATCCTGTCTGTGCGTTTACGCCGGACCTGGTTCCATTATTTATTATTCTGTTGGAATAACCTGTCTGTGCGGTCTATCGCATGCCGGGTGATTTCTTTTGTTATTCCATTCTTTATTATACTCAGTTGGTTAAGTTTTGACTTCTATACTCCATGAAATTAGTGGATTATCCTTGATAATTGATGTTCATCCAGTATCTTTTCATGAAAATATTCTTCTAAGTATTCTTGAATTTTACTCCACAAAGCAGTATCATGTTGACAATTTGGACGTTGTTAATTCTTGGATAAATTAATTCTTGAACTTGTTTTATTGAATTCTTATATCATTGTCATCATCCTCATGTTTATAAAATGTTGAAAGTCATCTGTGGCCTGTAGTGCATAGATGGACTTGGTATGATTATGACTAGGGATTATTCGGTATAATCATGACCGTAATGTTATAAATGATGTGGTAAAAGTCCTCATTGGCCCGTAGTGCATTGATGGACAGTTGTTGGCATGATCATGACCATTAATAAATAAACGAATATCCTTGGCCGTAGTGCAGGGGTGATTCGATGATGTGGATTATTTTATTAAGCTGAGTCCCAGCGATCATAATGTTGAAAAACTTTTTAAATCATAAAAGATAGTAGAGTTTATTTTCTACTTGACTCTTTTAATGGATTGCTTGTTCCGCTGCAGTTAAACTTGATGTCTATTATATTTTATCAGTTTAACATTGTTGAAGGCTAATGATAATTTATTCTGTATTATCTTAGTCATAATATTTCTTACTGGGCTAGTTGAGCTCACCCTTTTTTCACTGTTCTCTTCAGGAAATGAGAACGTAGCTGGGGCAAGTCGAAAAACGGAGTGATGGTCCGAATGATAGTATTAGTTAGTAGTACTCACTATTCTATGTAATAGTGTGTTAATAAATGTAATGAGGACTCCTTTTGAGTATGAATACTCTCTAGAAGATAATATTTGTATTCAAACTCACAGTTTATGTTTTGTCGTATTGTACACGACAGTTGTATTAGTAAGTTGTATTTGTATTCTATACTATGTATCTAACGACCCAAGATGGGTAATGTATACCTAATTTTGGGGGCGTCACAATTGTTACTTGATTTTGCTTCCATCATTTCTTTATGTTTATTGTCCTTTTTATTCCTTCTCAAATCTTAGGGTGTAATAATATAGAAATTTAGATGTCTAAGATCTTTATGACATCTTTATTTGAAGCAGTTTAATTACTTGATCTTGAGAATGGATATCATGACTTTTATCATGATAGGGACTTTTCTGTGAAAACTTATAAAGACTTGTGAAATCTTGCACCACAGGGCATATTTGTATCTTCTCTATTTATCAGTCTCCTTCGATTAGTTTGGAGTAATAGGGAGTTACCACTATACATATTTAGATTCATTTAACGGGTTTGAAGTTACACCAAATCAAGTAATTCCTTATGTATCACTTAGATTTACAACTCTTTGCTGATCTTGACAATAATTTCGAGTTCAATTATGTATCTCGATTTTTATATTAATGTTTCTTAATTAGTATCTCCTAAAATCACTACAAATCTAAACAGTTTTAGTTAATAGGATAATGTTATAATATTATCCTTTCTAATTTAATTGTTATCTCTTAATTTATTGATTTAATTTAATATCATGGTTGTTGTCATCTGACATGTCTCCTCTTCTTCATGCATAAAGTTTAATGTTACTGTCCGTACTTTTTAAGTTTTTTATGTGAAAAATGGATAAATTCATAAAAAGTTGTAACTTCTCATTGAGCGACTACTGACATCCAATAATTCCATAGATATTGCTTGATACTTCTATGTAAAAAGTTTAATAATGTTTCTCTTCTCCAAATCTATTTTCTACTATTGTATTGTTACTTGATTTTGCTTCCATCATTTCTTGATGTTTATTGTCCTTTTTATTCCTTCTCTAATCTTAGGGTGTAATAATATAGAAATTTAGATGTCTAAGATCTTTATGTCATCTTTGTTTGAAGCAGTTTAATTACTTAATCTTGAGAATGGATATCATGACTGTTAAGATAGGATTTATCTATTCGTCTTTTATCATGATAGGGACTTTTCTGTGAAAACTTATAAAGACTTGTGAAATCTTGCACCACAGGGCATATTTGTATCTTCTCTATTTATCAGTCTCTCTTTGCATATCCGAGACTTGATAAAATTCTGAGTAAACTGTAAGGACCAAACATTACAGCCTCATTATGGTCACTATAATTCTTCAGTGTGGCAGTGCATATAATATATATGTATGTTTATAGTGCAAACATTTCATGCAAAACAAGACTTAAGGTCAGCATAGGGACAAGCAATTGTGGATAGTGCCTTAAGTCTTGATTTTATGTTGTTTTGTTGATTTTTATTCATGGAATTTCCTTAAAATGCTAATCTATTGTTATCGGATCATGTAATATATTCTATGTGACATGTATGTCCTCTAAACATGTCACTTTTTTTCCTGTTTGATTATCAGATCTGCAAGAATAAGATATTGTTTCAAGCACAGACAACTCAAAGCGGAACATTTTCCTGCGCATGTTAGCTGGTTTTTCCAAACCGTCAGCTGGTGAGATTCCTTCGAACGAGTTCACTCAGAATTCTATACATTTTCTTTTCTAATTCGGTTACTTCTATTTTGTTGTCTGTATATCTAGAAATGTTTTCATATTTACTTTTACACATTCTGTTGCTGTTTGTGTTTTAGGAAAACGAAATATATACCATTTCTCATTAGAATTCTTCATTATTTTCATTTTTTTGGTATCACTTGATTAAATTTTGTCGATCATACTTATTTGTCGCTGCTTTTTTTCACCCATTTAGAAGTAGGGTTTATTATATGACGTATAAATTTGAAGCCTGTTTTCTAACTTACAGTATATGCTCTTTGGAATTATGAAATATTGGTGTATATTTAATTTAATTTATTCTGATGCAGAGTGATATTGTCATCTGAAGTTGGATCAAATAAACAAGTGTAACAAGCTATAAGAAGTTTCATATTTGATTTTACAAAATCTTCAAAAAAGAATAATGTTCTGATTTTTTTCTTAAGATGTCAAACTAATTTTATGTTTCTTCTGTTAGTTACTTTATTTGATTCAAGTAAACACTAATTGGTTCCTTGAGTTTTCCCCCTCGGTTCCCAAGAAGAATTACTTTGGTGGATATGTTTGATCGAGGCTATTACATAAATCTTAATACTATATTTATTTGTTTATTTCAAAATTTCGGATAGAATACTCAATTCAATGCAATAAGGATTTTAGTGTATCGAGGAGTATAAAAGCCAAGTTCTTTATAAAGGAAAGTGATTAATGCTATTTTGAATGACTTCAATGAACCTGGTTCGCTCGCTCCAACCGGCATGTTCCTTGGTGGCACAAAATACACGGTTCTTCAAGGTGAGCCAGGAGTTGTTGTTAGAGTATGATGTTGTGGTTATACCATTCGCTTTCAGTATTAAAACATCTGTCTCTTGGATTGTTCAATGCCAAAATGGTTATTTTCAGAAATGTCTTCTAATGGATAGTTTATCAATCCAGATCTTGATTAGCTCACCATAAAGTTGGGCTAAGCACTTAAAAATCTTCTGTGCTTCATAATTTTTATTCATTATATTTAATTATAGTAAAAAAACTATATACGATTGAAATATGTATATATTGTATTGTCACTTAATGATATATGTATTGTACATGATTTTATGTTGTTTTACTGATTTTTATTCATGGAATTTCCTTAAAATGATGATATATTGTTATCAGATCATGTAATATATTCTATGTGACATGTATGTCCTCTGAACATGTCAATTTTTTTCCTGTTTGATTATCTGATCTGCAAGAAGAATTATAGTTTCAGGCCCAGACAACTCAAAGCGGAACAGATCTGTAATTCAAACCTCTATGTAGGTAAAAACATTTTCCTGTGCATGTTAGCTGGTTATTCCAAACCGTTAGCTGGTGAGATTCCTTGGAACGGGTTATCTCTGTCCCTTAAATTCACTTAGAAATCTATGCATTTTCTTTTCTAATTCGGTTTCTTCTTTTTTGTCATCTGTATATCTAGAAATGTTTTCATATTTACTTTTATACATTCTATTGCTATTTGATAATTAATTATTGCTTTTTGAATGTAAATTATGGATTCTGAATATGTATCATATGATATTGAACAAATCTGGAGGATGAAAGGTAAAAAAGATTCAAATCACGTTGAAGCATTAAGCAAGATGTGTCATCTCTACGATGTTGTTCGTGTTGATGTTGTGGAAAGTATTAACGAGGTGAAAGAGCAGTAGTAAGTACATGTAATGATATAATCTAAATTATTACTTTTATTTGAAACTTCTTGCTGATAATGATCTGATTATTAATTATTTTTTGAAGATAACCCTCTGAACGAGTATCCTGACGAGGAGACATCTTCAACCGTCATAAGGAGGAAACTGAGAGCAGAACCTCTACTGATATATCAGAAGAAGATAAAAATTCAGTTACCACTGATGAATTTCCAAGACCTGAATAGGAGACAAAGATTTCTTTGAAGACGAGATTTATGGCTATGATTATGAGTATGATGATGAAGATGAAGATGAAGATGATGATGAGTAAATTTATCATTAGCTTTTTGATTCATATAGCTCAATTTCTCCTTTTATTGGACATTAGGAAAAGAAGTATGTGAATATTTCCCTACATATTTGTATGTTATTCTTTTGTGTGATCTTAATGTTCTCATATAATTCTTGCTAGAAATCACACCTTTTTTTAATGAAAAATAAAATAAAATACTTGCATCGCGGTATTTATTGTGTGACGCCCCCAAAATTAGGTATACATCACCCATCTTGGGTCGTCAGATACATAGTACAAAATACAAATACAAACTTAATTATACAAATGTCGTGTAACATACGACAATACATAAACTGAGAGTTCTAATAGGAATATTGTCATCTAGACAATATCCATACTCAAGGAGTCCTCATTACATTTATTGTCACACTATTTAACAGAATGGTGAGGACTACTAATGCTATCTTCTGGACCATCACTCCTTTCCCTGACTCGTCCCAGCTATATTCTCATTTCCTGAAGAGAACATTGAAAGAAAGGGTGAGCTCAACTAGCCCAGTAAGAAATATTATGACTAAGATAATGAAGAATAAATTATCAATAGTCTTCAACAATGTTAAACTGATAAAATACAATTGACATCTAGTTTAACTGCAGTGGAATAAGCAATCCATTAGAAGAGTTAAGTAGAGAATAAAACCTACTATCTTCTATGATTTAAAAATATATTCATCAACTTTTATCACTGAGACTCAGCTTAATAAATAAACCACATCTTCTAATCATCCTTGTATTACGGGCCAAGGATATTCATTAAATCATCAATGATCATGACTATACCGAAAAATCCCTGGTCATAATCATACCACAAACTCTCTATCAATGCATTATAAGCCACTGAGGACTTTTACCACACCACTTATAACATCACAGTTCATGATTATACCGAATGATCCCTGGTCATAATCATACTAAGTCCATCTATGCACGTAAGCCAAAGATGACTTTTAACATAAAATAAACATGAGGATGATGACAATGTTATAGGAATTCAATTAAACAAGTTCAAGAATTAGTTTATCCAGGAACTAATGATATCCAAATTGTCAACATGATACTTCTTTGTAAAGTAACAGTCAAGAATGCTCAGAAGAATATTTTCATGAAAAGATACTGGATGAAGTGCAAATATCAAGGATATTCCACTAATTTCATGGAGTATAGAAATCAAAACTTTAACCAAATGAGTATAATAAAGAATATATGAAACTGCAAATGAATTTTCACCAGCCATGCGGTAATCCACGTATACAGATCATTTCCACAATTTAATAAGGAATGAATATAAAGGATCATTCACCATGCATGTGGCAATCCACATAGACATGTTATTCCAACAGAATAATAAAGAATGGAATAACAGAAGAATTCACCATGCATGCGATAGAGACCACACAGACAGGTTATTCCCAACAGAATAATAAATGCGGAATAATAAATATGGAACCAGGTCAGGTGAAATTCACACCGACAGGATATTCCGACAGAATAATAAATGCGGAATAATAAATGATGGAACCAGGTCAAGTAAAATTCACACCGACAGGATATTCCGACAGAATCGTAAAGAACGAAATAATAAAAGAATTTCACCAAGTATGCGGTACTTCGCATAAACAGGTTATTCCAACATAATAATAAAGAATGGAATAACAGAAGAAGATCACCAAGTATTGGGTAAACCGCATATACAGGTCATTCCACCGAGTATAGGGTAAACCACGCATACAGGTTATTCCAACAGAATAATAAAGAATGGAATAACATAAGTTCTCTTCATGAATAAGAAAGAATAACACCCCTTACCATTTTAAAGAAGAACTAAAATAAAGAAGTAGTTAAGTGGCAGAATACTCTTTTTCTTTCTCTCTATAGTTTCTCTCTCTAGAGTTCAGTGAATTCGTAAGAAATAATGAAGGAATGAGCTTCTATTTATAAGCTTGGTAGAGTAAGGGTAAAATAGTCTTTTCGCCATAATTTATGACATCATCGCTTACATCATCGATCAGATGACATCATTGCATACATCATCGATCAAATGACATCATTACTTACATCATCCTTCTGATGACATCATTGCTTACCTCATCGTTCCGATGACATAATCGCTTACATCATCAGAATTCAAATTCAAATTATTCTCTTTCACCTCATTTTACTTGTATACCATGAATTTACTATAATAATGTTACCATTCAAATTATAAAAAAAAAATATACTATCATATAATCACATTATACTACTATAATATAATATTATAATAATATATTTAAATAAATTATTACTAATATAATTTCAACCAACGGTCTGAAAAATTAGCACATTTCCTCATGGAATAATATTGTACCCAAAAATGATTTGGACCGAAAATAAATATATTGTCCGGGTGAATAGTAACTCGTGAATAGTAACTCCTGAATATTAAATCGTGAATAGTAACTCGTGAATAGTAACTCTGACACAAAAAGTGTCTCAAATACTCGAGTGAATAATACTAGAGTGAATAGTAATTTGGGTGAATAGTAACCTGTGAATAGTAATTCGTGAATAGTAACTCATGAATAGTACTCTGACACAAAAAGTGTCCTAAATACTCGAGTGAACGATACTAGAGTGAATAGTAATTTGGGTGAATAGTAACTCGTGAATAGTGACCATGTATTTTATGACAACTTGTTTACTTTAAAAAAAATTACATATCACCCTTAACTTTAACCTTTTATCAATTTAACCATTTACCAAAATAGAAAAATTGAATACTTTTATATTTCATAAAATTCGGGGTCTCGCATATTGCTTCCAGAGTAAGTTCCAGTAAACACTACGATTTGATTTGATGAATGACAATTATTAGCATGAATGAATCTGAAGGCAACTGTAAGAATTTGAGTACCATTGTTAGGAATTTAATCAGTTTCACCTCTCTTTTTTTATCTGAGTCAATAATTCAGTGTTATATTCTTCTTCATCAAATTTTTTTTAGGGGAGAAAACAAAAAGTTATTTGTAATAGCAATAGGTAAATTTTAGCGAGCTGGGGTTCAACATTGGATGGAAACTAGATACAAAGCAGATAGGTTTATACAAATCATATAGGTTTTAACATTGGATGGAAACTAGATACAAAACAAATGAATATACATTTTTTGTTTTTTCTTTCTTGCTTTGTATCTTTAGATTTTTAGACTTTAGAATAAGTTTGAAATTTTTAATTCATGCAATAAATATACTTGGAAAAAAACAAAAAAAAAACTCAAAGGCCTGAAACAATTGTTACAAAAAAATACCTTAGAACAAAGTAGAAAATGTAATGCACAAACCAGTAAACTCTCAATACTATTAAAGGATAATGTTATTATCTTCATACACTACCCCATACAATGTATATTTATTTATTTTTCTGTGTAAAATTTGATCATCGCACAACAATTTATCATCTTCTTATTATATTTTAATTTATTAATTGTATGTACATATTTATTATTAAAAAATTAAATAATCCCGCCGCAACGCGCGGGTTTGTATCTAGTATAATAATAAAACAAAGAACGTCAAAGTAAAGAACATGTGGTTGGACGGTTTTCTCCTTTTTAAAAAATAAAATAAAAATAAACAAAACTTCAGTATACCTACAAAATAAATATAAAGAAAACCCATAAAACAAACAATTTTTTTTTAATTAATCCAATAGTAAATAGTTACAAGATTATTTTATTTTAATTGTGTTGATGTAATTTATATGATTATGGCATAAAATTAGCGACAAAGTAAATTTAGGCTTTTAGGTTTAACTCATTTTTTAACTCTAAATAGCTATGTATAAATTTGAAAATAAAAACTAAATACTAAATTTAAACATTATATTAAATGAATATTAAATTTTTTAAAAAAAATATATTACTAACACTTAATTGTAAGTCTTTAATAATTGTTTGTTTGAGAAAAATATGTTGTCATTCTATATTAAATTAAATTAAAATTTAAGAAAATATTTTATAATCATTATACATATAGAATAAGCAAGGAATTAAATATAAAATCGTGTTTCGCACGGGACACTCAGATACTAAATATATAATAAGATAAGCCTTGATTTTTTGGTATTTGTCTTTGGTTTTTGATATATGCTTAAAATTTAAGTGAAAGTAAAACATTTTTTATAGTACTTGTATTTAGTGTTACGATTAATTTAACTTAAACTAAAACTCTCTTTATGGTCCTAGAAACTTTAATATTAACTTATTATTTTGTAAAAAATTACTTTGTATAAAAGTCCTTTAATTACTTAGTCTTATGATAAATGTTTACTTAAAAATCATATTTAGGATTTTAGTTTAATTTTCTACTCAACTTTAATATTTAAATGAGCATATATTAAAAATATTATGAGTACATATAATAATTAATATCAAAATTATATATTGTAAGATCCCAACTTTTATAAATAAAGATGAATTTTCTATAAATATCATTTTTGAATATTATGGAGTTAATTTGATATAATGTTATAGTTGTGGGTAATATTTATAAATTTTGCAAAGTACGCAAGTTGTTATATAATATTCGATTGGTCGGGGAATATTCGTTTTAACAGGGAATATTCGTACAACGACACAATCATTGGTGGACCCCACAACGGAATTATTGTCGGATTGAGAAAACGATAAAAATATTTTATTAAAAATAACGGCAGAAGTTTTACCATTGTTACTGTTGAACTACTCGGTAGTAAAAGTACAGTAATACGCGTGGTTGCATAGTAGCACACGGTATTGATTATTAATGCTTATGTGAGAAGTCACTCAGTTTGATTCCATTATTGTCAGTTAATAATATGAATTATTTAGCGATAATGACGTTTTGTTTTATTCGTATTATTAACGTAATAAAACAGAAACATCTTTTTATATAAAACAAAATACTTTATTAAAGTTATTCTATAAATAGAATATATTATATTTTATTTAAACGATTTTTCTTTAAATATGGACCGTCAGATTAAAGTAATCAATCTGGACCGTTCATGGATTAGTTACTATGCATTCTATTTTTCTATAAATAGCAGCTCATTCCTTCATTATTTCTTACGAATTCACTGAACTCTAGAGAGAGAAACTATAGAGAGAGAGAGAAGAAGAGTATTCTGCTACTTAACTACTTCCTTACTTCAGCTCTTCTTTAAAACGGTAAGGGGTGTTATTCTTTCTTATTCATGAAGAGAACTGTTGTTATTCCATTTCTTATTATTCTGTTGGAATAACCTGTATACGCGGTCTACCCTATAATTGGTGACATTCTCCTATTATTCTGTTGGAACATCCTGTCTGTGTGTTTTACACCGGACCTGGTTCCGTTTTTACTATTATTCTGTTGGAACATCCTGTCTGTGTGTTTTACACCGGACCTGGTTCCGTTTTTATTATTATTCTGTTGGAACATCCTGTCTGTGTGTTTTATACCGGACCTGGTTCCGTCTTTATTATTATTCTGTCGGAATATCCTGTCTGTGTATTTTACACCGGACCTGGTTCCATTATTATTATTCTGTCGGAATATCCTGTCTGTGCGTTTACGCCGGACCTGGTTCCATTATTATTATTCTGTTAAGAATAACCTGTCTGTGCGGTCTATCGCATGCATGGTGATTTCTTTTGTTATTCCATTCTATATTATACTCAGTTGGTTAAGTTTTGACTTCTATACTCCATGAAATTAGTGGATTATCCTTGATAATTGATGTTCATCCAGTATCTTTTCATGAAAATATTCTTCTAAGTATTCTTGAATTTTACTCCACGAAGCAGTATCATGTTGACAATTTAGACGTTGTTAATTCTTGGATAAATTAATTCTTGAACTTGTTTTATTGAATTCTTATATCATTGTCATCATCCTCATGTTTATATTCTGTTGAAAGTCATCTGTGGCCTGTAGTGCATAGATGGACTTGGTATGATTATGACTAGGGATTATTCGGTATAATCATGACCGTAATGTTATAAATGATGTGGTAAAAGTCCTCATTGGCCCGTAGTGCATTGATGGACAGTTGTTGGCATGATCATGACCATTAATGAATAAACGAATATCCTTGGCCGTAGTGAAGGGGTGATTCGATGATGTGGATTATTTTATTAAGCTGAGTCCCAGCGATCATAATGTTGAAAAACCTTTTAAATCATAAAAGATAGTAGAGTTTATTTTCTACTTGACTCTTTTAATGGATTGCTTGTTCCGCTGCAGTTAAACTTGATGTCTAATATATTTTATCAGTTTAACATTGTTGAAGGCTAATGATAATTTATTCTGCATTATCTTAGTCGTAATATTTCTTACTGGGCTAGTTGAGCTCACCCTTTCTTTCACTGTTCTCTTCAGGAAATGAGAACGTAGCTGGGGCAAGTCGGGGAACGGAGTGATGGTCCGAATGATAGTATTAGTTAGTAGTCCTCACTATTCTATGTAATGGTGTGTTAATAAATGTAACGAGGACTCCTTTGAGTATGAATACTCTCTAGAAGATAATATTTGTATTCAAACTCACAGTTTATGTTTTTTCGTATTGTACACGACAGTTGTATTAGTAAGTTGTATTTGTATTCTGTACTATGTATCTGACGACCCAAGATGGGTGATGTATACCTAATTTTGGGGGCGTCACATATATGTATGTATATATATATATATATATATATATATATATATATATATATATTATAAATATATTAATGATTACTTTAATTACCAATTCTATTTTAGTTAATTAGTGTTAGAAAATAATTTTAACTTATATATTAGTTATTAAAATTTAATTAGATGGCTTTTAAAACTAAAATTATAATGGAAACTCACTATTGTACAACAATTATATTCCTAAACAATTATATATTAAATATACAAGAAAAATATTATTGTAAATAATAATTAATATAAAAAATTGTAATGTATATTATAAAATATATTAATGATTAAAATTTAATAAACAATTTTATTTCATATTGGAGACCTAAAGTTGAGTAATGTTAAAAAAAACCATAACTATATATTACTAATTAAAATTTAATTACATTTTGAAACTTTAATCATGATCGTAACTTATTAGTTTACAACAATTTTATTTTTATAGATATTATTTAGTTAATTAGTTATACAATAGAGTATCACTTAAACATTTCGTTTAGATTTTTAAATTTTCACTCAACTTTAAGCTCTAATTAAAAATTAATATATATATACGACATATTGATTATAAAAAATAAATATTAAAATTTGAAACTATATAAAAACTTAATATTATATTAATAATAACAAAAAAATGTTATTAGTAACCGTCAATATGTAATATATAGTAGTTCATTTTTAAACAAACTTTTTTAATATTCTAATAATAATAGTAAGCCAATTTAAGATTTTAAAAAAACATGTTTCATAATCCCTAAATAAAATAAATTAAAAAGAAAAAATAATTTTATTTGAAAAATAATCCGTGCGGCGGCACTAGTAAAATCAAAAATAAATATCCACCATACATTAACCACGTTTCAAAACTGGTGTCTGCTATTCCACACGAATTTCCAAGAAAATCCTTTATTTTCACGTGTTCATTTATATTAAAAAACACGGAAATAAATAAACTCTAATAAATCCCCTACATATAACAGCAAGAGCCATGCGAGCATTAGTAAGTTAGTTTTAGCGACTTCTTGTTTCTCTCTCAAATCAAACATTCTACTCGAACTCAACTTCAAAGAAACCTAAAATTAAAGCTGAATTCACACCCATGGAGTGGGTGCGTGGCGAAAGAATTGGCTGCGGAAGCTTTGGTACTGTGAATATAGCAATACCCAGAAGCAAGAAACCTCAAATTCCTTCATTAATGGCGGTAAAATCTTGTGGGGTTTCACACTCTGTAACGCTTATGAATGAAAAGCTAATATTGGACGAACTCAGAGATTACCCACAAATTGTTCAGTGTTTTGGTGACAGTTTTACTCTAGAAAACGGCGAAAAATTGTATAATGTATTGTTGGAGTACGCTTCTGGTGGTTCTTTGGCTGACAAGCTCAAGGATTCCGTCAACGGTCTGCTGCCAGAATTTGAAGTCCAGAGATGCACGAAGTCAATTGTAAAAGGGCTTTGTTCAATTCACAAGAATGGTTATGTTCATTGCGATATTAAGCATCAAAATGTTCTTCTTTTTCCTTCTAATATTGGCGGGAACGACATGGTAAAGATTGCTGATTTTGGGTTGGCCAAGAAAGCCGGGAAGCAGAATTCAGGGTGTGAATTACGAGGTACGCCCATGTATATGTCGCCGGAGATGGTTGCCGGAGGGGAACAGGAGTCGCCGGCCGACATTTGGGCACTTGGGTGTTTGGTGGTTGAGATGGCGACCGGAGCTCCGGCGTGGAGATGCCGGCGAGAGTCTGATTTTGGAAGGCTGTTGATGAGGATTGGGGTTGGGGAGGAGGTGCCAGAGATTCCCGAAAAGTTGTCTCTGGAAGGAAAAGATTTTCTGGGAAAGTGTTTTTTGAAGGACCCGAGACAAAGATGGACGGCTGAGATGCTCCTAAGCCATCCTTTTCTTGTTAATTACGATGATGATTTCCAGACTTTAATTTTGAAACACAGAAATGATGTCCCTGGGACTTCTCCAAGAAGCGCCTTCGATTTTCCTGATTGGGTGTCCGAACAATCTTCGGAAATTAGCTCTTTGTCCTGGCCGGAATATAATAGAGAGCTCAATTCTTGGGTTGAATTTGATTGGGAGTCAAAATCCAGTTGTGGGTCGTCGTCAATTTCGCCGGCGGATAGGCTACAACAGCTGGTGACCGATCATCGAAGACCCGATTGGTCTGTTGAGGACAGTTGGGTGACCGTAAGATGATAGGAAGAAGTTTATTCATTTATTGTAAATAAGAAAAGAGCAGAGAGGGATATTGACATATTGCAGTAGTGTAGTGTAGATAGTTCGGATTTTGTTAGTGTCTGACTTCATTTCATTGATAAGTTTGTGATTAATAACAGAGAGTAGAGTTTAGTTATGGCTTTGTGTTTTTTGGTTACTCCATTTAAAATGAAATTGAAATACTATTACTTACTTGGGAAATTGAGAGTTGCAAGAGCTCTTCTAAAAAATTGAATACGAATATATATTTAAATTTTATTGGAGATCAAAATATAAATAAATAAAATTTAAATACATTCATATATAATATTTATGTCCACGTAGACGGACTTTTTGGAGTTGCAAAGTATTATAATACTAATAGTATGGGCTGGAGAACACACAAACTCCATGTTGGCTCCGGGTTCGGGTTCGGGTTTTGTATGTTTCTGCTTTACAAGATCTGACGAAATCTTTTTCAGAGGAAAAATTTTCTGAATGGACTCCAACTACTGGTTTTATTAATTATTTCTTAAAATTTAGCATGTGGGTGGGTTGTTTATTTAGCATGTGAATATTATTGTGTAAATTTTTTATTAATAATTTATCTTTTCCCTGAAAATTAGACAATCGACGGGTGGTTGTAGACTTGTTCACCCTACACAAGGAAGAGTCCATTTTTCATTCAAACTTTTTGCTAAAAATATCATCACATGTTTTTATTTTGGTTGAATCAATTTATGTTAACATTATAATTTACACCGTAGTAGTTTATAAGGAAAAATAGATGCCCTTGCCCCTCCCTCCTATCACAAGCAAAACTCAAATGTACAAAATGCTTTCTAACTGAACATTAGACACTCGTAGATAAAGGTATAAATGAGTCGAATATCAACAAATATTTTAATGTTCAGATTCAGTTTGATTCGAAAAAAATGAACTCGAATTCGATAAGGAATTTTTAATTTTACGCCAGATTTGGCTCGGATCAGTATTCGGTCCTACCCGACTCGTAAGTACTCGACACGTTTACAAAATAAATTACTCATGAGCCTTCAAATCGAGTTTAGAATATGAGTCATTTCACTTAATACTGAACCACTACATACTAAATTGATTATTGAACTAATGTTTATATATAAAAAAAATTTACTTTTATTTATGTAAAGAAATTACAAAGAATGTAATACAAATTGACAATCATTTCATCGATTTATTCAAGTACAATTTTACACAATTTAATACTACACTTTATGAATTATAAAGATTTATACAAATGTCACATATTTAACTTGTTAGTATGAATCAGACTAGTATTCGAATATGATCCATCCAGCAGGTATCGAGTATGGTTCAAGAAAAAATGAAATACTCGAACTCTAACCTGAGCGAACACTTGTGTACTCAAATTCGACTCGTATATCATTAAACAGAAAATGAGTATGGATTAGATTCGACTCGAAACAACTTTGAATTCGAGCTTTGGATCATATTTTCGAATCAATCTCGAGTCGAGTACCGAGCTACTCTGTGACGCCCCCAAAATAGGTATACACACACATTCTGAGTCGCCAAATACATGGTACAAAAAGCAAACTACAACTTCAACAATACAATTGTCGTGCAAAATACGACAACACATTGTGTGATTTTCAATTCTAACTTAGCTTTCTATTTATAGGAAAATGTTAGCACGCCTAAGCAGACTTAACCTGCAACCTGATGGCTTTACCTGCTACTATTTTCACCCACCACATTTGAATAAAAATCTGAACACATTTTTACCAACCAAAAGTGGGGCCCACCAATTCTAGAATTTTTCGCCAAAATGACAAATTTCACAACTTCTACAATTTCTGAACCAGTCATCTCGTAAAATTCATAACAAATCATACGTTCATTTTTAACGGTTCAAAATTTGTGGACATATACTCAACTTATATATGAATAACATATCCAAAAATTACAACGATCCAACGGTCGGATTAAAAATTATAACCCCCACAATATTTCTCAAAAACCCTGATTGATTTTTAACACCTCAATTTCGATAAAAATACTGATAAAACACTTCAAATTAACTCCTTCATTTTTAACCACAATAAATATATTCAACATTTATTTCCACATAGAATAAATATTTTCTTATCATATGAATCAATAATTAATTATTCACAATTAATATTACAGACTCACATTTATGACAACCAGGCCATTCCCAGGAAAGAGGGGGCTTTTCAATAAGGATTTTTTCTTACTGGCGCGCAATTAGATGACCAAACATCTCCTTAGACATAACTTTCTAGACATTGTCAATAATGTTATCTAATAATATTATTCAAATAATATGAATTATTGATCTGATAATGGGAAATACTGTGCAGTGACAATTATTGAAACAACAATAATATAAAATATCAATGCAACAATTATTGAATCAATAAAATAAAATATTGAACAGTAACTACTGTAACAATTATTGAGTAGTGCCTTCTTACGTAAGAATCAATAATTGGTGCAATACCGTGTGCTACTGTATTTTAACCACCAGGTATTCCAACAGTATTAACGATAACACCTACGCCGTTATTTATAAACAACTTATATTTGTCGTTTTCTTCAAACAATCGCTTTCCGTTATGGGGGCCCACACAAGGCTGCGCCGTCGTACGAATATTCCCCAACAACAAGAATATTCCACGACCAAACGAATATTCACTGACCAAAAAATGAATATTTTATAACCACTTGCTTATTTGAAATATTTGCGCATTTTACCCATAACTAACCACATTAATCAAATCAACCCTTTCTATTACAAAATAATAAATAGAGGAAATTTAATTTCATTTATTAATAAGTTGGGGTCTTACAACCTCCCCTCCTTATGAAATTTCGTCCTCGAAATTGACGTACGTACCTGGTGTTTCGAAAAGGTGAGGATACCTCACTTTCATTTCTGATTCCAACTCCCAGGTCATTTCTTCAATAGCATGATTTCTCCACAAAACCTTAACTTGTGGTATAACCTTCGTCCGCAGAACATGTTCTTTCCTATCCAAGATCTTAACAAGTGCCTCCTCGTACGTTAAATCTTCAGTTATCTCGTCTGGTTCTAACTCAATTATGTGGTTCGGGTCTTTCACATATTTATAAAGCACAGATATGTAAAAAATATTATGAACACGAGACATGCTTGGAGGTAATGCGAGTCGATATGCCACATTTCCTCTTCGGTCAAGAATTTCAAATGGACCAACAAATCGTGGATTGAGCTTTCCTCTCTTCCCAAATCTTGTAACTCCTTTCCATGGTGCAACACGTAACAATACATGATCCCCAATACTAAATTCTACATCCTTTCGATGAAGATCTGCATAACTCTTTTGTCGATCCTGTGACGTTTGTATACGTTGTCGAATCGTTTGAATCTTCTTTGTAGTTATGCATACCAATTCTGGTCCCAACAACGTTGCTTCACCCACCTCGTCCCAGCATACTGGAGAATGACACTTTCGTCCATACAAGGCTTCAAATGGAGCCATACCTATACTTGCCTGATAACTGTTGTTGTAGGAGAATTCTACTAGTGGCAAGTACTTATCCCAACTTCCTTTGAAATCTAGAACATAGAGTCTTAATAGATCTTCAAGGGTTTGAATAGTCCTCTCTGATTGCCTGTCCGTTTGAGGATGGTATGCTGAACTAAATCGTAAATCCGTGCCCATAGCTTTCTGCAAGCTAACCCAAAATCGTGAAGTGAATCTTGGGTCACGATCCGAAACTATGGATACTGGCATGCCATGCAATCTCACAATCTCATTCACATACATACGAGCAAGACGTTCAAGGGAATAAGTCTCACGTATAGGCAAGAAATGAGCAGAGTTGGTTAATCTATCAACAATAACCAAATCGCATCTATGCCTTGAGAAACCTTGGGAAGACCTGTAACGAAATCTATGGTAATGTGTTCCCACTTCCATTTTGGGATCTCAAGTGGTTGCAATGGACCATTTGGCACTTGATGCTCCGCCTTTACACGTTGACAAGTTAAACACCTCGAGATAAACTCCGCGATCTCTCTTTTCATATTGCTCCACCAAAATGTATGTCGAAGATCATGATACATTTTGGTACTCCCAGGATGGATTGCAAACGGTGTGTTGTGTGCCTCCATCATGATTCTATGCCTCAAGTCAAAATCGTTAGGAACACAAAGTCTGGAGTTGACTCGAAGTATTCATTCTTCATCGATTCTTGCTTCTGGAATGGCACCTTTTTGCAATTTCTTCTTCATACGCATCAGCTCCATATCCGTAGCTTGAGCAGCTTTAACTTTATCGATTAAAGTTGGTTCTACTCGTATATTTGATATCATCATGTGGGTACTTGGAGCCTTCATCTCTATCTCCATCCTTTGCAAATCATACAAAATGGGCCTTTGTGTTAACACCATTGCACTCGTACCCGCGTATGATCTTCTACTCAATGCGTCAGCTACTACGTTCGCTTTTCCAGGATAATATTGGATGGTATGATCGTAATCTTTTAACAGCTCAAGCCAACGTCGTTGCCGCATGTTGAGTTCCTTTTAGGTGAAGAAATATTTGAGGCTTTTATGATCCGTATAGATCTCCACTTTCTCCCCATACAGGTAGTGTCTCCAAATTTTCAACGCGAAAACGACTGCTGCCAACTCCAAATCATGAGTAGGATAATTTCTCTCATATTCTTTGAGTTGTCGCGAGGCATAGGCTATGACTTTCCCATGTTGCATGAGAACACATCTTAACCCTTTGCCTGAAGCATCGTTGTAGATAACAAATCCATCCGAACCAGATGGTATTGTCAGAACAGGTGCCGAAATGAGTCTCCTCTTGAGTTCTTGAAAACTTTTCTCACAATCCTCGCTCCAACCGAATTTTGTATCCTTCCGAGTCAGCTGAGTTAACGGAGTAGCGATTCTAAAAAATCCTTCCACGAATCTCCGGTAATAACCAGCTAAGCTCAGAAAGCTACGTACTTCGCTCACCGACTTCGGTTGCTCCCAACTTTGTATGGCTTCAATCTTCGCCGGGTCGACAGATACTCCATATTTTGACACCACGTGCCCAAGGAATGCTACTTCCTCAAGCCAGAACTCGCATTTCTTCAATTTGGCATATAGCTTATTTTCACGAAGCCTTTGCAGTACCAGCTTCAAATGGCGCTCATGATTTTCACGGCTTTTGGAATAGATGAGGATGTCATCAATAAAGATAACAACGAACTGATCTAAATATTCTTTGAATACACGGTTCATCATATCCATGAAAGCAGTAGGAGCATTAGTCAATCCAAAAGACATGACTAAGAATTCATAATGCCTGTACCGAGTTCTGAAGGCAGTCTTTGAAATATCCTCAGTTTTAATCTTCAGCTGATGATATCCAGAACGAAGATCAATCTTTGAAAAGAATTGTGCTCCTTGCAACTCGTCAAACAGGTCATCAATGCGAGGTAGCGGATACCTATTCTTGATAGTGACATGATTCAATTCTCGAAAATCGATACAAAGTCGCATACTCCCGTCTTTCTTCTTTACGAATAACACAGGAGCACCCCAAGGAGATGTACTAAGACGAATAAAACCGATGTCCAACAACTCTTGTAGTTGAACCTTTAACTCCTGAAGTTCAATAGAAGTCATTCGATATGAGGTTTTAGAAATGGGCTTTGTACCAGGTTCAAGGTCAATAAAGAATTCAACTTCACGTTCTGGGGGTAGACCGAAAAGTTCTTCAGGAAATACGTCAGGAAATTCACTAACAACAGAAATATTATTCAAATCTGACGTGTTTTTGTTCAAGTCCACAACATGGGCTATGAAAGCTTCCAGGAACTAACGATTTTGACTTGTCCGAAACAGGCTTCGGAGTCACTATCCCCGTTGAACTTGGTTTCGCAACAAGACAATCTTTAGCTATATGACCTTCCTTTCCACAGTTATAACATACCTTGAACTGTTGTGGGCAGTTTGGGCTGATGTGTCCCTCCTTCCCGCATTTGTAACAAACGACCGGTGCTCGTTCTCCTCCTCTAAAAGCAGTTGATGTTTGTGCTGACGTCTTCACGTTATCATTGTTGTACCTTCTCTTCTTGAAATCTCCTCCTGACTCGCTCCTTCTATTATCACGGCCACGATTACCACCAGAGTGATTACTGCTTTTGTCCGAATGTTTTCCTCCCTGCTGGTTTTCATTGCTTCGATGACTGTCGCCACCGGTATGACCTTGGTTGTGGTCCCTCGGTTGCACATACTCATTATCTTGCTCTAATAATTGGGCCATGTTTACAACATCTGAATATAAAAAAAATTTATGAGAGATAAGATATTGCCGAATCTCGGGTTTTAAACCTCTCAGAAACATCCTTGTCATTCGTTCCTTATTTTCGACCAAATGAGGTGCAAACCTGGATAACTCTGTAAACTTTGCCTCGTACTGGGACACCGTCATGTTGTTTTGTTCCAGTCTGATAAACTTCACCTCCTTCATGTGACGAATACTTTCAGGAAAGTACTTGTCATTGAACAGTTTCTGAAATGTTTCCTAGGACATGTTGAGTGCGTCATGCTGGGTACGCTTCACAGACTCCCACCAGTAGTCTGCCTCACCGCGGAACATAAAGGTGGCGAATGGAACCTTCGTTTCTCCGTGCATCCTAAGACATCGAATATCTTGGTAATTTACTTGACCCACGTTTCCGCCATGATCGGATCCGGCTTTCCCTTAAATTCTGGTGGTCCCAAATCTTTGAACTGGTTGGCTGTGACAAACCGCGCGTTGCTAGCATTTCCACCCGTATTCTGCACCTAAGTCTCTTTCGTCTGATTTTGCATGAACTGCAAAAAGTTCCTAAACATTTCATCATTCATCGTTTGCTCGGTAACGTTGTTTACAGGAGGAATATTGTCTTCCTGTTGCACGTTCCCCTGAGTGGTGATCAAAGGTGTATCCACGGTCTGATTTACTCCATTATTAACGTTCTCAACTGTCATTCTTAAATACTGCCATAAAATAAGGGTTAATAGTCATGTCATATATTATCCCTATACTCTGACCGACCAAATAAACTTAGTCAGGTCATACTAGCGAAGGAATTTCCCGTCTCTTCCCTCCTAGTTCTTGTCTCACATCTCAGCCAGGGATCATATCCCTAAGCTTTAATACCAACTGTGACGCCCCCAAAATAGGTATACAACACCCATTCTGAGTCGTCAAATACATGGTACAAAAAGCAAACTAAAACTTCAACAATACAATTGTCGTACAAAATACGACAACACATAGTGTGATTTTCAATTCTAATTTAGCTCTCTATTTATAGGAAAATGTTAGCACGCCGAAGCAGACTTAACCTGCACCTGATGGCTTTACCTGCTACTATTTCCACCCACCATATTTGAGTAAAAATCTCAGCACATTTTCACCAACCAAAAGTAGGGCCCACCAATTCTAGAATTTTCCGCCAAAATGACAAATTCCGCAACTTCTATAATTTCTGATCCAGTCATCTCGTAAAATTCATAACAAATCATACGTTCATTTTTAACGGTTCAAAATTTATGGACATATACTCAACTTATATATGAATAACATATCCAAAAATTACCACGATCCAACGGTCGGATTAAAAATTATAACCCCCGCAATATTTCTCAAAAACCCTGATTGATTTTTAATACCTCCATTCCGATAAAAATACTGATAAAATACTTCAACTCCTTCATTTTTAATCACAATAAATATATCCAACATTTATATCCACATAGAATAAATATTTCCTTATCATATGAATCAATAATTAATTATTCACAATTAATATTACAGAATCACATTTATGACAACCAAGCCGTTCCAGGAAAGAGGGGGCTTTTCAATAAAGATTTTTCCTTACTGGCGCGCAATTAGATGACTAAACCTCTCCTTAGACAGAACTTTCTAGACATTGCCAATAATGTTATCTAATAATATTATTCAAATAATATGAATTATTGATCTGATAATGAGAAATACTGTGCAGTGACAATTATTAAAACAACAATAATATAAAATATCAACGCAGCAATTATTGAATCAATAAAATAAAATATTGAACAGTAACTACTGTAACAATTATTGAGTAGTGCCTTCTTACGTAAGAATCAATAATTGGTGCAATACCGTGTGCTACTGTATTTTAACCATCAGGTATTCCAACAGTATTAACGGTAACAACTACGCCGTTATTTATAAACAACTTATACTTGTCGTTTTTTTCATCCAATCGCTTTCCGTTATGGGGCCCACACAAGGCTGCGCCGTCGTACTAATATTCTCCGGCAGCAAGAATATTCCACGACCAAACAAATATTCACCGACCAAAAAATGAATATTTTATAACCAATTGCTTATTTGAAATATTTGCGCATTTTATTCATAACTAACCACATTAATCAAATCAACCCTTTCTATTTCAAAATAATAAATAGAGAAAATTTAATTTTATTTATTAATAAGTTGGGGTCTTACATACTCGGCTCGGCTTACACCCCTACTCATAGGGTACAATATAATTGATTTTCACATGGAATTTTAACTATTTTTACATATATATACTATATATAAAAGCCCAACCAAGTATCATACCTCATCAACATCTTGGGTTGTCATGTGTTAACTCTAACAATCGGTCAATATTACATTTAATACGATACTTTCTCTCTCCCAAATTATCTGCTGTTTTAGCAAAAAAAAATTGTCCCACAATATCTGCTTTTTCAAGATTTCAATGCATTTTTTTCCTTTATTTTCCAAGTTTGCCCCTTTACCTAATAATTGATAGTCATTACTCTCATCCTCTCTTCACACATACATATGCACTCATATTTTCTCTCTCTACATACTATTTGTCTATTTTATCCACTCATACTTTCTCTCTCTTCCTCTCTCCACACATATATATGCACTCATACTTTCTCTCTCTTTAGACTATTTGTCTATTTAATGCACTCATACTTTCTCTCTCTACATACTATTTTATGCACTCTTTTTTAAACACATTTTTCATATTTTCACTAATAAGGGTATTTTAGTATTTTTATCACATATATTGGTATCTGTGTAGAACTATAGAACAGCAAATAATTTGGGACGGAGGGAGTAATTATTAATAATTGGAACTAATTTTTCTTTATGGAGAGGAAGAATGTTATAAGTTTTTTCTTGAAATACTAAAAATTATATACTCATTGAAATTATCTTCAATATTATATATGTATTATGTCGATAAAAAATGATGAACATGTCAATAAAAAAATTTATCAAATATTTATAGAAAGAATGACATAAACTAGTCCGTGTCTCGCACAGATATCAAACTACTTCATCCGTTCCTAAAAGATTGTAGTTTTAGAAGAAAAAATTTGTTCTAAAAAGTTTGCCGTTTACAACTTTCGATGAGAATAAATTATTTACTTTCCTATATTATCCGTACATTCTCTCATTGTCCCAAGAAATTCTCTCCATTGTATTAATAGTAGTTTTCAACTTTCCATAAAGGGGTAGTTATGGAATTTCAAACAAATTTTACTTGGTAAATGATACTTTCTTGATCTATGTACCAAATAATTTTTTAAGAACGGAAGTAGTAGTATTTTCAAGTTGAGAAAGATATCTGAAGGAAACTGATATTTCTACATGTATTTTTGATATTTTTACATTGTCCTTTCTTATGTCGATCTGAGCTTCAAGTGAAAAAAATATGAAAAACATGTATACTTAAATATGAAAAACATGTATAGAAATAGTGCTTCCTTGTCTAAATACATAATTTTTTTGGGAAACGAGAGTTATAAAGTATGAAATGGATGCGTTTGTTCAGACTCGTATATTTTACCACAAACTATCATATCCAAATTGAGTGCAAGTTATAATTATTTTTTTAAGGTTTGCTTTTGCGGCTCTTATTCTGTTTCTGCATTGTAACTTCGGGTGCAGTCAGAATTACGACCAAATCTGCTACTATTAATGTTACATTTGGATTGAAAAAATGAAATAAAGAGTAAAGTAATTCATTCGATTTTAATTAGAATGAGTATTCTATATGTTCTTCCCTCAAAGAAACAAATACAATTTTTTCCATTCCAATCACAATTAAACACAATTTTTTTTATTCCATATGAATGAATTATTTTATTTCTATTTTCATTGCTCTGATCCAAATATAGCATAAATGTAAGTGGCTCGATCTATAAGAGGAAGAGATAAAACTCAATAAAAACTTACTAGTAGTACTCGATTCTGGCTAGCTAGTTTCACCAACAGAGACTGCTGGTGTGGTGTCATTATTTGTAATTATATTCTAATTTCTAAATAACCATATCTTAATCCTCCTGATCAATCCTTTCCAGAAGCATGAATGCGTCATCATAGTCTTGATAAGTTGAACAAATATCTTTTTGCAATCTACACCCTTCGCTTCAAATTATTATAAGAAACTGATGTTTTCATGACTTTTTAATATTTTTTACATGAAAATCGTCGCTATAGATCCTATATCGACGGTTTTTACTGTCGCTATAAATCTATAGCGACACTTTTCACGTGAAAATATCAAAAAGTCATATAAAAATAACAATTAAACTTTTTCAAGTATAGTTTTTCTTATTACTTGCAGGGTTTGAGTACCATTTTATAAAATCCCACTTTTTAAACTTATCAAATCTCACTAAAAGGAAGAAAAAATAAACTCTCACAAACATGTCTCAAATAAATAGGAAACAAGTTTTTCATTATAAAATAAATTAACTTGCTCAAGTGAGATTGAACCTGGCTTAAGTGAGAATTGAGCTCAGGTACCACCTCATTCTAAACCACTAGAGTAAGGGGTTGTTTATTTAATTTTTAATGGGTATGAAAGAGTCTGAATCTGACTGAATAAGTCAATCAAAACATTTGTTTAACAATCTTTAAACTCTAAATGTGTCTAAACGATTTATCTAAAAAATTATGACATAATTACCGATCAACTACAAAACTCTTAAGCACTTGCGGATAACAAAGCAAAACACTCATACTTCATATATAATAATATAAGGGGATAATAATATTTCCCAATTCTTCAATTCACATTTAACTGGATTTTATTCACTTGTTACCGAATTGTGTTTAGTAAATACATTTGTTCTCAAGACGAGATTGTTAAGAAAATACACACAATACCAAAAATTAATTTTAACATATAAAAAAAGTACAAACAGATAGAAAGGAATAATAATAATAATAATAATAATAATTCTTCCTCTTCTCATCCCATCGCATCCCAGGATAGTCAAGTCAACCTGCCCAAACATACCTGTAGGCTAGGCTGTATCCACACCAAACTTCCGCACTTAAACAAATACAAAGGCGGCATGACACGGAACAGATTTGTTCCTTCCTCCCGGCCCACATTGACCCAACCCAACCCTATTTGCCTTTTTTTTTTCTTTTTGGTAATTTGTCTCATTTCTCCACCTCACTGGTAAGTACACGATTTCTTCAATGATATGGCCTTGTTCATATTCTTGGGGTCGAAAACTATGGAGCACTGGATCGTCTTATAGAACTTGGGCTTCACCAATTTTCCCAATACGTAAGCCTTGGCTCGAACCTTGAAGTTCAAGGTCAGTGGCACTGGTGTAGTCAATTTCCCATCCTTGCTACTCAAGTCCACACTCCCTCCGTATAATGGAATATAATCCCCCTCTAGCGTCACGGTTATGGTTCTCTGACTTTTTCGTGATTGGTAAAACTTTTTTATCTGCATTTTAATTTAATTTAATTAATCCATACAAGCAAAGAATCAATTACACATACATACATACATACATACATACATACATACATACAGAACATTAGCTTACATTTCCGGTGGCCAAGGTAAGTTGTGAATAGGAGAGATCAAGAGGGGATGATGTTACATGCACGCCGAAAAATGTGCCGGTATTGCGAAAATTGAGCTTCACTGTTGAGTTCATTGTCACCATATCCGTGGCAACTCCGGATGCATCCGCACCGGCTTGGATCACAAATTGATCAAATGAAATGCTCTGTCAAATGTAATCAACACCCGACCCGACCCATATTAGGAACAATGAATTAATGGATCCATCGGTATCATGTCCCATATTATTGCCACGCATCTAACCACACCAGCTAGGTTGCGAATTAAACACGAGCTAATAATACTATCAAACACGCAGTACCATTTAACTTTTGGTACAAAAGCACTTTGAAAAAATCACACAAATTTGAATTTACACCGGAAAATGAGACCGTGTGAAAAGTAACCGCATTAATTACTCTGATATTTTTTGTGTTAAGAATTCATGGAATTAATTAAAGACAGGAATTTGATGGGATGGATGAGTGTAAGATTACCTTCATAGTGATGTTTGGTTTCTGAGGGCGACTTGCACCCCACAAGATCAAAGAAAAGAAAGAGAAGAGAATAAAGAAACCCACAACAAAAGCAGGAATATAGCAGCGGCGGGGGAATCCCTTGTGGGTGGTCTCGTCTTCATCAAGAAACCCCTCTTCTTCAATGGCATCAAAGTCCTTTTCACCCTTGCGATGATGATGATGCTGCTGGTGCCGCCCGATTCCATTGGCTTTCCGTGAGCCGGAGTACCTGGTGGAGGAGGAGTCGCGAGAGTGGTGGCCGGGGGACCCCATGGGACTGAGCACCGGAGTGGAGTGGAAGGAGTTGGTAATCTTTTCACCATCGTGCGACGAGTCACGCGATGGACTCTGCACGTAGTAGACCGGCCGGCGAGGTGATCTGGACGGCGATGACGCCGTCAGGCTTGTCACCTCTGAATCTGTTTTTGCATGCATTGACATAATATATATATATATATACTACTACTACTTCTTTCAAGTTTCAATAGCTAACAATATATCAACTTATTTCAATCAAGAAGAAAAAAAAAAAGAGGAGTGAAAGAACAGATCTCTCTCTCTCTCTCTCTCTAAGTTTCTGTAGATCGATCTCTTAATTATTAAGAATTATGTGTAAAAAATCAAGTCCTCCAGCATCAGCACGGTGGGGGATAATTTGTTTAATGTTATTTTTTCTACTCTTCTGATTCAAGGCACTGAATTCTGAATTGATTAACTCTATCGGGCCGGGCGTGTATCGTGTATGGGAGAATAGTCTATCTAATACATAAAGCTGTTTATTTTTATTTTTTCCTTTTTTTTAGACTTGACTTGTCGGTTGAGTATAATTTCAAAACTCTATTGCCAATTTCATTTTTGTTATTGCCAAAAACAGAGTACAAACGAGACTGTATGCATAGTTTTGCAGACAAGAGGGGCTTGTGGTTTGGCAACAGAAAAGGATTTAAATATTTTATTAATACTTCTTGTGAATTGGGATAGTGAATACGTACTGAATAGTAATAATAATACTAGTAGTATTGTTTTCTCATGATTATGCGCCTTGATTTTGGCATGGTCCTCAGCTCCTCCAACTAGTAATGGACCCCACCAACCCAAAATTATATACAAAAAAATTCAGACTAATTTTCAAATCTGGACACTAAACTTTAATCCTAAAATCAATTTTCACCCTAAATTTTAAGTTTCAACAATTTGTACCCTTCGCACTCTACATAACAATAATTTGTACCCTAAACTTTATTGAAACTCAAAATTTATAGTGCATTTAATTCAAAATAAAATTTAGAGTGCAAATCGATTTTAGGGCTAAAGTTGTAATTTAGTCAAATATTGAACAATACTTGCTATTGAGGAATGGAATGGCAAAGCTGGGCTTTTGTCACATAGGCCCACTCCTAACGAACCTGCATGTCCTTTAACCTTTTATTCCTTATAGTACATAATATTCAAGGTTACCTATTACGTATACTGGGCCTGGCCTTTGTTGGCTTGTTGGACTTGATCAAGCTTAATGGGCCGGCCAAACAAAACTTAGTAGATTCATACACCAACGTATAATTGCCTCAAGCTCATGAAAGCTACTATTATTACAAGTGTGTTTTTTTTTTTGGCTGAATATAACTTTTCCTCTCCAAGTTATTACCCACTTTCAAAGTCGTCCTTGAAGTACATTTTTCATCAATTGGATTTTTAAAGTGGCATTTTGTGTCGATTATGTTCATTTTACCCAATTCGACCCCATCCCGATCCATTCTGACCAAATTTTGACCCAACTCGGCCTAGTTTGACTCAACCCCAAATTTTAATATTTAAACAAAAAAAGAAGAAAAGATAAATAAGTTGATAAGTAAGTTTTGTCTGATATTGATTTATAAAAAGAGTTTTAAGTTTATTTTGATAATCATAACATTTTAAAAAAAAAACTGCATTTATTGAATACTATAATGAACTGTATATTTTGATATTTCTTAACATACTAAAACAAGAGACGCACCAATCAAATGTATATTTATCTAATTTATTTATTGATTAGGAATTATACTAATAATATGTATTCCA
Source organism: Panax notoginseng (assembly GCA_016801055.1). Classification (NCBI taxonomy): domain Eukaryota; kingdom Viridiplantae; phylum Streptophyta; class Magnoliopsida; order Apiales; family Araliaceae; genus Panax; species Panax notoginseng. The sequence goes on along the minus strand of CM029013.1, from coordinate 42,672,123 downwards.
TTGACACATAGAATTTCTTAAGACTAAAGGTAATATATAGCTAGAGGCCTATAGGTTAAAAAAAAAAAGAAGAATTTCTCATATTCCTTGTCTTAATTCAAATGTTACAAAATTTTGTATATTAAGTAGCAGCATTATGATGTAATTTTTAAATTATTTACTAGTTTAGTTTACACTTTTTATTCATCAAGTCGGAGAATACTATTTGACGCACCTTTATTAAAACGTCTTAATTATTATAAAAATAAAGTGCTATTTTTGGTAAAATAAGGTTGAAAATGTTTACTTAAAATCTCTAATATTAATCTTTTCTTTTTTAATCGCAATAAAAATATTAATTGGACGTACTCAATTTATAATGGAGAAGCTTATATAAATAAAATTTATGTTTTTTTATTTATAATTATATTACGTAGCATAGTTGAACATTTATTTAAAGCTAAGTTTTGATTTGAGTTCAAAACTTGATGGAAGCTGATTTTTTATTCTTTGATGTATTGCTTCATTTCATAGTCAAGGGATGAAGAATCAAAGACGGTTATTTATCTTTAAAGCTAAAAAATTACTACTAGTACAACTCAACTTGTGAACATATTTAAGTCGTTGACATTGAATGTGCTTATTTAATTTTAAATCATTATTACAAGTGTTACTGATGTAATAATAAATATGTAAATTTGCACCTTGTAGTCACCAGACCATTTTTTTTTTTTAAAATAAAATTTTGAATATTTTTTGGATGTTGGGAATAGAATATCTAGTAATTCCGGATTCTTACAAATTTAATAATGTTTCACTATTTAACTAAGATAAGATGATAATAATAATAATAATTTGTTGATCAAAAGTAGAGATAGAGCAAATACAAGTAAAAAAGGAGAGTTAATATTAATGTGAAATTATTAGTAGGAGTATTATTTTTGTTGTTGAAATTGAGTCATTCGGTGTGAGATGCGAAGTCGATTTTCACATGCTCAAAGCTTTAGTCATTAGGATAGGATCATATTTCTCCTCTTTACACCTCCTTTAGTCGCACTACTATTATTATTATTATTATTATTATTATTATATACGCATTATTAAAGTCCCTTGTCATTAAATATGCTTACTTTTGGGTGGGTGATTATAAAGAATTAGGAACTTGTTTAACCATAACCAAGGTACAAAAACATGGTATAGAAATGACAACTCAAGCAAGCAAGTATTTTAAGTATCATCAATTTTTACATAATCATTAAATCAATCATTGATAAGAGACCCGTGACCTAGCCTGTTTAAGAGAATTACTAATAAAAATAATTGTTTACATTTGTTTGTTAATGAAATGAGTTAGTTGATTAATCAATGGAGTACATAATAACCACAGCCTTTGATATGCGCTTCTTGCGTCGTTGGATGCTAGTAATTTTAAGCTCCCTCCGGCAAATATTCCTACAATTGTCCTGTCCTGTCCTACTTGCGATTATTTAAATTCCTGCGACGAGACGACCACATTTCTATATTCATCGCCCATCATCATCTTCTTCTTTTTCTCTTTGGTTTGGACCAGAAGAAAGAGGGAGACAACCCTTCTCTGTTCTCTCTCTCTCTCCGGAAATTTCCTGAAATGCAGGCACGCAACGCAATCTTCATATTCACATTCACATTTCTCATTTTCATTTTCTCTCTGGTTTATAATTTATTTCTTAATACAGACTCTCCCTCTCTTCAGTTTTTTCAGGGAACAAATTTTCTTCTCATTAAATTTCTTCTATTCACAATTTGTCTCGTCAGCTATTCATCATGTCTCGAGGTTTGTTTTAATTCTTTTCTTTTTATATATATATATACATTTCAAGTTTTACATATTTATTTATTTTGTTAATAGATTGGAGAAACATGTAATTCCGACACCAAATGCGACGGAGGCTTGGTCTGCGGCAGGTGCCCTGCAAATGGCAACACTCGTCCCAGATGTAACCGCATTCAACCCTCGACTCCCACATCAAAGGTAGGCTGCCTAATTAATTACCCCACTCATCAAAATAATTTTGGATTCTGTGAATTGATTGCGTCTGTGGCTATTTGAACAGGTCAAAGGTCTGCCATTTAATCGTTATTCATGGCTGACGACCCACAATTCGTATGCAATCGCGGGTGCTATGTCGGATACGGGTTCTATGATTCTTGCCCCGAGAAATCAAGAGGATTCTGTCACCAGCCAGCTTCAAGTGAGTTCCGTTGGATTTAACTTTTGTTTGGTTTTCATTTCCTCACTTTATTGTGGAGTGTTAAGTCTTTCATTGAATAGCGCACAACCAACTGAAAAGTTTTTAAATGAAAATAATTGCTGCCCATGTTCCCTTGGATTAATTATAAACAAAAAAAAAAAATTAATCTTTATAGTATTTTTATTAGTTGGAAATTTTACCAAGGATCATACGTTTTTTTGAGGGGGGTGATATATTGTACTTGTCCTGAATGTCCGTAAACTTGAATATAAATGATGGACGGACTAATTTAGCTGTCCTAGTCAAAAAGGTGGAAACTTCTGAAGTAAAGCTAGCAACATACATATTAATACTAAGATATTTGTTTCTTTTGTAGAATGGTGTTCGAGGGCTAATGCTTGATATGTATGACTTCAACAATGACATCTGGTTGTGTCACTCATTTGGTGGGAAATGTTTAAATATTACAGCATTTGTGAGTGTATTCTATCTACTTGTGTCTTTATATTGCGACTATAGTTTCTCTTGTCTTGACATTGTGCAAGTTTCCATTGTTTATTTTTTCCAGCGACCTGCAATTAAAACTCTAAAAGAGATTCGAGTGTTTCTGGAAGCAAACCCAACGGAGATCGTCACCGTTTTCATTGAGGATTATGTGACATCCCCACAGGGATTGACAAAGGTCTTTAATGCGTCTGGTCTCAGTAAATTCATGTTTCCGTTGTCTCGGATGCCTAAAAATGGTGGAGATTGGCCAACAGTGGATGATATGGCTCGACAGAATCAACGTTTGCTGGTCTTCACCTCTAAGTCATCTAAGGAGGCCTCAGAGGGGATAGCTTATGAGTGGAGATATGTGGTAGAAAGCCAATGTGAGTTTTACATTTTTTTTTCCCCCATTTGAATACTATGGTTAAAGATCAAGTTAAAGCATGCAGCTATTTCATCCTTAAGAAACTTGGGGGAATTTCAATTAAAATTGATGTAACATTATGGATTTGGATTGTGTTCTTTAAGACAGTATGTATCATATGTTCAGAAATATCGGAACATTATTAATGTTCCTTTTTCCTATAAACGGCATTTGAGAGTTAAATTCCTACTGTTTTTGAAGGAAAAACAAAAAAACTTGCAACTTTAATTCTAAGCTGAAATTGCAGATGGAGATGAGGGGATGAATGCGGGTTCCTGTCCAAGTCGTGCTGAATCGTCTCCGATGAACACAAGCACAATTTCACTCGTTCTTCAGAATTATTTTCACACAGATCCCAACTTAACAACAACTTGTGTGGATAACTCGGCTCCGGTAATTAGTATGATGAAAACTTGTCAAGAAGCAGCTGGAAAACGATGGCCAAACTTCATTGCTGTTGATTATTACCAGGTATGTATGTGTGGTGGTCATTTAATAGTTAATAGAACTTTCAATCAAGTAGTGTATTAGATTTTAGTAGGGAGGCACTTGTAGGACACAGAAACGAATTTATTTATTTATGAAATATTCCCAAGTTCATTAATTGTTATGTTGCTGTAGAGGAGTGATGGAGGAGGTGCCCCAGAAGCCATAGACGAAGCAAATGGTCATCTGACTTGTGGATGTGCCAGCATAGCCTATTGCAAGGTTAGCTAATCCACTGTGCTAACTATTGGATTAGATGATCATAAGACCATGCAAACAAATAGTTCTTCTAAATAGAGTACGGCCACATTGGTTGGATGATGTTTTCATGCTTTTCACAAATCAAAAATTCAACACACCACAGTTTTATGAGCGGCCTAGATTACACAAATAATTTAAATTGTTTGCCAGTTATTGTACTATTTCTATATTAATTCTTACTAGTACTCCTTCCGTTTCTTAATATAAGTCGTTTCAGGGTTATGCACAAGCATTAAGGTAATGATTGTATAGCATTAACTATAATATCAATTGTCTATATTACCCTTGTATTGAAATAAGAGATTGTTATTTATTGGACAGAAAATAGTGAGATAACCAAAGTTACATTTAATATTTGAGGTAATATTGGAAACTAAGCAATTAATGTTTACTTGAAATTCTAAAACGACTTTTATTAAGGAACAAAAATATTTATCTAAAACGACCTATATTATATTAAGGAACGGAAGGAGTATATTAGAGAGAAAACATACTTAGTGCCCTGAAATTCATTAGGTAAAGGCATACTTAGTGCCACACTGAAATAAATAATTTGACGGTATCTGCTAACTAACGCAAATCATAATAACTACAACATGCATGTGTGTCTTGATATAATTAAGCAGTTGAATGATCCTGATATTTATGTCATTCTCCTTCTTTGACCAGGCAAATGCAACATTTGGCACGTGTGACACGCCTCGGCTTTCACCTCCGCCACCAGCAGCACTCACAGCTGCACCGCTGTCGAAGAGTGCCAGCAATGCTTCTTCTGTCACTACACTGATACAACTTCATTGGTTGATGGGGACAGTTCTTGGTATAATGCTGTTTCTATGGTTATTATAAGTTGTACAAGTTGCTCACTCTTATTCTTTTTGAACCCTTTATAGGTGAATAAAAAAAGGAACGACGCCTGAGAGATTCGAACTCTCGCGGGGAAACCCCATGTACTTAGCAGGCACACGCCTTAACCACTCGGCCAAAGCGTCTTTTTAAATGTGAAATACATAGTTCAAATTTTGTTTATTTCTTTAAAAAATAGAGGTATATTTCTACTTTTTCGAGTCGCATATAAAATTAGGGAGTAGGATTTTTAATTACTTCACAATAACTATTACTATTTGTACAAATATTAAATAAATTAATTAATTTTAAGATTTCGTCTAACTGACAATATATATACAAATGGTGTAATACATTATTAATAAAAATAAAATTATTATTGATTTAAGGATTCTAACACTATACACAGAACTCATTGGTCAAAGGAAATATAAACACGGCAACCAGTCTGAAAAAGTGGCTGCTTATTGTGGGCCTTAATACAAAATGATGCAAGGCCTTTCTACAGACTGTATCCCATTATTATAAGGTTCCGTAGATTCAAAACAAGTTCACAAACCCAGCTGTCAAAAAGGACCCCTCTCTGTATGTGCTGAAGAATATTAATGGGTAACCACCATGTTACTGGATGGACCTATATAAATGATCCAGATCCAGCAACTTAACTTGAATGTTCATTGGACTTTACAACATTACTCTGCATATTGTTTGATAGGAGATATTTTGTTTTTTTCTTCAAAATTGTAATGATTTTCTTATAGAATATTATATATATATATATATATATATATATATATATATATATATATATAAAAAAAGCGAGTTCAGCAACAACAAAATAGAAAAAGGAATGCATGTTAAGAAACAGAGATGACCTACAATTTATTATATGGTCCTAGAGACAGCTAAATATGGGAACCAAGATTCATTGAACTCCAACATTACTAAATTCAGCCAAACCGAGTATCCTTAGATTTATTTAGTAGTTAAGTAACTGCAGATTAAAAGTAGATAAATATGTTAAGGACATTAAAGCTGGCACAAATGATTTGTATTTTACCACTAAATACTATTAAGCTAAAGACCCAATGTGGAATGGAAAACGTTGTATTATGGTTCATCATCCGCTGAACCATCTCTTTTAGACTCATTTACTTCGTGCATAACTCAGTAAACAGTGGGAAGCTATATATAAGGTGGAGCACATATTTTTTCCGATATATGGATTGAAATGGCAAGTGTGGAGGAGACGGACTTTCAGAATAAACAGAACCAATAATAACAGATTTGCCAAAATTCAGACTTTTACTTCAGCATGGAGAATTTCTTAACGTCAGTCTTGATGTATTCATCTTCCTCTGTTGGCATGCACTTGAGTTTCTTACCCGCTGCCTTCACTTGATTCTGTCACCTGCTTCTCCATAGATTCATTCTTAGTATCATCAAAATGTGCAGAATTTGGTACCCTTGATCCAGCTCTTCGGTCCTAATATTACATGGGAAAACATTGACAATTTAATTCAACGTGACTGATGGCAGCATTTGGGACTAAATTATATATGAATAACATTACTTACTTTATTTTTATCAGCTAAAGTACTACTACAATAGCAAACTTGAATGAATATTTTGAATCACTGAAAACGAGGAAATAGTAGAGACTTGCATGTTGGTAATTGGAAATCTAATTAAATGGATAACATGTGAAAAACAAATGACTAGTTAGTTACCTATATGATCCGTGATTTACAACAAATTAAGTACTCCCTCCGTTTCTTAATATAGGTCGTTTTAGAGAAATATTTTTGTTCCTAAATATAAATCGTTTGAGAATTTCAAATAAGCATTAATTGCTTAGTTTCCAATATTACCCCAAGTAATAAATATAACTTTAGTTTTTTCACTATTTTTTGCCTAATAAATAACACTCTCTTTTTCTAATACAAAGGCAATATAGACAATTGACATTATATTTAATGTTTTACAATCATTTCTTTAATACGTGTACACAACTCTAAAACGACCTATATTAAGGAACGAAGGGAGTAATAGTTATGAAATAGAGTAATATTAGTGCATAGTCTATAAAGTGCATTTAATTATGGCAGAAAGCTAATTACTTAAATTGATAATTTTGTCCATTTGCATTACTAATATGTCATTTTTATAACTTTAAAGTATAACATTCATTCATCGGGGACAAATCCATGTTATGATGGTGGAAATTTATTTTCAGTATACCCGCTCACACAAGGTAAGCATTTAATGTTAACTGAGTAAGTCTCTAGAACAGAATAGCACACATACATTGTAGAGGGACTCTTCAGCTTCAAGCATATGTACCACATGCCCCATCTTTGGACGCTTCTGACTATTCGGGTCAACACAACGCAAAGCTACTAGAAGTACTCGCTTCAATGCCCTCGAAGAAGGCTTCTGTGGAAGCTTTGGATCCAAAACTCCTTCTGAATTCCTGTTAGAAACCATCTGCTTCAGCCAGTCGACTAAGTTCACCTGAGATATCCCAACTTACAATGAAAAGCAGCATTCACAAACCAAAAAAGGAAAAAATACCCTCAACATGATTCTTTTCTCTACATTATTTGTATATATGTAGTTAAAGTGATTCAAATTTAAGTACGTTTATCAACAGCTACAAATTATGGTAAATTAGAGAAAACCTCGTCTGGAGGTCGGCTGTAATCAACTGGATTCCTCCCAGATATTATTTCCATGATAAGAATCCCAAAGCTATATACATCACTTCTATCATTCAACATGCCTGTACTGGCATATTCAGGAGCTACATAGCTGCAAAATCAGACACATGAAGTCACAAAAACAACTCAGAGAGAGACGCACAAAATAGAGAACGAGAATGACAGAAGTCAGACCCAAATGTTCCCATGACTCGGGTTGTAATGTAGCTCCTCTCTGAGCCAAGGAGTTTGGCAAGTCCAAAATCCGAAACCTTTGAATTCCAGTGCTTATCAAGTAAAATGTTGCTTGATTTTATGTCCCGGTGAACCACTTTTGGTTCCAGTCCCTCATGAAGGTAAGCTAACCTACACAATTATAAGCTTATGATTAACTAACTACACTACAGAAGGACAGAATCAGCAAACAACTTAAAAGTAATTGTACCCTTTTGCTGTTCCGAGAATGACATTCATCCGAATATCCCAAGTAAGAGGACTGCAAGGCCCAACCTCCCCATGAAGCCACTGTTCTAAGTTCCCGTTATTTACATACTCGTATACAAGAATCCTACAACAGATGCAAACAACATGTATTAGTAGTTAGTTCTGTACATTTCCAATAATCCAATTCAGAATTTCACAATTTAAAGCTATGCCTTCAGCATACACGCCATTTCTCTGGCTTATTGTACATCAGCAAGAATCAAAATTAAAATGTTAACATAACATGGTATTAGTCTATAAGTAGAGTACCTATGTGCCCCTTCGGCGCAGTAGCCGAGCAACCTCACCAAATTCTTATGCCGAACCCGTCCAATTGCTTCGACTTCAACTTCAAACTCCTTCTCAGCTTGTCCCCTACCGAATTACAGATATTTTAATAACCACTTGTGACATACCACCAATATATTAACACACTCACTTTTAATTTTAATTACAATTCACATTTCATTTTTTATTTTTTTTTTGCTAAATCATTTCATTTTCTCTGTGTGCATCATATAAACTCTAAATCCCAAATCCATATGTTGAACTGCACCAAGTAGCTAATGGATTACAAAACTACAACTAAAGGAAGTTAAAAAAGAAGAAAAAGAGAGTACCTATTATTGAGCAAGTTCTTGACAGCAACTTGAGTGTTGTCCATCAATACACCATGGTAAACAATCCCATAACCCCCTTCCCCAATCACATTTTCATGCGCAAACCCGTTGGTGGCATCCTCAAGCTCTCTAAGCGTATACCAATGTCCCCACCCCAAATGAGAAACCTGAGGCACCACCATAGCCACCTGATGATCACCCGATTTAGCCTCACCGCTAGTTCCATTAGAAGAAGACCCACCAAACTTTTCTGCAGGGTACAAAATCCTATGATCCTTCCCAATATCAATCTGAATTCTCGGATACCCAATCGGGCTTTCCTCCTCTGGCTTCAAAAGCAAAGCCTGCTGTTCGATACCAGGCAATTGCTCCGATTCCTGACAATTGGGATGATCCACTTTGATTTCCTGGATATCCCTCGAAATATTTGGGATTGTGGGCGGATGATTAGAGCCTTTTTCGTTTTTGAGGGTGTTGTTTCGTTTTGAAGTGAGCCATAGAGAGATTATGAATAGAACAAGAACAAAAGCTGCTCCAACAGAGACACCCACTACGACCCACAAACTGAGGCCAAAAATGGAGGTTTGTTTTGAGAGCTGATCGTTCATTGATGAGGTTTTATGATCAGACATTGAAATAGTTTGAACTAGCGAGAAAGATGAACTGATGAATCATTTAGAGCAGCGTGAAGATGAATGAATGTACCCACTCACTCTATAAAAATAGAGAAGAGAGTAAATAGGAGAGTAAAGAAAGAGGAGAGAGAAAGATGAATGGAAATAAGCAGCTGTCATGATTTGATATAACTTTGGAATCGGACTATCCCCCCACTGGTTTTGTATTATATGGACTCGAGCTGGTTGTGGGGTTTACGGCTTCTTTATTTTGGTACGTTGATATAATACCGAGGTCCATAAAGAACAAGATTTTCCCACGTGGCATGTTACGATTGAGAAACGGAGGATGGAACTGCGAAGGACAGGATGTTAACCTTTGAGGTCAATTACTCTGCTTACATCAGCATGTAAAAAATGGATATTTTGTACTAACGTGAATGGGTGGGACCGAATAAAAGGGACAGTGCAGCAGGCTACAATCTTGTGCGGACGAATCCCAATGTGGAAAAAAGGCATTTGCCTTGTTAGATTACACAAGTTGCTTCGGACAGTAATTCACCGTACCATGGACCACCATATCATATACTACTACCACTACATAAATTAATCATTTTTGGTGGAAAAAGCTAAAAGTAACCTCCACTAAGGTAGTAAAATATAGTGATGAACTACACAATTTAGATAAAAATTGCAAGGGCTGGGCCTTGGGTCTTGAAAGAGTAATTTTTTCACCCAAAAACTCGAAACATTAATGTAAGGATATTAATTTAACCTTTTATTATTGTTAGTATAATAATAAAATTGTCAAAATAAATATATTCTATTTAGCAATATTTTTATATTAATAGTTAAAGGGTTTGGCCCTTTAAACGATATTTAATATTATAACAATATCAGTCGTGTTAAGTAAATTATTGAATTTAGAATCTGTGTGATTCTTTTAATATTTGATCAACCGATCACTAGTTATTTGATTAATAATCTGATTTGTGACATTTTTATGCACAAAAATTTTATGTGGACATGAAAATTAAACACGATTGTATTTAATTGTATTTTAACTCCTAATAATGAGTAAAAATATAAATAGATAAAATTCAAATACAATCATATCCCATGTTCATGTCTACTTAGAAAAACTTTTTTATGCCCTATAAAACCCAAAGTATTTGGGTTAGGGTTAGTATATCCACACATAAAAATAGGGCAAATGTCTAAAAATACCCTGACATTTGCCCCAAAATCTCACTTACACTCTGAACTTTTTTTCCTTCCAAAAGTACCATTGACGTTATAAATTTAAGATCAACTGTGCCCTTCCCCTTAAAACAGTGTCAGCTAGACGAACAGACATATTACGTGGTATTTTTAATAAAAAAGTAATAATAATAATTATTTACTTATATTTTATAACATTTAATTAAACTAAAAATAATTTAAAAAAGAAACAAAGAAAAGAAGCAAACAATTTGTTCCCACCCCTACCCCCACCCCCACCCCCACCCCCACCCCCCTTGTTCGTCTTCACCCCCAACTGTCCTAGATCCACCTTAACCATCACTCAAAATCCTTTTGCTTATCAATGGCTGAACAATCTCTCCGAATTAAAGAGGGCCCAAACTGAACATTACCCACATAAATCATTGCACTACTAAACCTGTCGTCGCCGCCACTGCTGCAAATTAAGAGAAATCGCCGCAATACATATAATTTTCTTGGCAATCAAAGAGAAAATAGTAAGGCCATTAAGACATAAAGATGTCCATTTCGAAAGAAAGGAAGACAACAGAAGCAGAATCTCCTCCATATAAGGAAAGAAGGACTGAATTTCAAAAACAAGAAATGAAAATAACATATCTAAAAATTAAAATCATCCAATTTCTTAAAGTCATACTTAAATATTAGGATTTCAGAACAAATTTCAGAGTTTCCCAAATGCTCAAAAACCAATTTTTTTTTGAAGTTTTTTTTTTCATATCACACATTTTTGTCCACGTGTCACATTTTGTAACGGGAGGGGTATAATTAGCTTGAAATTTGTAACGTCAAGGATATTTTTTTAAAAAAATATCAGAATATAAATGAGACTTTGGGATAAACTTTAGGGGCTTTTTTAAAACTATACCTGTTGGGCCATAATACTTTTCATACTGGGCCAGGCCGAATGGGCTTGTCCTTTGGGCTATATCACTTTGGTCATGTTGGGTCAAATGAATTGGGCCCCGCTACTTGACTACACTATTGGGCTTAGTCATTGGATCGGCCCATTACGTAAAGTGTTACTTATCCTATCTTTGACCGGTAATCATCACAAAAGACAGCAGTTGACTGTTATGTCTGCCACCTTTCTGCATGGCATTAATGAGGATGGGACTCCGATTGTCGGCGGGAGGTAACAGTGGTAGCAGGTAGGAAAATAAGCTGTACACTTTCGGCTGAGATGACCGGGGTGGAGAGGGGGTGTCAGGAGATAGTGGGTGGCACAGTAAATCGGGTCTTGGGAACGTATGGGGCAAGGATCACAAAAGGAAAAGAGGTAACAAAACACTACACACAACATTATCTTGATTCACATTCACTTAGACACTAGTCAATATTTTCCTCCATTGTTAACCTTGTGATCGCCTGTACTGACTCTCACGCCGGAGCTATCCCCCGACGGTCAGGCCGTCAAGCTTTTGGTGTTGACTTGTTGAACTGTGCAGGATCAGGGCGTCTTACGTGATTGGGACGTGGGAGAAGATCTTGGCGTTAACATTGGCGCTAGAAGGAGGGCTGAGTTCTAGTGTCCTGAGTATTTTTCAATCACCAACCTTGTTCGTTTTACATCGGTGTTCATGGGGAAGAGTAGGACACCTACGCCTGAGGGGCAGCCGATGGCTGCCAGTGAATCAATACCGCGAGTATCTGTGAAGGACCATTTGGGACTTGCACTAAGTGTTCATGCCAGCACGGCGTCCAAACGATCGCATGGAGATTCTCGTCTGAGGGCTGGGAGCAAAGCCAAAAGAAGGCTAGTGTTTACCACAGAGAAGGAGTCCGGTCATGGCCGAAAACGAGTAGAAGGCACCTCGCCTAGAACTCGATACCAGGACGACCAAGACGAAAAGACTGCCCGCTTGGCCAAGATGGCAGACGAAGCTGATAGGGCCATGGAGGCATTGCTGAAGCAACGGCAGGATATAGCTGAGCAGATGTCTCGAATGACAGAGTTGAGGGACGAAGCGTCCAGCTATGTCCAATCTGAAGAACGTGGGCATCGGAGTGGGAAAGAACTTGTCCATTCAGGGCGTGAGTCTCGGGGTCAACCTCGAGAAAGAAGAAGGTCCAGAAGCCCTACTCCTCGAGAAAGGAGAAGGTCCAGAAGCCCTACTCCTCAAAGATCAAAGAGGGCACATCACCCTATCGGTTCAAGGGAGCAGGGTCAAAGCGAACGGAGAGATCGATCCAGGGATCGTGCTCCAGAGAATGCTAAAAAGGCGCTCGTTGTTGCGCATTCCCGCCACGGCAGCCGGATTTCGAGACGAAGCAGATCTAGGGGTCGCACACCCGAAAGTCCACTGAGGGCATCCCGCTCTGTGGACCATCATCGGCATAAAATCCCCTCGAAGGTTGGGGGTTCTATCGTAAGAAACCGGTCCACTCAGAAGAGGGAGGAGTCACCGGAGAAAGAAGCATCGTCCCAACCCGAGGGCGTGGAGTATCTGGTAAAGGAGGTGAAGGAGCTTCGGAGGCAGCTTGCCGAAGTACAGAAAGTAAAAGATACTTCGAAAAAGAAGGCATCCCCTTTTTCCGCGGAGATTCTGAAAGAGAAGGCTGACCCCACCAAGAAGTTGCCTCATATTGAAAGTTATGACGGATCGGGAGATCCCTATGACCATAGTCAGGCGTTTGATCGACTGATGGATTATTATGACTTTAGCGATGCTGCTAAGTGTCATACTTTTGTCACAACACTCCGAAAGGATGCCAGGCAGTGGATGGGGTCTTTGCCTTCGGATTCTATTTCATCTTGGGCAGATATGTGCAATAAGTTCCACGCCCGCTTCGGGAGCAACAGAAGAAGAGGAAAACCAACTGGCTCACTGGCTCAGGTTCGACAGTTCTCGAATGAGTCTTTGGGCCAATATGTAAAGCGATTCCGTGAAGCAGTCGGCCAAGTGACATACCTGAACGATCTATAGGCCGTGGGACTGTTTCAGAATGGTTTAGATCTGGTCAAATCGGAAAAGTTGGTGAAGAAGTTGATGTTTCATCACCCGAAGAGTCTCGCCGAAGCCTTCGACAAAGCAGAAGGCTATATTGTGGTAGAGGAGGCCATGAATAGCCTCAAGCGTCCCTCTTCGGATCGGCTTAAGGAGACAGATCGGGACAGAACAGAGGAAGAATAGAGTAAGAATGACAGAAACAAAGGTCGTCATGACGGCCGATCAAAGAAATACAACAACAATAATTGGAGACAGGGTGGAGAACGCTCGTCCGCTCCCGCTCAGAGGGTAAACAGGACGTAAACTGTGCTCAACGCCGACAGGGCTGTTATCTTGGAGCAGATCAAGAATTAACCTATTTTCGAGCCACCTCGAGATAACTTTAAGCCCGTGAAAGGGAATTCTCGTAAGTATTGTGACTATCACCAAGCCTCGGGTCACGATACGAACGACTGTACTAGTCTGAAGGATTTTATTGAGAGAAAGGTGCAAGACGGGGCTTTAGTTCACTATGTGGCCGCCCGAACGAACCAGCAGCAGAATGGAGGACCCGTTCAGGCAGCCCAACCAGTTCAGCAAGTGTTCCCCGCTCCTGAACAACCCGCAAGGCAAGTGATAGATGTCATCACTGGGGGCACTTCGGGTAAGCTTGTTGGGAGGAAGCGCCGAAGCTATCTGGATTCGGTCATGTCAGTGGCGGGTACCCTCCCGAAGACCGACAGACCCTTCTCGGGTACTGTAATTTCCTTTACCGATGAAGATTACCCTTCGGAAACCATCGAACCACATGGGGGATCATTGGTCGTGACGGCACAAGTGGGTTCGTTGGACATGAAGCGCATGATGATCGACAACGGGTCTTCTGTGGATATCCTATATGCTCATGCTTATCAGAGGATGCATCTTGATGGGCAGAAGATGGACATCGGACAGGAGGCCCCTTTATATGGTTTCAGCAACGATCCGGTTAAAGTGGCTGGAACCATTGAACTGCCGGTTATCTTCGGAACGGCCCCCCAACAGGTAGAAATTATTTACAAATTTTACGTTGTGAATGTAGATTCTGCTTATAATGCTATTTTGGGGAGACCCACTTTAACTGCTTTGCAAGCTGTAACCTCTATCCCTCATTTCAAAATCAAATTTCCTACGGCTCATGGGGTTGGGGAGGTAAAAGGAGATCTGGATCTGGCCAGAAGATGTTATAGAAATGTCGTGATCACTTCGGGAGTAGGGGTGTCGAAGCAAAAACATACCATGGGAATAGAGGTCGAACCCTTCACAGAAAGCAGCTCAGAACCGCTGGTCATGCCAGCCGGAGAAACAGAAGAGATAGAGCTCATCCCGGGAAAGGCTAACAAAACGGTGAAAATAGGTTCGAGCCTGCCAGAACCTCTCAGAAAGAACCTCATTGAACTCCTGCAGTGCTATGCTGACATCTTCGCCTGGGAGCCTCGAGATATGCCGGGAGTGAGTAGGGATATCGCAGAGCATCGGCTAGAAGTGGACCCGTCGAAGAAGCCAGTTCGACAAAAGAGGAGGATCTTCGTGCCCGAGTGCCAGATAATCATCGATGAAGAGATTGCGAAGTTGCTAGCTGCTGACTTCATCTTCGAGATCGATTATCCGCAGTGGATGGCGAATGTGGTGCTGGTCCAGAAGCAGAACGGGAAATGGCGGGTCTGCATCGACTATACAGACCTGAATAAAGCTTGTCCGAAGGATTTCTATCCATTACCCCACATTGACCAGCTCATCGATGCAACTTCGGGGTACGCCTTCTAAGCTTCATGGATGCATTCTATGGCTATCATCAAATCTCCATGTGCAAAGAGGATATACCGAAGACGGCGTTCATTACGCATCGTTCGGTATATGCCTACAAGAAAATGACCTTCGGACTCATCAACGCCGGGGCCACTTATCAGAGGATGATGAACCATGTCTTCAGGCGTCAGTTGGGCAAGAATATGGAAGTATATGTGGATGACATGATTGTTAAGAGCATACTGGTGCACAAACATTTGGATGACCTGGAGGAATGCTTTCAAACAGTCCGTCACCACAAATTGAGACTGAATCCTGCCAAGTGCACCTTCGGATTAGGGGCTGGCAAATTTCTGGGTTATCTGGTCAGCCAGAGGGGCATTGAAGCCAATCCAGAGAAAATTCAAGCGATCCTGGACATGAAGACTCCTCAGTCGTTTAAAGACGTTCAGCGTCTGACTGGAAGGATTGCAGCTTTGAGGAGGTTTATGTCCAAATCGGCAGAAAGGTGTTTGCCGTTTTTTGACACGTTGAAAGGGCCGAAGAATGTCAAGACGTTCCAATGGACTTCGGAATGCGAAGACGCCTTCCAGAGCATCAAGTCCTACTTATCTTCGGCGCCTTTGTTGGTGAAGCCCGCTCCTGCTGAGCCTTTATATTTGTACTTAGCAGCTAGTTCTTTGACAGTAGGAGCAGTTTTGGTGCGAGAAGTTGGGGGTAAGCAGCACCCGGTTTATTATGTAAGCCATGTCCTTCGGGATGCCGAAACAAGGTACCCAAATATTGAAAAGTTTGATTTTGCTTTAATAGCTGCTAGTAGAAAGCTTAGGCAATACTTCCAGGGTAGGTTGGTAATAGTATACACAGATCAGCCTTTGAAGAAACTATTGGGCAAACCTGAGGTATCGGGGAGATTAGCTGCATGGACGATGGAGCTATCTCAGTTCTTCGTTGAATATCATCCCCGAACTGCCATCAAGGGGCAGGCCTTGGCTGATTTTGTGGTCGAATGTTCGTTTTCCGAAGCTGATGAAGCTGTAGCAGAAGCTGGAGGATCTGCAGCATAGTTGCGGTTCTTCAGCAGAAGCAGATTCGTGGACGCTGTATGCAGATGGGTCTTCTACCGCAGACGTCAGCGGAGCAGGGATTATTCTGACCAGCCCAGAGGGATTCAAGGTGCAGCAGGCCATCAGATTCCAGTTTAAAGCGACGAACAACGAAGCAGAGTACGAGGCAGTGTTGGCAGGTTTGCGACTAGCTAAGAGTTTCGAAGTGCAAAGAATAATTATCTTCAGCGACTCTCAGTTAGTCGTTAAACAAGTCTCCGGGGAATACGAAGCCCGAGGTCATCGAATGATCAAGTATTTGGCAAAATTGAAAGAACGGCTTAAGTATTTCCAGTTCTATGAATTTCAGGGGGTCGAACGCGATAGCAATTCCATTGTCGATGCACTCTCCAAATTAGCCACTACGGATGTTAACGTTTTTGATGGATCGATTTACTTGGAAATTTTGCAACATCCTAGTGTTCATCATGAATCGGTAATGTGCGTTGACCGAACCAACTGCTGGTTGACCCCATACCTGGAGTACCTGGCAGATGGCGTTCTACCTTCGGATCAGATGCTGGCCAAGAAAATCAAGTACAAGAGTGCTAATTTCGTTCTGATAGATGGGGATCTGTTCCGAAGGGCCTTCTCGTCTCCACTGCTAAAGTGTTTGACTCCGTCCGAAGCTGATTATGCTCTTCGGAAAGTTCACGAGGGCATCTGCGGCGACCATATGGCTGCTAAGTCATTAGCCTACAAAGTACTTCGTCAGGGATACTACTGGCCTACCATCTTCTAGGAAGCGACTGAATACGTCAAGAAGTGCGAGAAGTGTCAGCTCAACAGTCTGATCCCACATCAGCCACCAGAAGAGTTATACTCGATCTTATCTCCCATACCCTTCGCTGTCTGGGGGGTTGATATACTAGGTCCGCTACCGAAGGCAAAAGGTCAGGTCAGCTTTGTTATAGTTGCCATCGACTACATGACCAAGTGGGTAGAAGCGAAACCACTTAGGTTAATAACAGAACAGGAATGCTTAAAGTTCATCAAGGAGTCGGTAGTATTTCGGTTCGGAATTCCTAAGGTGGTGATTTCAGACAATGGACGTCAGTTCGTGGGGTCGAAATTCATAGCGTTTTTGAAAGAACTGGGGGTCCAGCACAGAAAGACTTCGGTAGCTCATCCTCAGTCTAATGGACAAGTCGAAGTGACCAACAGAACGTTGCTGAACGGAATCAAGCGCAGATTGGACGAAGCTAAAGGAAGATGGCCAGAAGAGCTGCTCAGCGTGTTATGGGCTTATCGGACTACTCCGAGGACCACAACGGGGGATTCACCTTTCAGATTGGCCTACGGTACTGATGCCTTAGTCCCAGTTGAAATTGGATCTCCAAGTCTTCGAGTTAGTCAGTTCAGAGAAATATACAATGATGAAGGGCTGAAAGCCAATCTTGATTTGCTTAAAGAAGTCAGAGAAACAGCCTTGGTCAAACTTGCAGCCTATCAGCGAAGAGTGGCTAAGCATTATAACAAAGGGGTAAAGCTTCGCAGGTTCGAAGTAGGGGATTTCGTTCTCAGAGAAGCCGAAGCATCTACACCCCAGAATTTAGGAAAGTTGATGTCGAATTGGGAAGGGCCGTATGAAGTCATAGAAGTACCGAAGCCGGGGACTTATCGGTTGAGAGCCTTGGACGGATCAGAGATCAAGAATACTTGGCATGCAGGCAAGCTTCGAAAGTATTTTTAGTAGCTACAATGTCAGTACACCGGAAGTCTGTAAATGGTTTCAAGTCATCATCAATAAAAATTTCTTTCTTTTCAAGCAAATCTTGTCTTCGTTGCTGTTAATATCATCAGAGTAAGGAGGTTCGGGTGGACTCGCTGACCATTCGATGGTAGCCTCATCGGCAAGAGGTCCTTGTGAACTTGTTAGGCCCTTCGTGGTAGGCAAGTGTCATCCTTAAGACGTTGTCAGGCCCTTCGTGATAGGCAATTGTCGATCCTTAGACCTTGTCAGGCCCTTCGTGGTAGGCAAGTGTCATCGGTGTAAGGAGGTTCGGGCGGACTCGCTGACCATTCGATGGTAGCCTCATTGGCAGGTGGTCCTTATGACTTCGTCAGGCCCTGTGTGGTAGGCGAACGTCATTGGTGTAAGGAGGTTCGGGTGGACTCGCTGACCATTCGATGGTAGCCTCATCGGTAGGAGGTCCTTGTGAGCTTGTCAGGCCCTTCGTGGTAGGCAAGTGTCATCCTTAAGACGTTGTCAGGCCCTTCGTGGTAGGCAAGTGTCATCGGTGTAAGGAGGTTCGGGCGGACTCGCTGACCATTCGATGGTAGCCTCATTGGCAGGTGGTCCTTATGACTTCGTCAGGCCCTGCGTGGTAGGCGAACGTCATTGGTGTAAGGAGGTTCGGGCGGACTCGCTGACCATTCGATGGTAGCCTCATTGGCAGGTGGTCCTTATGACTTCGTCAGGTCCTGCGTGGTAGGCGAACGTCATTGGTGTAAGGAGGTTCGGGTGGACTCGCTGACCATACGATGGTAGCCACATCGGCAGGTGTTCCTTAAGACCTTGTCAGGCCCTTCGTGGTAGGCAAGCGTCATCCTTAAGACATTGTCAGGCCCTGCGTGGTAGGCAATTGTTGATCTTTAGACCTTGTCAGGCCCTTCAGGGTAGGCAAGTGTCGTCATTCAGACTTCGTCAGGCCCCTCACGGCATCTACCTCACACTTTGGTAACGAATAAGTATTCCTTTACTTTGTTATTATTGCCTAAATTTTTCTAAGTGTTGAGTTCGGAATGCCACATTCTTTAACTTCATCTTATCTGTTATACGACTTGCCTAGTTGTTAATTAACAGTTTAAGTTAAGTCCGCGAAGGAGCTTGTACATTTTTTAAGATTGGATTGATATTGAAGTGTTGATAAACAGTAAATACACCGAAGTCATAAGGAATAATGTTGATATTTTATTTACATAATGTTGTTTACAAAATGATAGAAGCTTTACAAGATTCCTAACAGCTAAGGAAAAAGAGAATCATCTTCAGGGATCAGCTTCGTCTTCCGAAGAATTCAGGATGGTCGGGTCAACCTTGGCAGCGACAAGTCTTGCCTTGTCTTTGCTTCGGCATTCGTCGTATCCATCCGAGAACATCTAGACGATCTCCTCGTTCAACTCGGCAGATTTCCGGTATTCTTGTTGAACTTCCCTCCGAAGATCTCCGGTTAGAGGAGGACTCAAATCTCTCAAAGCCCGAAGTTCACGGAGCTCCTCTTCGAGTTTTGCCCGCTCCTTCAGATGTCTCAAATCCCTGGCTTCAAGATCATGTACTTGTACCGCCAGGCTTTTATTAGTCTTCACCATCGTCTCGTTCTTCCCAACAAGGACCTCGTTTCGACGAACCAGGTCTATGTTTGTAGTAACGGTTATTTGGTGGGTGGCCTCGGCTGTCTCCAGCTGTTCTTTCAACTTATTTACGTCCTTCTGAAGGCATTCTTTATTAAAGAGAGTGGTACCATGTGTAAGACCCCGAATTTTATGAAAAAAAAGTATTCAATTTTTTTATTCAGTAAATGGTTAAAATGATAAAATTTTAAAGTTATGGGTGAAATATGAATTTTTTTTTCAAAATAAGCAAGTGGTTATAAAATAATCATTGTTGTCGGGGAATATTCGTTTGGTCGTGGAATATTCTTTCTGTCGGAGAATATTCGTACGACGGCGCAGCCATTTGTGGGCCCCATAACAGAATAACTGTCGGGTGAAGAAAATGACAAATTTGAGTTTTTACAAATAACGGCGTATTTGTTACCGTTAACACTGTTGAAATACCCGGTGGTTAAAATACAGTAATACGCGTTATTGCACAGTAGCACACGGTATTGCACAGTATTTTTGAAATTATTGATTCTTACGTAAGAAGGCACTACTCAATAATTGTTACAGTAGTTACTGTTCAATATTTTATTTTATTGATTCAATAATTGTTGCGTTGATATTTTATATTATTGTTGTTTCAATAATTGTTGCTGCACAGTATTTTCCTTTATCAGATCAATAATTCATATTATTTGAATAGTATTATTAGATAGCATTATTGGCAATGTCTAGAAAGTTCTGTCTAAGGAGAGGTTTGGTCATCTAATTGCGCGCCAGTAAGGAGAAATTCTTATTGGAAAGCCCCCTCTTTCCTGGGAACGGCCTGGTTGTCATAAATGTGATTCTGTAATATTATTTGTGAATAATTAATTATTGATTCATATGATAAGAAAATATTTATTTTATGTGGATATAAATGAGGGATATATTTTTGTGGTTAAAAAATGAAGGAGTTAATGTTGAGATTTTTATCCGTATTTTTGTCGGAATGGAGGTATTAAAAATCAGGGTTTTTGAGATATTTTGCGGGGGTTATAATTTTTAATCCGACCGTTGGATCGTGATAATTTTTGGATATGTTATACATATATAAGTTGAGTATATGCCCACAAATTTTGAACCGTTAAAAATGAACGTATGATTTATTATGAATTTTACGAGATGACTGGTTCAGAAATTGTTGAATTTTCGGAGTTTATCATTTTGGTAGAAAATTCTAGAATTGGTGGGCCCCACTTGTGGTTGGTGAAGAAATGTACTGAATTATATTTCAAATGTGGTGGGTGGAAATAGTAGCAGGTAAAGCCATCAGGTTGCAGGTCAAACCTACCAAAATTTTCCTATAAATAGAGGGCTAAGTTAGAATTGAAAATCACACCAGAAACAAGTTTTCTCTCTTTCTCTCTCTAGATTATTGAGTGTATTTTGTGAGTATTTAGATACTCTGTGAGTTTCTATTCATCAGTGCAAGTTTCCTTCAGCCTTATACCGATCAGAAGTACTGCTCTTTTGAGGTAAGGGATAGTAAGGGATAGTAAGGGATAGTAAGAGATAGTAAGGAATTTTAATGGTTGTTATGATTTTCAGTTTCGTAATTTTTCTGAACTTCAAAAATTCTGAAAAAATTTGAAATGATATTTTGATGAGTTTTCTTGATTGTGTCCAAAAATGGTGATTTTTGGATGTATAGATTGAGAGTTATGAATTTTATGAGAAAAGACTATTTTAAAAGTAACCGCTTATAATTCCTTGTGGTTAACTCCAAAATTGATGAAATTTTTATTGGGAGTACATGTATATGATAGAAGTATACTCTGTAAATTTCAGAATTTTTGGACAAAAGTACAATTTTTGATAAATGTCTAAATATTCGGCTGTTTTGACCATATGAAAAATAGTAAATGACTTTTAAAAATTCTGAGAAAAATATATGTTCAATATGGGACTATATTCTGCTAAATCCCAGAAAAGAAATATTTTTGGAACTGATTTGGTATTTTTCATGAAAATGGTCTAGTTATGAGTAAATGAATTAAATATGTTTTGTGAAGAAAGAAAATTGGAAAATAGGATTTTATGGCTTGAGAATCCTATATAAGGTATATGCAGATTTTTGATGAGGGTTTTGGTTATTGATGATGAAATTGTAAGAGTTGACATTTTATGATGATTAAATGCATTAATTAGTAAAGTGTAAACAATTAAAATAAATTGTTTATAAATTTAAGTAATGTTATTCTTTCAATATCATTATACCGAAATATTGGTATGGATTTTATTGTGGAATTTCTATCTTTTGCGTCGGGGTTACTATTCATGAGTTACTATTCACGATTTACTATTCATGAGTTACGAATATTACTCTTGAGATTAAAATTATATGTTGATCATATTATTTTTATCATCATATATAACATTTTTATAACCTTGATGTTGAAATTCTCTTTCACTGGAGTGTAAAGATGGGTAGATTATTGGTATGATCATGACTAGGGTTCTCTTTGGCCTGTAGTGCAAAGTTGAATTGTGACTGGTATGATCATGACCATTGAATTTATAATTGAATATCTTAAGCTTAAGTGCAAAGGTGAATTGATCAACATGGTTATAATTATTGTTTATATAAATTCTGAAATGATTATATATTTCTTTGAGATATGAATATATTTGGCCTGTAGTGCAAATATGAATTGTTGATGAATATTCTTGGCCCGTAGTGCAAAGATGACATGTTGTTGAATATCTTTGGCCAGTAGTGCAAAGATGAACAGATGTTGAGATAAACATGACCAACTGGTGATACAAATGAATATCTTTGGCCCGTAGTACAAAGATGAAATTATTAGTATGATTATAAACAAGAATTGTGATTTGGTATAACCATGATCTTTGATGTTTCAGGTAAAGACAAGTGATAAAAATTATCTTTGTCCTGGATGAGAAGAGGAATTTAGAATCATAATTATGATTATGAGTTATTTATATGATTGTGGACCAGAATTGTTGATTGATGTTACAGGGATAAAACATTGTTGGTGGATTTTTAACATGGAGAAGATAATAGACTTTATAGTCTATTTGACTCTTCTAATGGATTGCATGTTCCGCTGCAACTATGGTTGAAATTTTTATCATCTACCATAGGTTCTAAATCTCTGATTTATTATTGATGAAGACTATTGATAATTTATTTATCTTTAGTCATGATATTCTTTACTGGGCTAGTTGTGCTCACCCTTCTGTTCACAATTCCTTTCAGGTAATAAGAGTGTAGCTGGGTCGAGCGGGGGTAACAAGGGAATAGAACGGTGGTTATCATTTAGTAGTTATATTTGGTGAAGAAAATAGGGTGAGGCGAACCCAACGTTGGAAGGGTGTTTTGTCACTATCATACAAGATGTCTAATGACATACAACCTCGTGTCATCATAAGACATGATTGTGCACATCCGCTTGCCGAGTATATCTACAAGCACTACCTATATAATCTTGGTGTTTGTTTGAAGTATAATTCTCAGTTAGATACAGTGGAGATAATGATAAGTCAAGAGAAGACTCACCATTGGGAAGAATATGATAGTAATCTTCTCGCTTTTCTTTGGGGTCTATTGGGTCAACCAAGGATAATTCTGTGGCCATATGATATCTATCATAACCTAGACGCATGGCCTCCCATGTACGAAGGTTTCCTTGAGCACTTCCCAAAGATTCTAGTTTCTAAAACAGTTTTTGACTGTACCTTTATGTAAGGTACCTTTGTGAGGTGCTGATACATGATGGTGTCCAATGTCACATTTGGTATATATTTGTATCCAAACTCACAGCATATGTGTTGTTGTATTTTGCACGACAATTGTTGTAATAAAGTTGTAGTTGTTTTCTGTACCATGTATTTGACAACTCAGAATGGGTTGGATGGAATGGACCTATTTTGGGGTTGTCACAGTTGGTATCAGAGCTATAAGTAAAGAGCCCCGAGCCTCTCGCTGGTGACTTCCTGTTGATGGGGGATGCACCGAAGCCAGACTCTCCGTAGGGGACGCCGTTCTGCGGTGGCAAGCTGATAGGTATCAATGTAAGGTGCTGACATAGGTTGGTGTCCAGAGTTACAGTTGGTATCAGAGCTATAAGTAAAGAGCCCCGAGCCTCTCGCTGGTGACTTCCTGTTGATGGGGGATGCACCGAAGCCAGACTCTCCGTAGGGGACGCCGTTCTGCGGTGGCAAGCTGATAGGTATCAATGTAAGGTGCTGACATAGGTTGGTGTCCAGAGTTACAGTTGGTATCAGAGCTATAAGTAAAGAGCCCCGAGCCTCTCGCTGGTGACTTCCTGTTGATGGGGGATGCACCGAAGCCAGACTCTCCGTAGGGGACGCCGTTCTGCGGTGGCAAACTGATAGGTATCAATGTAAGGTGCTGACACAAGTTGGTGTCCAGAGTCACAGGTGGTATCAGAGCTTAGGGATATGATCTCTGGCGGAGATCGGGGAATATAACTAGGAGGGGAGAGATGAGTAAATCCTTCGCTAGTGTGTCCTACCTAAGCTTATTTGTTGGTCAGTCATAATATCGGGATATTATGTGATATGTTAATTTATTCAATTAACCCTTGTTTTGAAGCTGTATTCTAGAAAGATATCTGAAATACAGGAGATGAGCAATGGAGAAATCATGATGATAAGGAAGATGGAATCTGAAATGAAAGCAAGGTATTCTCAACTCTTTGAAATACCAGGTACGTAAATTTCGGGGACGAAATTTCATAAGGAGGGGAGATTGTAAGACCCCGAATTTTATGAAATAAAAGTATTCAATTTTTTTATTCAGTAAATGGTTAAATTGATAAAATTTTAAAGTTATGGGTGAAATATGAATTTTTTTTTTCAAAATAAGCAAGTGGTTATAAAATAATCATTGTTGTCGGGGAATATTCGTTTGGTCGTGGAATATTCTTTCTGTCGGAGAATATTCGTACGACGGCGCAGCCATTTGTGGGCCCCATAACAGAATAACTGTCGGGTGAAGAAAATGACAAATTTGAGTTTTTACAAATAACGGCGTAGTTGTTACCGTTAACACTGTTGAAATACCCGGTGGTTAAAATACAGTAATACGCGTTATTGCACAGTAGCACACGGTATTGCACAGTATTTTTGAAATTATTGATTCTTACGTAAGAAGGCACTACTTAATAATTGTTACAGTAGTTACTGTTCAATATTTTATTTTATTGATTCAATAATTGTTGCGTTGATATTTTATATTATTGTTGTTTCAATAATTGTTGCTGCACAGTATTTTCCTTTATCAGATCAATAATTCATATTATTTGAATAGTATTATTAGATAGCATTATTGGCAATGTCTAGAAAGTTCTGTCTAAGGAGAGGTTTGGTCATCTAATTGCGCGCCAGTAAGGAGAAATTCTTATTGGAAAGCCCCCTCTTTCCTGGGAACGGCCTGGTTGTCATAAATGTGATTCTGTAATATTATTTGTGAATAATTAATTATTGATTCATATGATAAGAAAATATTTATTTTATGTGGATATAAATGAGTGATATATTTTTGTGGTTAAAAAATGAAGGAGTTAATGTTGAGATTTTTATCCGTATTTTTGTCGGAATGGAGGTATTAAAAATCAGGATTTTTGAGATATTTTGCGGGGGTTATAATTTTTAATCCGACCGTTGGATCGTGGTAATTTTTGGATATGTTATACATATATAAGTTGAGTATATGCCCACAAATTTTGAACCGTTAAAAATGAACGTATGATTTATTATGAATTTTACGAGATGACTGGTTCAGAAATTGTTGAATTTTCGGAGTTTATCATTTTGGTAGAAAATTCTAGAATTGGTGGGCCCCACTTGTGGTTGGTGAAGAAATGTGCTGAATTATATTTCAAATGTGGTGGGTGGAAATAGTAGCAGGTAAAGCCATCAGGTTGCAGGTCAAACCTACCAAAATTTTCCTATAAATAGAGGGCTAAGTTAGAATTGAAAATCACACCAGAAACAAGTTTTCTCTCTTTCTCTCTCTAGATTATTGAGTGTATTTTGTGAGTATTTAGATACTCTGTGAGTTTCTATTCATCAGTGCAAGTTTCCTTCAGCCTTATACCGATCAGAAGTACTGCTCTTTTGAGGTAAGGGATAGTAAGGGATAGTAAGGGATAGTAAGAGATAGTAAGGAATTTTAATGGTTGTTATGATTTTCAGTTTCGTAATTTTTCTGAACTTCAAAAATTCTGGAAAAATTTGAAATGATATTTTGATGAGTTTTCTTGATTGTGTCCAAAAATGGTGATTTTTGGATGTATAGATTGAGAGTTATGAATTTTATGAGAAAAGACTATTTTAAAAGTAACCGCTTATAATTCCTTGTGGTTAACTCCAAAATTGATGAAATTTTTATTGGGAGTACATGTATATGATAGAAGTATACTCTGTAAATTTCAGAATTTTTGGACAAAAGTACAATTTTTGATAAATGTCTAAATATTCGGCTGTTTTGACCATATGAAAAATAGTAAATGACTTTTAAAAATTCTGAGAAAAATATATGTTCAATATGGGACTATATTCTGCTAAATCCCAGAAAAGAAATATTTTTGGAACTGATTTGGTATTTTTCATGAAAATGGTCTAGTTATGAGTAAATGAATTAAATATGTTTTGTGAAGAAAGAAAATTGGAAAATAGGATTTTATGGCTTGAGAATCCTATATAAGGTATATGCAGATTTTTGATGAGGGTTTTGGTTATTGATGATGAAATTGTAAGAGTTGACATTTTATGATGATTAAATGCATTAATTAGTAAAGTGTAAACAATTAAAATAAATTGTTTATAAATTTAAGTAATGTTATTCTTTCAATATCATTATACCGAAATATTGGTATGGATTTTATTGTGGAATTTCTATCTTTTGCGTCGGGGTTACTATTCATGAGTTACTATTCACGATTTACTATTCATGAGTTACGAATATTACTCTTGAGATTAAAATTATATGTTGATCATATTATTTTTATCATCATATATAACATTTTTATAACCTTGATGTTGAAATTCTCTTTCACTGGAGTGTAAAGATGGGTAGATTATTGGTATGATCATGACTAGGGTTCTCTTTGGCCTGTAGTGCAAAGTTGAATTGTGACTGGTATGATCATGACCATTGAATTTATAATTGAATATCTTAAGCTTAAGTGCAAAGGTGAATTGATCAACATGGTTATAATTATTGTTTATATAAATTCTGAAATGATTATATATTTCTTTGAGATATGAATATATTTGGCCTGTAGTGCAAATATGAATTGTTGATGAATATTCTTGGCCCGTAGTGCAAAGATGACATGTTGTTGAATATCTTTGGCCAGTAGTGCAAAGATGAACAGATGTTGAGATAAACATGACCAACTGGTGATACAAATAAATATCTTTGGCCCGTAGTACAAAGATGAAATTATTAGTATGATTATAAACAAGAATTGTGATTTGGTATAACCATGATCTTTGATGTTTCAGGTAAAGACAAGTGATAAAAATTATCTTTGTCCTGGATGAGAAGAGGAATTTAGAATCATAATTATGATTATGAGTTATTTATATGATTGTGGACCAGAATTGTTGATTGATGTTACAGGGATAAAACATTGTTGGTGGATTTTTAACATGGAGAAGATAATAGACTTTATAGTCTATTTGACTCTTCTAATGGATTGCATGTTCCGCTGCAACTATGGTTGAAATTTTTATCATATACCATAGGTTCTAAATCTCTGATTTATTATTGATGAAGACTATTGATAATTTATTTATCTTTAGTCATGATATTCTTTACTGGGCTAGTTGTGCTCACCCTTCTGTTCACAATTCCTTTCAGGTAATAAGAGTGTAGCTGGGTCGAGCGGGGATAACAAGGGAATAGAACGGTGGTTATCATTTAGTAGTTATATTTGGTGAAGAAAATAGGGTGAGGCGAACCCAACGTTGGAAGGGTGTTTTGTCACTATCATACAAGATGTCTAATGACATACAACCTCGTGTCATCATAAGACATGATTGTGCACATCCGCTTGCCGAGTATATCTACAAGCACTACCTATATAATCTTGGTGTTTGTTTGAAGTATAATTCTCAGTTAGATACAGTGGAGATAATGATAAGTCAAGAGAAGACTCACCATTGGGAAGAATATGATAGTAATCTTCTCGCTTTTCTTTGGGGTCTATTGGGTCAACCAAGGATAATTCTGTGGCCATATGATATCTATCATAACCTAGACGCATGGCCTCCCATGTACGAAGGTTTCCTTGAGCACTTCCCAAAGATTCTAGTTTCTAAAACAGTTTTTGATTGTACCTTTATGTAAGGTACCTTTGTGAGGTGCTGATACATGATGGTGTCCAATGTCACATTTGGTATATATTTGTATCCAAACTCACAGCATATGTGTTGTTGTATTTTGCACGACAATTGTTGTAATAAAGTTGTAGTTGTTTTCTGTACCATGTATTTGACGACTCAGAATGGGTTGGATGGAATGGACCTATTTTGGGGTTGTCACACCATGGGCCCTTCTCTCTCTCTGCAGAGCCGACGCCAGAGTAGCCTTCTCTCCCCTGGCTGCATCTTCTTCGGCTTCGGACTCTTTGTATCGGGGAAGAAGTCTCCCGAAGACAGCATTTGCCTACAGACATTTAAAGTGAATTAGTAGAAGAAACAGATGATTCCTAAATATTTTAATTGAATAAACTAACCTTAGCCTGATAGCTCATGCCTTCTTCGATCAAATCCCTAATCGAGCTGTTTCCGAACCGATGATCATCGGTCTCCCGAACAAAGGAGTCGAACAGCTGAAAGAGGAAGTTGGCATTGACCTCCGGCCACACAGTGGGAGAAGATGCGGCTTCTCGCCTGAAGGCGGAGGGGGAAGATCTTGTCGGAGAAGGCACTGATGGCTCGGGGGGCGGTGGTGGTTGATCCTCCGAAGGTTGTTTCCTTTTACGAGACAGAAGTGAAGACTCGGTTGGGTTTTTGAGCTCGTCTTCGGAAACATGAATCTCCACAGGAATAATGATAGGCGAATCGACTGCAGGAGGAGGAACCCGAAGCTCATCGGCGGATAGATGAGTCACCTTGGTCTTCCTCTTTTTAATCCGAAGAGCTTGCATTCGCTCGTTCGCAGACATGTCAATCAAACTCGCTGCAGAAGCTGATTGAGATCCTTGAGGATTTGACCGGACCTTCCGAACAGCCCTTTTCTTCTGCCGAGGTCGGCTAGGTTCCTCCGCAGTTTCTGATCCCTGGAAGACTTCAGCGCCGTGGGCTTCCGAAGCCGGAAGTTCTTCCTGAGAGATATCGGTAGGGGATGATGATGATTTACCCGAAAGGAATTTATCCAATTCCCTTCGGTCGATCGAGGTTGGTTTTATCAAAGACAGTTTATGGTCATATAACCATGCTTGCTTGCTCTGGAGCCCGAATCTCCACTCCTTCAGAGGAATCTTCTCAAGAATGCTCGCCATTTCTTTCACGCGCTCCTCTGGAATGTCCCCGAAGTCTGCAGAAATCCGCTCGGAAGTGGTCCATTCCGGGATAGACGGGATTCAGGCCCCTTCACGAAGAACCATTCTCTGTGCCACCCCCTGTTGCTCGAAGGAGTATCCATCAAAGGTCGCTTCTCGAACTTGGCGTTGGGCTTGGGGGACTGTTTGCTCAGCACTTTGAAGTCTCGTTCCCGAGACTTCTCAGCAGAGAAAAGAGTGAAAAAAGAATCCACTGTTGGGGGTATCCCCAACTCATAACAGAATGCTATGAAGGCCAGGATGTGGATGTATGAATTCGGCACCAGTTGGGCGAATCCCACTCCGATAAATTCCAGGAGAGTAACAAGGAAGGAGTGAAGAGGGAATCTAACTCCCTTCTCTAGAACAGTCACCGGTATGGCAGTCCACCCGTCCGGTCGTTGGTACATCCGTTCGTGCGATGCCGGAGCCCTCACCAGGTGGGTGTCTGGAATCTGGTACCTACTTCTGATGGCACGCAGCTCGATCTCGGTGATGATAGAGGGAGTATTGGCGTGAGGGTACTGTTCTTCACTCTCAAAAAACTCTGAGGAGTTGGGTAGGGGGTTTGAAGGGTTCCCGACAGGGTTAGCCGTGATTTGGGGGTTGGGGTTTGGAACCGACTCAGTAAGGTTGTGACCGGGAGGAGTGATGGAAATCGGAACGGCAAGAATAGGGGTGTAGTTGTCAGAATCTTGGGCCGCCATTGCTACTAGGATCTTGCAGGAAAGAAAGAAATCGGAGAGAAGGAGAAAATACTGTATATCAAATTCAAATTAAGCTGGTAAAGTCGTCAAAATTGGGGAAAATAAGCTTTTATAGCGGTCTTTTCAAATTTTGCACGAGAACCGAGGGCGGCACATTAATTGGAGGTAATGATGTGGGAGAGGAAGGGGTAACGTCCGATATTGATTTTAATGGGTTATCCAAGGTGGGCCGACGCTTGTTGGGTCCCTTTTTCACTATGGACTCGCACTATTTACAGTCTTCCATTAAACGTCCTGTTTAATAAAAGACTGGGGGGCAATGTTGGGCCATAATACTTTTCATACTGGGCCAGGCCGAATGGGCTTGTCCTTTGGGCTATGTCACTTTGGTCATGTTGGGTCAAATGAATTGGGCCCCGCTACTTGACTACACTATTGGGCTTAGTCATTGGATCGACCCATTACGTAAGGTGTTACTTATCCTATCTTTGACCGGTAATCATCACAAAAGACAGCAGTTGACTGTTATGTATGCCACCTTTCTGCATGGCATTAATGAGGATGGGACTCCGATTGTCGGCGGGAGGTAACAGTGGTAGCAGGTAGGAAAATAAGCTGTACACTTTCGGCTGAGATGACCGGGGTGGAGAGGGGGTGTCAGGAGATAGTGGGTGGCACAGTAAACCGGGTCTTGGGAACGTATGGGACAAGGATCACAAAAGGAAAAGAGGTAACAAAACACTACACACAACATTATCTTGATTCACATTCACTCAAACACTAGTCAATATTTTCCTCCATTGTTAACCTTGTGATCGCCTATACTGACTCTCACGCCGGAGCTATCCCCCGACGGTCAGGCCGTCAAGCTTTTGGTTTTGACTTGTTAAATTGTGTAGGATCAAGGCGTCTTACGTGATTGGAACGTGGGAGAAGATCTTGGCGTTAACAATACCCAATAAAAATATAGAATCCTTCAGTCTCATAACAAAATAATGGCCAGGCTAGGATCGTTCCTATTCTTACTCTCTATCATCTGCTGAAGTTATCCTAATTAAAAAACTAATCCTATGTAATCACTCAAGATATATTGCATCGAGTTACTCCCAAAAATATGCTCCTCATTATTTGAGAAATCGATTTTGGCACAAAATAATACTCTCTCCTTTTTTAAATATTAATTAGTTTTGATTTTTTAAAGTTTATTTTAAATAATTTAAAATTTATTATTAATATGATTCATTTAATTTTAATAAATAAAATTACGATTATTGTAACTTATTTAAAAACCAATGTTAATTATTATTTTTTAAGATTTATATTAATTTGCATCAATTGCAAGTACATTTGATTTCGCAATAAACGGAAGTTAATTAAGTTAGTAATTTTTGAATCAAAAGTATAGTACTACCTCCATCCCATAATAACTGTCGTTTTAGAAGGAAATTTTTTTCTCAATTTATTTGTCGTTTACAACTTTTTAGGAGAATAAATTATTTACTTTCCTATATCACCCCTACCTTCTCTCATTGTCCCAAGAAATTTTTCCCTCGTATTAATAGTTTTCTGTGACGCCCCCAAAACAGGTCTATTCCACCCAACCTATTCTGAGTCGCCAAATACATGGTACAGAAAATAACTACAACTTTATTACAATAATTGTCGTGCAAAATACAACAACACATATGCTATGAGTTTGGGTACAAATATATACCAACTGTGACTCATGTCCCAACCTTGGATAACACGTCACAATGACACCTTACATAAAGGTATAGTCAAAAACTATTTTAGAAATTAGAATCTTTGGGAAGTGCTCAAGGAAACCCTCGTACATGGGAGACCATGCTTCTAGGTTATGATAGATATCATATGGTCACAGAATTATCCTTGGTTGATCCAATAGACCCCAATGAAAAATGAGAATTTTACTATCATATCATTTCCAATAGTGAGTCTTCTCTTGACATATCATTATCTCCACTGTCTCTAACTGAGAATTATACTTCAAACAAACACCAAGATTATATAGGTAGTGCTCGTAGATATACTCGATAAGTGGATGTGCACAACCATGTCTTATGATGACACGAGGTTGTATGTCATTATACATCCTGTAAGATAGTGGCAAAACACCCTTCCAAGTTAAATTCACCTCACCCTCAATATCTATAGACCACCGTTCTATTCCCTTGTTATCCCTCGCTCGACCCAGCTACACTTTTATTACCTGAAAGGAATTATGAAGCAAAAGGGTGAGCAAAACTAGCTCAGTAAAGAATATCATGACTAAAGATAAATTATCAATAGTCTTCAACAGTAATAAATCAGAGATTTAGAACATATGGTAGATGATAAAACTTTTCAACCATAGTTGCAGCGGAACGAGCAATCCATTAGAAGAGTCACATAGACCATAAAGTCTATTATCTTCTCCATGTTAAAAGTCCACCAACAATGTTTTATCCCTGTAACATCAATCAACAGTTCCTTTCCACAATCATATAAATAACTCATAATCATAATTGTAGTTCTAAATTTCTCTTCGCATTCAGGACGAAGATAATTTTCATCACCTGTCTTTACCTGAAACATCAAAGATCATGATTATACCAAATCACAGTTCCTGTTCATAATCATACTAATAAATTCATCTTTGCACTACAGGCCAAAGATATTCATCAACAGTTTATCTTTGCACTACAGGCCAAAAGATATTCAACAACAGGTCATCTTTGCACTACAGGCCAAAGACATTCATATATCAAAGAAATACATAATCATTTCAGAATTTATATAAACAATAATTATAACCATGTTGATAAATTCACATTTTCACTTAAGCTAAAGATATTCAATATAAATTCAATGGTCATGATCATACCAGTCACAATTCAACTTTTCACTACTGGCCAAAGAGAACCCTAGTCATGATCATACCAATAATCTACCCATCTTTACACTCTAGTGAAAGAGAATTTCAACATCAGGGTTATAAAATGTTATATATAAAAACAATATAATCAATATATAATTTTAATCTCCAGAGTAATATTCATAAATCAACTATAATTTGGTTAGGAAAAAAAAACTAATTTTGTCATGAATAGTACCCATGAATAGTAACTCGTGAATAGTAACTTATGAATAGTAACTCATGAATAGTAACTCGTGAATACTAACTCGTGAATAATAACTCGTGAATAGTAACTCGTGAATAGTAACTCGTGAATAGTAACTCATGAATAGTAACCCCGACATGAAAAGTTTCAAATTTGATAAAAATTTCTAACCAATATTTCGGCATAATGATATTGAAAAAATAATATCATTTTCGAATAAAATAACATCCCTTACCATCCCTTACAATCCCTTACCTCAAAGAGCAGTACTCCTGACTGGAATAACGCTGAACAAACTTGCACCGTATAACAACACTCAATATATCAAAATACTCACAAGAATACGCTCAATATATCGAGAGAGAAATAGAGAGAAAGCTTCAGTTTCTGGTGTGATTTTCAATTCTAACCTAAGCACCTATTTATAGGAAATTGCTTAGAACACCAAAGTAGAAAATTGAATATAATAATATATTTATAACCAAATTTTCTTTAGCCCACCACATCAAAAACATATTTTTCACACAAATGCACCAAAAATACAAAACATGTTTTAAACAATTTTTGTAACAAAAATCAATTCAGACTCAATAATTCAGAACTTCAATAATTCGTAATAAATAGCCCTTTTATCAGAAAATTCGAATCTCGCGAGTTTTTATAGGAAATTCAATTATCTACAACTTTACAGAAGAAAGTTTTTCTAAATTCCAAACAGAAATTGACTGAAATCCACAAACGGATGATTTTACAGTCTATAATAAATTTTCGGTCAAGAATTGTGTCCACCAACACACAAAACATGTGTTAAACATTTAATCCAACAAAAATACTTTTCCTCCTCATTTATTCATATATCCCACATTCATTGTAAAAATATCACCATTAATATATTATTAAAATAATATATTTAAATGAATTATTTTATCAGAAAAAGATAAAATATTAATTTTCAACAATTGTCACATTAAAATTTTTCTCCATCTATATCCAAATAAAATCAATATTTTCCTCATCATATAAATTAATAATTAATTATTCACAAATAATATTACAGAATCACAGTACCGGCAACCAGGCAATTCCTAGGAAAGAGGGGGCTTTTCAATAAGGATCTCTCCTTACTGGCGCGCAATTAGATGACTAAACCTCTCCTTAGACAGAACTTTCTAGACATTGCCAATAATATTATCTAATAATATTATTCAGATAATATGAATTATTGTTCCGATAATAGAAAATACTGTGTAGTGACAACTATTAAAACAACAGTAATATAAAATATCAACGCAATAATTATTGAATCAATAAAATATAATATTGAACAGTAATTACTGTAACAATTATTGAGTAGTGCCTTCTTACGTAAGAATCAATAATTAGTGCAATATCGTGTGCTACTGTGCAACAACGCGTATTACTGTGTTTTAACCACCGGGTATTCCAACAGTATTTATAAACAACTTATTTTTGTCGTTTTCTTCATCCAATCGCTTTCCGTTATGGGGCCTACACAAGATTCCGCCGTCGTACGAATATTCTCCGACAGTAAGAATATTTCACGACCAAGCGAATATTCCCCGACAACAATGAATATTTTATAACCACTTGCTTATTTTTGAAAAAAATTCATATATCACCCTTAACTTTAACTTTTTATCAATTTAACCATTTACTAAATAGAAAAATTGAATACTTTTATTTCATAAAATTCGGGGTCTTACATTTTCAACTTCCCATAAAGAGGTAGTGATGAAATTTACACTAATTTAATTAATAAATAATAACACTAAATGACTTTCTTAATCCATGTGCATCAAGCTAAAGCGACAATTATTATAGGATGGAGGGAGTATCATTTTACTTCAAAAAAAGCTTTAGGACGGAGTATATATAGTAGGAGCAAGAATCTTAAGCTCACCTTTATTGAGCTCACCCCTAACTCACCCTGCCTTTTTTTTTTCTTTTTTCTTTTTAAAAACATAACTAATAAAAAATGTATAATAATTTTTAGAATTGAAAGTTTTTTTAAAAAAAATATTTTGTGTACATATAACAAAACAGTGTTACACAGTCTGCACAACACTGTTTTGTTATATGTACTCAAATCACACCAAAAATACTTTTAAAAAAAAAATTCTAAAAATTATTATATATTTTTTATTAGTATTGCATTTTATATATATAAAAAAAGACAAAGTGAGCACGGAATGAGTTCAATAAGATTGAACTTAAGAAATGGACCGTATAAAGTAGATGCCAAAAAATTATAGGAAACATATACTATCACATAAGTTTTATACTAGTGAGCTTGGGAGTGCTTGATGTATTTAGACTTTCTAATGTATTTGAAAAAAATACTGTTCGCTTATAAGTAAGTTATTTTAAGTGTCACTTATTTAATTTATACATACATTGTTTGAAATCCAAATATAATAAATTAAAAGTTGTACGATGTTTTTCGAAATCCAAACAGTACGTCCATAAACGTTAATAATTAAAGAAATCTACTAAAAGCTACAAATTTGACAGAAGGGCAGGTTCAATGTTAGGGCTGTTCCAAAATTTTCGGATTTTAAGGTAAACCGACCGGTTTTCGATACCGGTGCCGTTTAAATTTTTTGATAGTTCGGTTGGTACCGAATTTGATAAATGAATTAAATTATTAAAGCCAATTTACTGATATAACAATTCGTTTATTGATATCAGTAAATTGGCTTTAATATTTCATTTTGAAATTAAGAAAACCTTGGTGAAAGTGGAATAATATGCCACTAACATAAATTATTGTTGTTCATAAACTCAATAATGTTTGTATTTTTGCATATTATTAACAATAATAGGATCCAGATCATCTATGAGGATTTATATGTGAGAATCTTGTGAGGATTTTACTGTAGGGTTGATAACACATTAAAAAGAAGATCCAACGGCTCACAACTCTTTTTTTATTTGTGTATCAAAACGACGTCGTTTTAATATTAATTTTTTTTTACAAGTTGACAAAAAATTAGAAGCCACCAAACGTCTTTTATTTTTACATATAATTATTTTAAATTTATTGATTATTATGTATATAATTTTTTTATATATGTATTAATTTAGCTTGCTATTAATATTAGGATAAAAAATGAATAAATATATCGGTTATAATTATCGTTAATGTTTTCAATATAGCTTTAGTTATTTTTCGTTTATTATTGTTTTTGTTTGTTTATTTATATTATTATTATTTATTATTATTATTATTATAATTTGTATTTATCTGTTCCATAAAAAGAGTTTTCTCTCACCATTGAAAATATTATTATTATTTACTCTAACCATTGGGCCGTCTGGATCAACCAAAAAAATATTCTAGACCTATCAATTATTATTATTTACATATTCCTTTATATCTTTTTTTATTATTAATAATCGTTTTACTTTACCACTCTTAATCTACTGCTCAACGGAGACAATCACCATCACAACTTAAATACTATTTTAAATGTACTTTTTTTATTTTACTTCGTTTGCTTGGTAAAAATAAACGACGTTTGGTGGCTTCTAATTTTATGTCAACTTGTGAAAAAAATTCATATCAAAACGACGTCGTTTTGATACACAGACAAAAAAAGAATTATGAGTCATTAGATCTTTTTTTTAATGTGTTGTCGACTCCACAATAAAATATTCATAAGATCCTCACAGAAAAATCCTAATAGAGTATGTGGATCCCAATAATAAGCAACTCCGCTATTTGGGCCTGAGCGAAGTTAAAAGCCCGCGATACTTGAGTAGCCGTAATTGGGTTTATATCATAATTTTGTTGGTAATGATTGGGTTTTAAATGCGACTAAAAATTAGTCCTCCCTTCTCGAGTTACAAAATTTGTAAATATTAAAAGTGTATTCTTATTCTAGGTATGTTTTCAATAATAATAAATTATTAATTTAATAGTACAGTATAATGATAAAATTAAATGTCATTTATGCTAATATTACAAAATATAAACTCTTCTGTCAATAAAAAAGTAAACAAATAACAAGAAAAAATAACATTTAATTTAATATACACATATCACGGTGTGTAATCTTATTGATTCAACAATGGTGACAAAATATAATTTATAACGTTACATTTCGTAATAAAAACTTACATTGAAGTATAATTATAAACACCATGTAGTTTAATTATTTAAAAATAATAATCAATAGACTTACTAGAACCATGCTATCAACACAAAGGAAATTAAGGTAGAAGTTGCAAAGTTCTTATATTTATTCATGTATATATATTATAAGAGATAAATTTATTGGGCTCTTGGACTAGGGGTGGGGTGGGGATTACACATCTCGATCCTTATTCCCAACCATATAAAAAAAATCACACTCGTCTCATTTTTTACGAGGATTAAATTTTAATAATTATCATCATTTTCGTAGGAATTTTAAATTTCTACGGATAATTTATCTCACTGCAGTGATAAAAATTTTGTGATTTTTTTAAAATAAGATTTTTAATTTTAGTTATATTTACAACAATACATACATAAAAATTAATCAAATTTTAATACATATATAATAATATAAATACTAATTTAATTAATATATAATTATTCAACGGCGGGTACGGAACTAGGC
The DNA here is from genome assembly GCA_016801055.1 of Panax notoginseng. Lineage (NCBI taxonomy): Eukaryota > Viridiplantae > Streptophyta > Magnoliopsida > Apiales > Araliaceae > Panax > Panax notoginseng. The sequence goes on along the minus strand of CM029013.1, from coordinate 42,634,548 downwards.
AAACAAATATCATTCCCTTCTCATCCCATAAATAACATTCAGGAATTTTTTATTCCCATCCTCATTTTCATCAAAGTTAAAATTATCGTTCCCATTTAAAATAAGACGTGAGAATCACCGTGAAAATGAGATATTTTATCATCCCTATCTTGTACTCCTTAATTTATCATCTCTCTTACAAGTGACAAAAAAAAAAAATACTAAACAAATATCTTGTCCCTAAATAAATTTTTCCTTTTCTTCTATTTACTACAACTCTAATTTTATTTGATTGCTGACATTAATAATACAAGCACCGCACCATATTCGTGTAAGGCACGAACAAATATATTAAATAGTGGGTGAAAATATAAATTTATTAGCTAACAACTTAATATATATTACTCGTACATCTATAAAATCATAATTTGGATCAATAGAATATAGGTGAATGAATTATCTATTACCGGTGTTATCTATTATTACCCGATGAATTATTTTTAAAACGGATTAAGTTATTTATCACAGAAAAAAATAATATTCCGTTTTTTAATATAAGACGTTTTAATGATTTTTTTTTTAATATATGACGTTTTAAAATTTTAAGTAAGCATTAATTGTTTAGTTTTTAATATTATTCTGCGTATTAAATATAATTTTGGGTCTTTTATTATTTTTTGTCTAATAAATAATAATATTCTTTTTTAATATAAGAATAATATAGATATTTGATATTATATAATTATTTATTTAATTTTTGTGTATAATTTTAAAAAATATTTTATATTATATTAAGTAACGAAGGAAATAATTGTTTGGCACACTGAATATCCAGCGTTTAGCTCCACGGGTATGGCCGTATGGGTCAAATATATAAATTTGTTTCCCAATAGGTCGACTTTAGCTTGAGCCTTGAGCACAAGACTCATTTTGGCGCGAAAATACAGAGTTCACTTCCCGCCATTTATAAGCATCCGATCAGATTTCCATTCACTCCGTTCAAAGTGAGATCTAGTGCGTGAGACAGGGAGTGAAAGAGAAGGATGGCAGACGATCAACCCTTACGGCGGAGGAGCAGAGGAGCTGATGCGGAAGCACGCGCGGGAGCTCTAGAACGTCTCAAAGCTCTCCGCCGCGACGGCCGCCGATCCGAATCCCTCAGCGGAGGTTTCCAAATAAAGGTTGCGGATCCAATTTACGACACTGTAGATGAAGATGAGTACGAAACACTAGTTGCAAAACGCCGCCAAGAGGCCCAAGAGTTCGTAGTCGACGATGATGGGCTCGGATATCGGGACGAAGGCCAGGAAGAGGATTGGTCCAAAGCCTGTGGGCCGCCATCGTCGGACGAATCCGAGGGAGAATCAGAGAAGCCGAAGAAGAAGAAACCGGAGAAAAAGGAACCCCCGCCGAAAAAGCCATCTCCACTTTCAGCTGCCGCGGCTTTAATGGGTAAGCAACGACTCTCTAATATGTACACTTCTTCGGTTTTTAAGAAAAGTAGGGATGAAAAGGCGAAGAATGTTTTGTCTGATAGTATTGTTGATGATGTTATTGCTGAATTTGCACCGGATGAGGCTGACAGGGAGAGGAGACGGAAAGGGCATTTGAATTTGTCAAAAAGTTTGACCCCAAGTAGCTCAATTACATCAGTTAAGAGTGAAAATTTATCTGTTAAAGGTGTTGATTTGAAGGTTAGGCATGAGACCGGTAGTGATTTTAGTAAAAATTGCGAATCATTGTCAATTAATTTGCCAGAAAGTGATATAGCTGGGGAGAATAATTTAGAGAAGGTATTTAACAACATGGAGGACTTGAATTCTGAAATGAGCAACAATTCAGCTGTGGAATTGTGTGATTCTTCAATAAAGAAAAGCGTGGCTGAGCAGAGTCTGGTGAATAACAGTGAAGTGAAGGTAGAGCTAGAGGTTAAGAAGGATTATGTTCTTAATGCAAAACTAAATAAAGAGGAGAAGGATCCGGCATTTAGTGCAACTGCTCGATGGCAGGCAGTAAGGTCTGGAGGAAATGGGAATGCAGTAGAGGCAAACCCTAGTTCAAGCTCTGATGAAAAACCAGAATTTGAAGTGGACGCTGATGGGTCATTGCCTTTCTACATACTTGATGCCCATGAGGAGTTTTATGGTGCTAATGCAGGCAATCTCTATCTTTTTGGGAAGGTATGTTGGCATTGGAATGTTGTGTAGTCTCTTTGATATGCCCCTGCAAAGTCAAATCATCAACTAATTTGGAACATAGTCTATATCAACTACTTATTTGTAACAAGATATGTTGCAATTATATATCATACACCTTTTTTTTTGGTTAGCTGCAATTTATTTTGGTAGTCATTTCAGATTTTGTTAGCTTTAGCTATGTGTGTAAGGATACTAGATTTAAAATTGTCTTAGCAAGGTGCAGGCGATATTCTTTATCAAGAGTGAACGTGAAAATTTTGACCTTTTATTTGGGTTAAAATTTGGTTTACATATGCATCATTGGCTAAAATATACGGAGTTTGAGTGCATAATCCTGATACTTTTGTTTGTGTTTACTAAGGGCATGTTTATCACACTTATTGGACTAAAAAGATGAATTTCCTTATTTAATTAATTGAGGATTTCAAATCCTTATCTATTGGCTTCATGATTCTGTTATATATTTTTGACTGGTGTTTTCACGCATTTTCATCAGTACAATAATACCAGGCCATGTGCACTACTCAGTTCCCATGACTTATTTCATTGCAATTCAGGTTAAAGTGGGAAATACTTATCAGAGTTGCTGTGTGGTTGTAAAGAATATGCAGAGATGTATATATGCAATCCCAAATGGTTCTATGTTTCAGAATGACACAGTTACAAAGCTTGAGAGAGATGTTGAAGAGTCTAAAATTTCTCCTACAACTTTACGCACCAAGTTGCATGTAATTTTCCTAATTCTGTCTGTATATCGATATTAGTTTTCTACCCGTTGATTAATAGCCTTTATTGGGCTCTTTTCTTAGGATATGGTATCAGGACTGAAGACTGATATAGCAAAACGGTTACTTGAGCAAAATGTGTCGAGTTTTAGCATGGCACCTGTTAAGGTTTGCTCATTAATCTATCTGATGAGTTGAAAGTGCAGCTCTTGCCCACTTATATATGATTACACATTAACTTTGCTAAACTACTTTTCCTTTTTTCCTACTTTTGGTTGCTCATTCATTGTGTTGTTTGTATATTTTCAGAGGAGATATGCATTTGAGAGACCTGACATACCTACTGGGGAGAATTATGTCCTCAAAATCAATTATCCGTTTAAGGTATATTACTCATTTCATCAAATGATTCAGTGAGGTTACTAGGCTGCTGAATTTCTGTGATCAATTTATAAAAAACTTTTATAATTTATCAAAATGGGATTTATAAATCTCATACTGACAATATTACTATTATAGTTGTATATATTTATTTTTGGGGACAAGTATCGTTGTTGTATAGATTATATGTGGAATGATCTCCTTCAAGTTACCAGTTGTGGTTCTGTCTCTGTAGGACCCACCACTTCCTTCGGATCTCAAGGGAGAAACTTTTAGTGCTTTGCTTGGAACTCATTGCAGGTAAGATATTAGAGAAGGTTCCTCATGTACATATGTATTCTAAATTCTGTCATTATTGCAAATGTGAGCCTATTCTAGTCAAAGATTTAATGCTTTAGAAGTCTAAGCATTGGTTTTGCATTTTGCAAGTTTCTAATTCTTGTGGAACCGTTTGTGCCATGCTCCTGATTGAGGACTTGATGAAGTTCATTTTTGTTGGCTTCTATAGGACTGAAAATTATCATTGTTAATAACTGGTAGTTTAAATATTTATTATACATGTCAAGCTATACAATTGATGCAGTCACATTTTGATAGACTAGGAAGACTGATCAATATCAATACTGCAGTGCTTTGGAGCTTTTTCTTATTAAAAGAAAGATAAAAGGACCTTCCTGGCTATCAGTTTCAAAATTCTCTAGCTGTCCAGCTCCTCAGCGTGTAAGGCTTCTGAAATAGTTTACCTTATTATTTGGGAAAGCTTCGGCACAAGGTCTAATTATGAGTTCTTTGATTAAGATGAACGTTTTACATTCTGGCAGGTAAGCTGGTGCAAGTTTGAGGTTACTGTTGATTTATCCAAGAACATTCAAGTTTCAAATTCCTCAAAGAGTATTGCAGAGATTCCTCCAGTGGTTGTTACAGCAATAAATCTGAAAACTGTCATAAATGAAAAGCAAGTAAATGAAATTGTCTCTGCATCTGTCATATGCTGTCACAAGGCGAAGGTATTAAACATTTAGTCTGGTACTAGTGTTTATTTGAAAGTATATACTATGGATATATATGTGGGGACATTGTTATGCTAGAGTTCATCTACTGCAAATTGTTGTTTGAGCAGTAAAACTTCAAATTTTAATTATATCGCATTTAATTCTAGTATTATGTAAAAGTAGTTATTTATTGCATGGTTGAGCCTTCCAGATTGATACTCCGATGTTAGCCTCAGAGTGGACAAGACCCGGTATGGTTGGCCATTTTACGGTTGTGCGTAAGCCTGAGGGAGACATATTTCCGATGGGATTTACGAAAGAGGTTAAAGATAGAAATTCAAAGGCTGGTTCAAATGTCATTGGTCATGAAAGCAGGCATGTTCTGTTTGTCCATTGTTAATTTTTTCTATCTTTTTCTTACTTTCTTTACCTAGGCGTGAAATTATCTGATAGTACTTTTCCCATATTCCAGTTATTGAACCCACCCTCACCCTTTACCTAATTTGCAGTGAAAGAGCTTTAGTAAACCGTCTGATGACTGAATTACACAAATTCGATAGCGATGTACTTGTTGGGCACAATATATCTGGGTTTGACCTAGATGTTCTCCTGCACAGAGCTCAGGTGGGAATACTAGGATGTGCATTAAATGAATTAGTATAAATTTGTGCATGTCTTCTTTGCCGTAGTCTTGTTTATTTGTAAGAAACACAGAGAACCTGCAATAGCTATGGTACCTTGTGCCAAATTTTCATCTGAAGGCCGTAAAGATGGGCTTGAATTGCTGACTGGATGCAATTCCTATGCGGTTTGCATGCACCAAAGTTCATGGGAATACCTTCCTAAAATAAGGTTCATGGAGACATTGTTTCACTTACAAGTTGACTACTCAAGTTTGTACTAACTACAAGACAAATATAAAATTCTTCTATACAGTTTTTCCTACTTTTTCTTCTTCCAAAACAGTAAAATTCAACTTTGGAACTGGTGTCACCAGCATTTTATGTTCAGATAGGTCTAAGCCTATCGTGTGATTATTCAAATACATCTTTCTGATTCGGCATCCACTAATGCTTCGCCATTGTCCATGAGAAATCCATGTAAAACATGTGATTATGTGGTTATGCAGGCTTGCAGAGTGCCTAGCAGTATGTGGTCAAAACTAGGTCGTCTGAAGCGCTCTGTCATGCCTAAACTTACAAAAGGAAGCACCATTTTCGGGTCTGGAGCGAGTCCAGGGATCATGTCTTGCATTGCAGGCAGGCTCTTATGTGATACTTTTTTGTGTTCTCGTGATCTTTTAAAAGAGGTATAATACATTAGCAGTACGCAGTATTACGAATACCCTGATAAAGTTTGATTCTCAAATATAAAGCATGCTTCTTCCAGGTTAGTTATTCTTTGACACAACTTGCAAAGACTCAGCTGAAAAAGGATCGAAAGGAGATCGCTCCACATGATATTCCCCGGATGTTTCAACGTTCTGAATCCCTTGTGGAACTTGTAGGTTCTACTGGCTCTACTTGTTCAATTCTTATGCTTGTAATTCAGAATTAGTATGGATATTAAAGCATAATATACATTCTCGGTCCCAATCTGTAACAGTTCAAAAATTAAGAGCATTTGGTAACTCTACTTGTTATAAGCTCTAGATTCACAAGTTTTTGGCCCCAATATGCTTTTGATGTAGTTGATTTGATTTTTTTAATTTTTTTAAAGTTTGTAGATTAGGATGCATCGTTTATGGACGGGTCCATTCTCTAACAGCTTAACTTTTTAAACTTTTGGTAGATTTAACAATAGAAAAAAATTAAATTTGTAAACTTAGGATGCAATTTTTTTTACTTTGAAATTAATTATATTATTATTATAGATAAGTGATTACGAGGGTATTGAGGTAATGTACCAAAAGTGAGCAGAAAATGAAGACTAATTGCATGTTTGACTGAACTTAGAAGAGTCCATTATGCATATAAAAACCATTCACGCTGACACATCATATTGCTCGGACAAACTAATAGTGAGGTGCTGCATCCTCCTTTGTAGCTTAGTCACTGAGTTTAGCCTTTAGGATATGGTCAATTGATCGACTTTACTACAACTCTGTTCTCTGGTGTATTTGCATATGATGTTTTCTTAAGCTATATCTAATTTGTACAGATTGAATATGCTGAGACAGATGCATGGTTATCGATGGAACTCATGTTTCATTTAAGTATTCTTCCCCTCACACGCCAGCTGACTAATATAAGTGGTAATCTTTGGGGAAAAACTCTCCAGGTAAATCATTTGCAATGCGCTTCCACTAATGCAGTTATGCTAAATCTGTTTCCATGGAAATTGAAACATTTATACATATTTCAGGGTGCTAGGGCTCAAAGAGTAGAATATCTGTTGTTGCACGCATTCCATGCAAAGAAATTTATTGTCCCAGACAAGTTTTCTTACCAATCGAAGGAAATAAAAGTGCCAAAACGTAAATTAAATAATGGTGTTGTGGAAAATGGACGTCATGATCTGGATCCTGATGACCCAAACATTGAGAATGAGTCTCCACAAAATGACCATGGGAAAACCAAAAAAGGCGCTGCCTATGCTGGTGGTTTGGTTTTGGAGCCAAAGAGGGGTCTTTACGATAAGTATATTTTACTTCTGGACTTCAATAGTCTCTACCCTTCAATTATTCAGGTTAACAATATTTCTTATGCCTTCTTTGCCTTCTTCGTTCATTCAATTAGTACCTTACTTTAGCCCTTTCTTTTTTCTTTTCATAGCATCTTCTAGTTGAACTGATGTTGGTACTTTTCTGACTCATATGTCGATTGCAATTTACTTGTTTTTAACAGGAATATAATATCTGCTTTACAACTGTTGAAAGACCTGTAGATGGATCAATCCCGTGTTTACCATCTAGTAGAAGGACAGGAGTTCTACCAGAGGTAAATCATCCAAGGACATGTATGTGTTGATAATTGTTCTAGGAATACAAAATCATAACTTGTGAGCAACAAGATAGTCGTACTTTCCTTCCAATAGATATAGTAAGACATAAATGCAAGTGTAAAATAGTTTTTAATTTAAGATTCTTATCTTCATGAAAATTGTCTAATAGGTCGAATTCAAATTCAATTGAAATCATGAGCTCGCAAGACATAATTTTTAAGCCAAACATGGGGTTATTAGACTTTGACCTTCATGATTGTGTACCTCTCCAAAGCTGATTAATCTTTTAACCATGAAGGCAAATCCAATGGGTGGTTATTATAGTATCTTTGAAAAAACCACTGGAACTAATCAGTTTTTGTATTTGTAATGACATACTGATTATATTTTCTTTTCTCTTTTTTTTTTGTTTTTTGTTTTGTTTCTGTTTTGATAACACTTGCATCTTTGCTGAAGTATGTTTGTACAGGTATTTGTATGTATTTATGGCTAAAGTTAAATGCAATAGCTGCATGCCAAGGTGCCTACTAATATCTAGTGGTTTGGATAAGATCATAAATCATTGTATAAACTATATAATAAGATATGTTATGAGCTGGAGGTACATCTTTTGCTTAATGGATGGTAGTTTTTACAAACTGTGTCCTTTTTTTGATGTATTTTGATCATATTATGTTGGTTCATCTTTCTGGAATGCCGTGATTAACTATACAAAAGCGACTCAACTCAGTAGCTGATTTATATTCCTACCAACACCATGGTCTGAGTACTTCTACTTACCAAATAATAATGTGCAGACCAAAATAATATCACTCATTAAGTAGACATCTCTTAGTTATTAATGCACCATTGACATTGAAGCATAGCTGACAGCGTATCAATGTGGTTGACTGGATTTTCTTCCGCACATCTTTGCAACTGAGAGCCACCCATACTGTAATTACTTGCCTGAGATAAACTAGATGTTTGTTTCCTTCAGTGTTTGCATTAAAAATTTCACTATTCATATCTGATGTATTTGTTTGTATGATGAGGCTTTAGTTTAATTGCTACATTAACCTATGCTGCTGGATGAGGGACTGTGGCATATATCTTTATGATGGTTGTCACAAGTTTAAAAATTAAACATGAGTTGTTATTTGAGATAAGTCGATAGTCATGTATTTAAGTTTGGAATTGTGGAATGAATATAAAATCACCCATCTCCTTGTATAAATATCTGAGTATAAAGAAAGTTTAACTACCTATTCATGAATTTTTGTTGCTGTGTTATCCTCAGTGATTCTGTGTTGAAAATTATATTTATGTTGAATATGGCAACTTTTTTATTCTTTCCCTTCAGAAATGGGATATGCTTATTGTCTTCCTCACACTTGCATCTCTGTTATTTTCCTTTTTTCTTTCTCCAATTATTTTACTTTGTACTCGAGTTTTCTTTTTTCTCATCTTGACTTCTGAGTTCATTCTTGAAACAGAAGTGATTTAAAGCATATTTATAATTACAGTCTGCCATATGTCCTTATCATATGTTCAGCATCTACCAGCTAGATGCACTTCATGTTTACTTGGTATATACCTTTTATAATAACATAACTTACCAATTGACACACTGTTACATAGTTGCTGAAAAATTTGGTTGAGAGAAGGAGAATGGTAAAGTCATGGTTAAAGACTGCATCTGGTCTCAAGGCCCAACAGCTTGATATTCAGCAGCAAGCATTGAAGCTCACTGCAAATAGGTTTGTGCTTATTCATGGTGCTATTTTTTTTATCTGCCTTGTTGTAGCTTTTTTTTGTCGTTATGATGGTACTTTCGTTTCTTCCCATTTTCCCTATACCTATTATTTGCAGCATGTATGGATGCTTGGGATTTTCTAATTCCAGATTCTATGCTAAGCCACTTGCAGAGCTTATTACGCTACAAGTAAGAAGTTTATTCTGGTTCTGGTAATTCCGATGATATCTTTCTTGAGTGGGGAGATGTTGGCTGATGTTTTGTTAATCGACATATATTATCGCTGTACAGGGGAGGGAAATCTTACAAAGTACTGTTGATCTCGTCCAGAACAATCTAAACTTAGAGGTCGCATCTTGGATCCTGATTTTTAGTTTTTACAAATGTAGTCTTTCACTTTCCTACAAGGATTCCTCCTATTTGAAGTGTTAACTTTTATGTCTCCTGAAGCATGTTTGGCCTTGTTTCTACCAGGTGATATATGGTGATACAGATTCGATTATGATTTACAGTGGACTTGATGATATTGCAAAAGCTAAAGCAATTTCAGGAAAGGTCATTCAAGAGGTGGGTTTTAGTTTCCAAATTAAAGATTTCTTGAAGGTTAAGATGAAATTTCGTACTCTTGCGCAATGTCCTGTGAAGATGCATGTCTTCCGTCTTTGTTGATTCATTCTTAACCAGTTGTAAGACCAACACATTCTAGAATCTGAAAGCAATTAAAAATAATAGCTGTGTTTGCTTACATCTATAGTATTCTAAATGAGGGTTCATCTAAAGTATTTCAATAACCCAAAGCGGTTAACTTTGTCATTTGTCTTTCTAGTGGGAAATAAAGACTACTTTGTTAGTGCTGAGTCCTGACTGTTTAGCTGTCAGATCTGATATATATTTAGACTTCTTTTGATATTATGATGGCTTGCACAAGAGAATGCTGCTATTGAAGAAACACTGTAATTTCCCTTTCTATCTGATTTTAGGTCAACAAGAAATACAAGTGTTTAGAAATTGATCTTGATGGCTTGTACAAGAGAATGCTGCTACTGAAGAAAAAGAAATATGCAGCTGTGAAACTGCAGTTTAAGGATGGCAAACCATATGAGGTAAATTTTAAAATTTATGATTTTTTGAAGTTCGTATCTTGTTCGACATAGATCAGGGAATTTGGGCTTTTTGCTGCAGGTTATTGAACGTAAAGGCCTTGATATGGTTCGTCGTGACTGGAGTTTGCTATCAAAGGAATTGGGCGATTACTGTTTGAGTCAAATTTTATCTGGAGGGTAGATTAACTTTTGAATCCTTTTTTTCCTTTATTATTAGTTGAGTTCTGGTGTTAAAAGACCATTTATTACTTCTAAATCCTTACCATGCATGTGGCTCTTATATTTACAGGTCGTGTGAAGATGTTGTTGAGTCAATACACGATGCCCTCATGAAGGTCAGAGCATGAGCTTGTACAATTATAATCACCTAAATGCTAAGTTTCAATGTTTCAAATGGTTCTTATATTGTACATGATGCATCAGATCATGTAATAATCGTGTAACACACATTAACACTTTGAGCTTGAGAATACATTAAAAGTTGGGTTATCCTTTTTTGGTAATAATTGAGATATCGAAAAAGGGATGAGTGCTTTTTGGATTTGCTTTGTGGTTTCTATGTGTTGGAAACTACATTAATACCCAGGTTCATACAATCTTAAATGTGTTTGCTAGTTGTTTTCTCCTGTAAGCAAATTGAATGTGATTTAAATCATCATCATCCAGCCACTCAAGGTAATGCTTATGTTTGAGCACAAAGGGTTACAAATAGTTGAAAAATGAGAACGGTTAACCACAATCATGTTGAATGGCATTATATTATTGGAAAATCTAATGGATTCTATGTCTGAACATAATGCAGGTACAGGAGGAAATGAGGAATGGACTAATAGCTCTGGAGAAATATGTCATCACAAAATCCTTAACTAAACCCCCCGAAGCCTATCCAGATGCTAAAAGTCAACCTCATGTTGAAGTAAGTCCAAGAACCAATATGTGATCCTGCCATATATCAGAATCAACATATTTTTTGTTTCACCATAAATGCTCCCCATCTATCTAATTGAATGAATATTTACTTGGCTGAGTTAGGTGGCACTTCGTTTGAAGAAAAGTGGTTATGTAACTGGTTGCTCTGCTGGCGATACGGTCCCTTATGTAATTTGCTGTGAGCAGGTCTCCAAAAAAGTTCTTCCTACTTCCATTTTTTCCCTTTTATTTACTTTGTAGTTTCTACAAACTTAGCTGCCTCATGTCAGTAAACTCCAGCATATTCCTCGCATATGGAAATTTATCATCTTTTGTGCATTTTCATTGATAGGGGAATAGTTCAAGTACCTCAGAAGGAATTGCTCAGCGAGCAAGACATCCTGATGAGCTGAAAAATGACAATGGAAATTGGATGGTTGACATTGATTATTACCTTGCACAGCAGGTTTTCATTTGTTTGACCCTCAATAAGTATTTGGTGTCTATTAATGATTCTTTTATTAGGTCCTCGTTCTGGCTCTTAAACTTATGGCTTAATTTATGCAGATTCATCCCGTGGTATCACGCCTTTGTGCATCAATTCAGGGTACAAGCCCAGCACGCTTGGCTGATTGTTTGGGACTAGACTCATCCAAGGTACAGAGCATCTTCTTTCGCATACTTGTAAAATCAAATCATGCTATTGTAGATATAATTAACATGAACAACAATGGATTTATTTTTAGTACCAAAGCAAATCAAGTGAAGCAGTCAACAATGATTCTTCCAGCTTCCTTTTGTGTGCTTTAGATGATGGCGAGAGGTAATCATTTATTCTCTATAGTTGTAATTGGTATCCATATTTAGATTGTAACAAAATATTCAGTATATTAAAGGTTCTCTTATGTCCAAATGGCCATTTAACTTATTATTGCTATTATTATTTTATTATATGTACAATCCAATCAATTATGTATTCATTAGAACACAATAGAGAGTGATGCTATTACAACAAAAAGCGCACAGGCACACCATTCTCATCTTCGTAGTGATGCATAAAGAAAAGTATGCTTTGAAGAGCTGAAGCTGCTTGATAGACTGGAATTTTGGAAATTGTAGGTCATTGATGATTGGGGAAAAACCATCATTTCATTTTACTTTCAATTCATTGCAACTTTTGATTTGTGATTTTATTTTCTTATACTATTAATTCAGTATTCATTTTATTATTTGATATAAATTTCCTCTATACTTGGCTGTGTGCTTCGAATGCTGCTTCTCAGTTTATTTTGATGTCACTTGATTAAGTACATGAATTTCTCTGAAAAGATGAGATACACAATGGGTTCATGTCAATATTGCAGATATCAAGGTTGTGAGCCTCTGGTTTTGTCATGTCCCAGTTGTTCTGGTACTTTTGACTGCCCAACTGTGTTCAGTTCCATATGTTCTTCAATAAATGAAAAGCCAAGCGAAGCACAGACCGGCCATGACACTAGCAATTTTTGGTGTAGTTTGCATTGTCCTAAATGCCCAGAGGAAGATGATAGGGGTAGAATGTCCCCTGGATCAATAGCTAACCAGGTAATATCTTGAATTCTTTTAATTGTATGTTAGGAACCAATAGAGGATTCCTTATTTCAACTTTTTTAAAATAAAAGTAAAAACAGACTTCCCAAAATGATTTTGAAAAATTCCAGTTCTATGAGTTAAGATGTGATGCCACAAACAAATTCCCTAATCTGAGCTATTTAATGGTTTATGTGTGTATACTATACTGCTCAGTACCACATGTTTGTTTGAGGTTAATTATTTACTGAAGGTATATCAAGTAGTTAACTACTTGTTTCTATCAGGTCAAAAGGCAAGCCGAAGGATTCATTTCAACATACTACAAGAGCTTAATGATGGTAGTTACTTTTTGAGTATAGCATCATAACGCTTGTAGTGAATATTAGGAGATTAAATTTGACCAGAAGTTCTTTAATTTCAGTGTGATGATGAAACTTGCAAGTACACTACTCGTAGTCTGAACTTGAGAGTAATTGGTGACTCTGAGAGAGGCACTGTTTGTCCAAACTATCCTCGTTGCAACGGACGTCTTGCGAGAAAGGTTTTGTCTTCCCATTAACTCATTTACAGTACTCAAGATCTTTCTTTTTCTATCACTAATAAATTTAGTGCAAATGTGCTTCATCAGTATACAGAAGCATATCTTTACAAGCAGCTAGCTTATTTTTGCCATATCTTGGACACTGTCCGTTGCATTGACAAGGTTAAAATCTGTGAATTTTTTGTACTCTTGTACCAGCTTTTTAACCCATCAGCTCATAATTCTGGTAATTCTTTCAATGCTTACTTAAGTATGTTATGAGTTTCAGATAGAGGCTAACATCAGAATACCAGTTGAGAAAGAGCTAGCTAGAATACGGCCTCTTGTTGAATTGGCAGCATCAACAGTACAGAAGATCCGAGACAGGTGTGCTTATGGATGGGTGCAGTTGAATGATCTTACTGTCTCAATTTGATTGTTCTACAATGCCTTTTTTTTTAATAAAAAAAATAAAAATACGAGCTCAATCTTATCATTTAGGCTACTGCTGTGTAAATAACCGAATGTAAAACTGCTGTTTCGTTGGTCAAAGATTATCGTAATTTTCTAATTACTAAATTCATTTATATTTTAATGTTGATGTTTCTTCAACTGTGGATTGACAGAACAGTGTGAACCCAGCTATCAAGGATTTAAGCTATAGTGCATGTTTTTCCAAGAGGTTATTTCCTCCTCTTTCCTTTTATGTGTGGTTTGTTTCCTCCTCGAGGTTAATCTGATTGTTTTTTTGTCTTGTTGTGATTTTGTTGATATTATAATGGTGTACTTGATGTTGATTACACTAATTTAGTGTGATTTTATTGATATTGAAATTTGTGCTTGATAGATTATGTGAATTCATTGTACTTGTATCGAAGTCCATTGATGTCTCAAAATGTGGGCTTTGGAAGGACATTATGGGTATTTGAGTTATAATGTGAAATAGGGTTGGAATATGATTAGTGGCCGCCTGTGGAGTATTCAAATCTCTCTGTTGTCGTGTGCGTGTGGTCCTAATTCTAACACTAACAAAAGCTTCTTGAATTTTTTTCTTTTATTGCCCTTAAACAAGTGGTGTTCCTCGAGTAAATGTACATTCTCACAGGCCACAGCTCACTGCAACTCCCCAACGGGTGCCATAGAAAATGAATAAAGTCATACAACTTGCACTAAGCTGCACGGGTAATGAAATGCAGATTTTCATGATTGGAACAAGCAAATATAATATAGTTCAACTGTAAGGCATGCATATGAGAAATGTATTTATAGAATACCTTATAAGGTGTAGCCGTGTAGGGTTCAATCTCCTCATGTGATTGGGACGCATTTTCTCCAGTTGGTTGATTCAGTGATTCCTGTTCTCCTTAAGGGGGAGTAATTCTTCTCTTGCTTTATCTTCAAGCAGCACAACCAAGTCCATATATTGTTAATGAAGGAATCTACAAATACGCACTATGTTGATGGATTTTTGCTCGGAAATTTATGCAAATAATTTCTGCTTCTTTAGGGGCATAACTATTCAGAAGCTCTTCAACATGCTGTGGTAATACATAAGCACTCTTGGAGCGTTCTGCAGTTGTCAATGATAACAGTCCTACGTGAAGAAAATTTAAGAGAAAGCAAGGGATGATATACTAATAAATAGTATTACGAAAGTTTTCAGCCGAATTATAATTGCGACGTATATGCATATATGAGACAAGTAAGACAATAGACCACTCAGGAATAGCATATACTTCAACATTAGAACAATCAATTCTTCTAAGATAATCATAGAAGCCATCCTATAGCACATCCATAGTAGTAATTGACTAGTGAACTTTTACTCTATGAGCAGTCATTTAGTATATAGATAATAGGACAGGACCAATATGTCTTAAATGTAGTTTAAAAGCACCACTACCAAGAAAACAAATGACAGAATATTAGAAAGTTTGTCCTTTCAAAATAGAATCCTAATTGACATGGTAGTACTTCTGATATTAATGTGATATGAGGGTCAAAATGAAATTTGACAAATAATGAATCAATGATACTGGAAAACTAAGTCTATTAGAATCTTTGCATGGTTTATCATTCCTCAAAATGGACTGTTTGCATGGTATATCATACGCATGCCATTGCACCAGAACAATTAACAAAGAAGTTTTGCCGAGACTTTTCAGTGTCAGATTAATATCCTATCTTCATACAAAGTTTTTAATAATACTTGTTTATGTCAATGAGTTTAGATTGTTATTCAGCTCTATATTTGCATACATGAATATGCACATACAGACACAGATTATATATATATATATATATATATATATATATATATATATATATATATGTTTTATCCTCAGATTAAAATGAGGATTCTTGTGAATAGTTTTATACGTTAAAAACGTAAAAAGTCAAATCACTCATTCTCTCTCCTAACCCAACGTTTTCTCTTTATTCAATCAAATTCTAAAATTCAATAACTTTTTTGTTATAAATCCAAAATTGTCAATCTATATATCGTTGGAAAGCTCTAGTCAAGATTTTCAAAACAAGATCCACTGTTGATATGCTTTAATGTAATTAAAATGTCAAAAGTTATAACCAAAAGCCTACGATAGTGCATTTCAAAATGCAAAACTTTAACTCAACTTTGGTCATTTTATTTAAAAAAGAATATATCAACAATGGATTTTAATTTAAAGTTCTTGACGAGAGCTTTCTAACGATATATAGACTGATAATTTTGGATTTATAACAAAAAATAGTTATTGAATTTTAGAATTTAATTGAAGAAAGAGAAAAAGTTATCCGCAAGAACTTCTTATGATACTAATCCCCCCACTTTAATCTAAGCCCGTTGCTATAACTCTGCACTTCCACCCAAGTATTCTGAAATTTTTCTGCATATAGCATATATATGCTAGTTTAAAAAAAAATTGATACACAAAATGTTTAAGAGAAAGCCCTCAAAGTCGTACGTAATCTGCACTTTGTTATCTATGCCAGAAAAGATGAATTAATAATTTATTACTGCGCAACTGGTAATACTGAATTTCTTTACCTCACATGTAGGAGATAAAGATGCCTGGATAAAAGCAATCTCGCCTTCAGGTAATTTAAAGTTAGCAATTAACCCGATGCATTCTTCTAGACCAGTAAAAACTGTATATTCACCGCTAAGGGGTTCTTTCGAAACTATAAATCAAACCTGAAACATACTAAAGAGATTATAAAGAGATCAAAGTAGAAATGATGTTGTTAGAATAAATATATATTTATAATTATTTTTTATTTTTCACATTTTAACTAATGAATCATTCTTTGGTTTCAACATGAAACACATTTAAATATAAAATTTGTATAAGAAAAGTTTCTCTTATTTCCAAAAATAAATCCGTCATAATAATTGGTTCCAATATGTTTTAGAACAGTACTAAAATAAATAAATTAATAAAAATTGGCACGCCTGACCATTCAAACAAACTGGGTACATGACCGACTAAAATTTTATTTAGTAATGCAGGTCTGACTATTGAAAATTAATCATCATGCTTAAATACTCCATTTAAACATGGACTGACCGACCGACCCGTATTTACAGTCTGCTCCACCAAGGACCGGAAAATATTTTCCATTGAAATTTGCAAAATATATTACTATGGGGCAACCCATATCATAACCGCATCAGACGGACAGACGGACAATATCATTATGCAGTTAATTGGAAACAAACAGATTAAGACGTACACATGAATACTTCCATTTTCTTACAAAAGCAAGATTGAACATTAATTTACATTGGCAAATTCAGTTCAAACTCAGGTGACATGTTTGATTTACTACCCTAAGCAACATGTGCAACTGCCTGCAGCGATTAAAGCTATAATACGAGTGCAAAAAGTTAATCAGCAAACTGAATGCCACCGTCCAGCCTTTTTCTTGCCTAAATGCTTGCTGATAATTAAAAAGAAAAAAGAAAACAAACATTAGCCAAAGAAACTAGGTCATGCCTATTGTTGTTAGAGAACAAAATAACACATTACTCGCACAAGTATCGTTCGTTACCCCGTCTAACTGAAGAAAATGAATTGGGTTAGTTGCACGCCTTCTAATCAACTTCTTCCATGGTTGGATGCGTCCAGAGCTTTATCCTTTGAACCTGATGCTTGTGAATCCAAGGGAATCGAAGATTTAGCTTTGAGACTCCAATGTAAATCTTTCAGCATGTGTATAATCAGAACAAAACACTTAAAACTTTTATTTTATTTCTTGAAAGTAAAAAAAAAATGACATGCTATACAGACTTTTAGAAATCAGCTTGTGGGTCCATAATATTTGAGTGGAAAACTTAAGTTGATCAAGCAACACACCTAAATTGGTCTCAGAATGATCCATATTCAGTGATTGAAAATGCGTGCCCTCCCTGCAAATTTCCTTCAAACCGCAGAGAAACATATATACAGCTGGAATAATTTCTAGCTCAAGTTTATGTTACGCTTGGAGGGTTAACTTACCTCGGAACATGTGTGGTGGAGTCCAAATGGCCTATGTTGAGCCTGGACTGATGATTCCAGTCCAAATGAAGTTTTTGAGTTGATTATACTCAACAAATTAGTAACCGATTGCGATGACTGGTTCAGGTTATTGCATTGGTTGGGCAGGCTAAATACGGAATTTGTAAGGGTTTCTTGGTTAAGTGGTGGTGTGCTTGTCATCTTCAGCGGTCCATTCCCCTCGTGGAAACCCATTCTCATCTGGGAGAGTTGGTTTGGCGGCAGCACCCCCGGTAGGCACATAGGATACAGACTTAACCCGTTTCTCATTGTTAACATCTAAGGGGTGAGATATAAAGTATCAGATAAATGGAACATATTGTGAAAGAAACAAATTTCATTTAATAAATATAAAGCAAAAATATACCACATTTTATGCATATTAGCTCTAAAAGGCTTAAAGGTAAAACAAGTTCACAATATATTTGGGAAAACTTTCACAAAGGAAAGCTCGCTCCCATAATTCAAGAACTATTATGTTCCATATCCTATATATTACCCAATTAGTTTATCTCAGAATGATCTGGCTTCGATATGCATGAACAAATTCCAGTCTAAGGAAACAAAAGGTCCAAATCCAAAAGAAACCATAACGCTCGTTCTAATTTGAACGTGTCTAAATTGAGTTTTCTAGGATTGCTGATCAGTTTATATTAAATCCTGAGTCAATTATCTTTCAAATTCTAAATGAGTCTTCAAAATTAGAAATGAGGAAGTAAAATAGTCTAAAGCACAGCAGAGCCAATTGCTGAATTACCCACTTCAAACGAAGAAATTTACTAGACACATAGAGCAAGTTAGTGACATAAAGAAAAGTTTTCACTTGCAGTGTATTGCTCAAACATAACCTGGAATTCGTAAGTTTTTGAAATCTAAAATATTAGAAAGAACTCTAGTGTATCCCTTTTTATATTTCTTTTTGCAGTTTTAGTTTGTTGACTTATTCTACACATACAGCACAACTAAAGAAGCTAATCTTGTTAGGACTGCTATCATCCTAAGATTCATTCAAAGCAACACGGCATATACTACTCCAGATCTCAAATTACATACCAAAAGACTAGTTTTACATCTCCTTTTCTTTTTAATGGAGATCCTTAAATAACTTTATAATCATTGAACAGTCAGAAGCTGATATGAAGGAAACTCAACTCAACAAAATGATGCAGCATCAACTGTACACAACTTACCAGAGTCTTTGCCTAATTATCAAATGTAATCGAGTTGTTTTACTTAAATTCTTAATGACTTTTTAAGTTTATTTGCTATTAGTTTGATTTTACAATGTTTACTCATGCTTTAGAATCATATTTTCTTTTTTTGTAAGTAGTCTTGAAGAACTTGGATGTGAGATGCAGTATTCCAAGCATTTAATGTAATTGCCAATGGCTTCTAAGTGTGATTCCAGTAGTTATTTCATATTCCTCTCTTATACTTTCATTGATAGTAATCAAAATATTATTCACCTCCTCTTTCCAATAGAAAATCCTGATCCAAAAAACATCACCAGTCAAGTCCAATCATTGGCAAAATGCTGAAAATATATTTTTGGATTGATCACATCTTGTGACCCTTCCGCAGGAAATACTGCAAATCATTATGTAAAGTGCTGAAATACACACAAATATGGCAGCAAAAATTTACATACTGATAACAACTAATCGTCAGTAAAATAATCAATTGCATTGCAGTGTTCAAAGAGAAAAACAGACCTGCACTTGTAGCTGGAGCTGCTTGAGGTACTCAATTGCTTCGTCAAGCATGGAAGCTTTATCCGTCTATCACAAACCAAAAAAAAAGAGGCAGAAACATTAATTCAACCAAATTTTATAGCAAACAAATGAAAATAATCATTGCTTAGTCAAAATAGGTAAAGGAAGAGCATGATGTACCTTGTTTGAGTTGGGTATAAGATTCTGTAATGCCTTCATTTTCTCATTAATCCGACTTCTCCTCCTCTGCCCCTCAACATTACCACAATATCTAAATGAAACTAAGACAACCAAATGACAAAATTCAAGACCTTATAGATACACACAAAAGCCAACCTTTTCGGACAGATTATGAACTTCAGCTGCTCTGCTTCTTTTTGACGAATTTCGAGGAGTTGGCTTTGCTGGCGCCTCCTCCGTCAAGCCTTCAAAACCATCCTACGCTCCATCATCATAAGTACACAATATATATAATAACCATATAAATTTTTATTTAGAAAATAATAATAATAATAATAATAATAATAAAATAAATAAATAAGGAGTGAAAGGGTGAAAAAGGCACCTCATTTTCGCAATCATAGTCATCGAAATCATAATCAATTGTTCCCATCGGAGCGAAACCTACATTCGAGTCCGGGGCGGAGATCCGGGTCGGGTCAGAGAGTAGGGAAGGTGGGAGTAGCGGGCGATGTTGATTTTCGGGCGAGAAATGAGATAATGGATCAAAAGATTGCATTTTGTGAGAGAGTAGAGATGGAGAAGACGTAGATGAAGGAGACGAGGTCGTCCGGAGGAGAATTTGGCGAAGGAAAAGGGTGATGTCGTCATTTCCCGGTGGAGAGGAAGAAGAAGAACAGGTGGCATTAGTAATGGCACCATACATATCCGCCATTATTACAGAATATTGAAGAGACCAGAAATAAAAAGGCAGTTCAGAGCTTCAGCTTTCTTTACTCACCAGATTTTGTCGCCCATTTCAAGTATTCATCATTCTCATTACTGCTGGTAGAGTAGTTAATACAATGAAAAAGCGGGAGAGGAGGAACAGAGTTTTCAACTTCCAAGACATTGGAACAGAAGCGTGGGTAAATAAATACTTGGATAAATAAAAGTCAGGTGAAAAAACATAAATAAACTTTTGTTCCCACACACGTGACGGACATTACAACTGTAGCTTTGCTCATCACACCCCGTATACTAATTTTAAATAAATACTAGTAATGGAGTACTTCTTCTTATTCTTCTTGTACCAGTGCTCCTGCTAAAACATAAATATATCAGACTTCCCCCCTTCTCTGCCTCCTTTTCTTTTCTATAACGGATGGGTTGAATGTTACCCACTCCATTACAGAGATAAAACGGTGCACTTTTTTTTAAAAAATAAGTGATACATTTTTAAAATAACAAGTTTTATGTAAAAAAACATTTTTATAAACCTATATTCATATTAGTTGAAAATAGTATTTAATCAACTATTATTAAGGGATGTTTGTTTAGGATTGAATGATTGAATCTGTCAGCCATTTAATGCATTTGTTTTGAAAAAAACAAACTTCTGCATGACTGAATCGATCCATCAGACGATTTGGGCTGAATGGTTTAGTATCATTTTTTAGGTTGAATAAGCTGAATTAAGTTTTTTATATATATATATATATAATATTAAATAAATTTACAACAATTTTGAATTTTTTTAGAGGAATAAAATAATAAAAATCTGTTATTTAGACATATCAATTATCAAACAATTTTTTTTATTCAGATTCAGATTCAGCTCACTCAAATTTATTCAATTTTTATCAAACACCGCCTAAAACTAATTTTGCATATCACAAACCTCATGTCACTTTACGATCTAAAAATAAAAATCAATCCCTAATCTTGAAAAGAATAAAAAAAATCTTTCTCTTTAATTTTAGGACGTATAGAGAATTTACTACTAGTACACTTTGCATTACAAATCATAAAATCATTTGCCTTTGTAGGAATATAGTGTATTTATTTTTATTACCGTGCATATGTATTGAATTTCTTACTCAAAGGTGAGGGGAAAATGGCATAGCTTTCCAAGGAATAACAAACACAAATTTAAAATTTTCCCTTCGCTAAAAGTGTATTGCTCACCAGTTACCCACTCAGTCGCAGCTACAGCCTACAAGGACAACGAGTCTCATTTGTACTTGCCCTATGGCTATTGACATAATAGTGACTTTATTTTACTTGCACAGTGTACTTTGCTACATGCTGAGTTTTAATTTATTCTAAACTCAAATAATAAATTATGTATTCAACTACTATTCTCAAATTATTTAATTAAATATTATTTCTTATATTAGTCTATTATTCGTTTTATAATTTTTTATATTTGTGAACCAATTAGGCAGCGGAGTATTAATTATCTATAATTTTTTAATTTAAACTATAACTATTTTAAATCTATGATTAAATCAAATTCTTTTATGTTGACAGTTATTCCCTTTAGGGGCCAGTTACAACGTGATTGTTTTGACAGGTCGCTAAAGAGAATAGTTGTCAACATAAAAAAATTTGGTTGTTCTCTAGAGGGAGTAACGGTTGGCCCCGACTCAGCCCCTTAGATCTTCTATTGAACAATAGAAGATGAATTAGCTGAAATTAGGGCTGAGCAAGTAACAAAATTGGAATCGAAACCACACGAACCGCACCAACAGTTCCGGCGTATGTGACGGTTTTAAGTGGGTTGAATAACCAAATTTATGGTTCCGGTTTGGTTACTAGCCAAAATCGCACGCATAAAATCGAAACCGCATCATGTGTGTGTATGTATGTATTATTTCTAGTAAATTCTAAAGTGACTTTTCCCTTGAACACGCTCAAAGAAAATATTATTTAGTATTATTTTGTTAACTAATCAAAACAACTAATTAAATAAAATAAGTTGTATAACATATTTACATCATTTAATCAAAATATTAAAATATTAAAATTCAAAACATAACATATTTACATCAAATACTAATTAAAAAAAATATTAAAATACTAATTAAAAAAGTACTAAAAAAATCAAATTAAAAAATACTAAAATTCAAATTATTTTGTTAATTAATCAAAACAACAAAAATTCAAATTACATCATTAAAATACTAAAATCATAATACTAAATACTAATTGATATAAAATTTTTAAATTACTAAAATCATAATACTAAATAATATTTTTAAACTATATAAAAATTTGATGATGTAATAATCTATACATAATCCATGCATAACAGTATATGTTATAAATAATATAAATAATTTGATGATGTAATAATCTATACATAACAGTATATATTATAATTTGATGATGTAATAATATTTTTAAAAAATGTATTCAAAAATTCAAATTACATCATAATATTTTTAAATTGATATGATTTTAAAAATTAATATTAAAAATTACTAAAATAATCATATTACTCCAGTTTTGAATTTTAACAATATTATTTAGTATTATGATTTTAGTAATTTAAAAATTTTATATCAATTAGTATTTAGTATTATGATTTTAGTATTTTAATGATGTAATTTAAATTTTTGTTGTTTTGATTAATTAACAAAATAATTTGAATTTTAGTATATTTTTAATTTGATTTTTTTTAGTATTTTAGTATTTTTTTAATTAATATTTTAGTATTTTTTTAATCAGTATTTGATGTAAATGTGTTATGTTTTGAATTTTAGTATTTTGATTAAATGATATAAATATGTTATACAATTTATTTTATTTAATTAGTTGTTTTGATTAGTTAACAAAATAATTTAAATTTTATTATTTTGATTAAATGATGTAAATATGTTATACTTTTTTTATTTTGAATTTTAATATTTTTTATTTTGATTAAATGATATATATTATTTTATTTAGAATATATTTTATATTTAAGTCTGTCACGCCATCACATTATAACCTCGTTTGTCTTCTGTTAACGTCAAGGGTACGGACGACCCAAAAAATATAATATTAATGATATTTTTGAAAAAAAAAATAGTTTAAGATGTAAGTGGAACATCGGGATAAACATCAGAGACTTTTTTGACCCTTTGCCCGTTAAGAAAGGGAGGGACTACTCTATTTTGAATGAGTACTCATACGTGGCATATCCCCATAGGTCCAACTGATCTTGTGTCAGATGGGACCAACAGAGTTTCAACGTCCCTGTTAAACGAACGACATCCATCAAATGCAAAATTCATACTATTTCCGTTCCTTAATATAAGTCGTTTTAAAGTTGTGTACAAGCATTAAGGTAATAATTATATAATATTAACTATAATATCAATTGTCTATATTACCCTTGTATTGAAATAAGAGATTATTATTTATTAGACAAAAAATAGTGAGAGAACCAAAATTATATTTAATATTTGGGATAATATTAGAAACTAAACAATTAATGCTTATTTGAAACTTTAAAACGACTTATATTAAAGAATAAAAATATTTCTCTAAATCGATCTATATTAAGTAACGGAGGAAATACACGCCAAGCAAATGCAAGTAAATTATTGTACCTTGAGATAAAGAACGGTCCATGGACCACCTATCATCTGATCTAACGGTCAAGGATTGTTTTGCGAGTCAACAGTATTCTGATTTCAACTGATTGATTTTGATTGGTGAGTGATGAAACTTAGAAAATTTTATGATTTTTCAAGGAGGGAGGGTTGACGTGTCGAGTTGTGATTAGTAGTTTCTGCGTGCCTTGTGTTGGGAACAAACAAGGATTTTGGAGAGCTATTCAAAATGTCTCTACTCAATGTCAAAAAAGATTATCGCCGTAGAAGTACTCTACTTCAATATTTTCAAAAAAGCATATATTTACACCTCATTTATTTATGTAGAAATTTACGCTCTGTTTTTGAATTTTAAATAGAGAAAAAAAAATAAAAAATTAAAATTAAAATAGAAAAGAAAATAATAGAAAATTTGAAGTTTTTCTTTGTGTTGTTTCTGAGTTTTTAATAGAAAAGGATAAAAAATTTAAAATTGAGGACATGAGTTATAATTTAAAATTTATTATATTAAAAGTTGAGGATAATATGAAAATTATAAAAATATTACTTATTCCAATTTTTTTTCCGTCCAAATCAGGCTAATTTTGAACGAAAAATTTTGGCAGGAAAAGTGACCAAGTTTTCTATCCATTTCTTTTATTTTCTATTTATTAAAAAACTTAGAAACATAAGAATTGAAAAGAAAACTTAAAATTTTCGTCTATTTCTTATCTTTTATGTCTATTTTAAAACTCAGAAACAAAGCGTTTCGTCTATTTCTTATCTTTTATGTCTATTTTAAAACTCAGAAACAAAGCGTTAGTACTTACAAAAATATCACAATTGACTTGGCTATTTATAAGACAATTTACCTCGGTTCTAGTCAACATTTAAAGTAAATTAATTGGAGTATGTTTTTTCTGAGTGCTGCTATATACTAATCTCCTCTCTTAATATATGTTATTTTATAATTATATAAAAATATTAAGAAAATAATTATATAATATTAAATATACTGTCAATTATTTGTATTGAAAAAGATGATATTATTTATTAGGTAAAAAATAGTGAAAAACCCAAAATATTTGTTGTTTATATGTAAGACCCCAACTTTTATAAATAAAGATGAATTTTCTATAAATATCATTTTTGAATATTATGGAGTTAATTTGATATAATGTTATAGTTGTGAGTAATATTTATAAATTTTGTAAAGTAAGCAAGTTGTTTTAAAATATTCGTTTGGTCGGGGAATATTCTTTTTGTCGGGAAATATTCGTACGACGGCACAATCATTGGTGGACCCAACAACAGAAGTATAGTCGTAGTTAGAAAACGACAAAATTATCTTTCTATAAAAATAACGGCTGAGGTGTTACCGTTAAAACCGTTAAAACTGTTGAACTACCCGGTAGTAAAAGTACAGTAATACGCGTGGTTGCATAGTAGCACACGGTATTGATTATTGATGCTTACGTGATAAGTCACTCAGCTATACTCAATTATTGCTACAGTAATTGCTGCATCATATCTCTTAAATTATTGTCATAGTATCATCTGTATAATATGTTATATTATTAAATCAATAATTGAGACGTTGTGGTAAGTTTGATTATTTTTATGGGGGGCCCATATGTCATCATCTAAGAGTCTCTTCGTCAATAGTAATTACCGTCGTCAATAGTATTTACCTTGGTCAATAGTATTTACCTTGGTCAATAGTAATTACCTTCGTCAATAGTATTTACCTTGGTCAATAGTAATTACTTTCGTCAATAGTAGTTGTCCCTTCAATATTACCAAGAGTCATTTGACCCTTCGTTAAGACCAAGAGTCATTTGACCCTTCGTTAAGACCAAGAGTCACCTTCAGTTTTTCTATAAATAGAGGCCTAGGGCTTCATTATTTTTCACGAATTCATTCAAGCTATAGAGAGAGAAAGTATATAGAGAGAATAAGAGAGAGAGAGAATAAAAGTATTCTGCTACTTCACTTTTTCAATATCCAGTTCTTTTAAGGTAAGGGGTGTTATTCTTTCTTATTCATGAAGAGAACTGTTGTTATTCCATTTCTTATTATTCTGTTGGAATAACCTGTATACGTGGTCTACCCTATACTTGGTGACATTCTTCTATTATTCTGTTGGAACATCCTGTCTGTGTGTTTTACACCGGACCTGATTCCGTTTTTATTATTATTCTGTTGGAACATCCTGTCTGTGTGTTTTACACCGGACCTGGTTCCGTCTTGTTATTATTCTGTTGGAACATCCTGTCTGTGTGTTTTACACCGGACCTGGTTCCATTATTTATTATTCTGTCGGAATATCCTGTCTGTGCGTTTACGCCGGACCTGGTTCCATTAGTTATTATTCTGTTGGAATAACCTGTCTGTGCGGTCTATCGCATGCATGGTGATTTCTTTTGTTATTCCATTCTTTATTATACTCAGTTGGTTAAGTTTTGACTTCTATACTCCATGAAATTTGTGGAATATCCTTGACATTTGCGCTTCATCTAGTATCTATTCATGAAAATATTCTCCTGATCATTCTTGAATTTTACTCCACAAAGTAGTATCATGTTGACAATTTGGACGTTGTTAATTCTTGGATAAATTAATTCTTGAACTTGTTTTATTGAATTCTTATATCATTGTCATCATCCTCATGGTTATATTCTGTTGAAAGTCATATGTGGCCTGTAGTGCATAGATGGAGTTGGTATGATTATGACCAGGGATTATTCGGTATAATCATGACCGTAATGTTACAAATAATATGGTAAAAGTTCTCATTGGCTCGTAGTGCATTGATGGACAGTTGTTGGCATGATCATGACCATTAATGAATATACGAATATCCTTGGCCGTAGTGCAGGGGTGATTCGATGATGTGGATTATTTTTATTAACCCGAGTCTCAGCGATCACAGTGTTGGAAAATCTTTTAAATCATAAAAGATAGTAGAGTTTATTTTCTACTTGACTCTTTTAATGGATTGCTTGTTCCGCTGCAGTTAAACTTGATGTCTATTATATTTTATCAGTTTAACATTGTTGAAGGCTAATGATAATTTATTCTGCATTATCTTAGTCATAATATTTCTTACTGGGATAGTTGAGCTCACCCTTTCTTTCACTGTTCTCTTCAGAAAATGAGAACGTAGCTGGGGCAAGTCGGGGAACGGAGTGATGGTCCGAATGATAGTATTAGTTAGTAGTCCTCACTATTCTATGTAATGGTGTGTTAATAAATGTAATGAGGACTTCTTTTGAGTATGAATACTCTCTAGAAGATAATATTTGTATTCAAACTCACAGTTTATGTTTTGTCGTATTGTACACGACAGTTCTATTAGTAAGTTGTAATTGTATTCTGTACTATGTATCTGACGACCCAAGATGGGTGATGTATACCTAATTTTGGGCGCGTCACAGTTGGTATCAGAGCTTAGAGATATGATCACTGGCTAAGATGTGAGAATAGAACTAGGAGGGGAGAGACGGAGAATTCCTTCGCTAGTATGACCTACCTAAGTTTGTTTACATGGTATTTAGTTGGTCGGTCATAATATAAGGATAAAATATGACATATCAATTAATTTTTATTTTGTGGCAGTATCTGAAAATGACATCTGAGAATGTTGAGAATAGCAATGGAGCACAGGCGACTGTTGATTCACCACATATCAATAATCAGGATAATGTGCATCAGGAGGTGACAATCCTCATGCAAACAACAACACTGACCAAATGATGAATGATCAAATGTTCAAAGGCTTTATGCAATTCATGCAACAACAGGTGAAAGCGGCTCCTGTCCACAACGTAGGTGGAAATACTGAAAACTCTCTGGCGGTCACCGCTAAACAGTTTAAGGAGCTGGGACCACCGGAGTTTAAGGGAGAACCCAAACTGTAAGACCCCGAATTTTATGAAATAAAAGTATTCAATTTTTCTCATAATTATTATTTAGTAAATGGTTAAATTGATAAATGTTAAAGTTAAGGGTGATATATAAATTTTTTTCGAAATACACAAGTGGTTATAAAATATTCATTGTTGTCGGGGAATATTCGTTTGGTCGTGGAATATTCTTACTGTCGGAGAATATTCGTACGACGGCGCAGTCTTTTGTGGGTCCCATAACGAAAAGCGATTGGATGAAGAAAACGATAAGAGTAAGTTGTTTATAAATAACGGCGTAGTTGTTACCGTTAACACTGTTGGAATATCCGGTGGTTAAAACACAGTAATACGCGTTGTTGCACAGTAGCACACGGTATTGCACCAATTATTGATTTTTACGTAAGAAGGCATTACTCAATAATTGCTACAGTAATTACTGTTCAGTATTTTATTTTATTGATTCAATAATTGCTGCGTTGATATTTTGTATTACTGTTGTTTTAATAATTGTCACTACATAGTATTTTCTATTATCGGATCAATAATTCATATTATCTGAATAATATTATTAGATAACATTATTGGCAATGTCTAGAAAGTTCTGTCTAAGGAGAGGTTTGGTCATCTAATTGCGCGCCAGTAAGGAAGAGATCCTTATTGGAAAGCCCACTCTTTCCTGGGAACGGCCTGGTTGCCAGTACTGTGGTTCTGTAATATTATTTGTGTATAATTAATTATTGATTTATATGATGAGAAAAATATTAATTTTATGTGGATATAGGTGGAGAAAATTTTTAATGTGACAATTGTTAAAAATTAATATTTTATCTTTTTCTGATAAAATAATTCATTTAAATATATTATTTTAATAATATATTGATGATGATATTTTTATAATGAATGTGGGATATATGAGTATATGAGGAGGAAGAGTATTTTTGTGGTATTAAATGATTAACACATATTTTGTGTGTTGGTGGACACAATTCTTGACCGAAAATTTATTATTGACTGTAAAATCGTCCGTTTGTAGATTTTGGTCAATTTCTGTTTGGAATTTGGAAAAACTTTCTTCTGCAAAGTTGTAGAGAATTGAATTTCCTATAAAAACTCAAGAGATTCGAATTTTCTGATCAAAGGACTATTTATTATGAATTATTGAAGTTCTAAAGTTTCGAAATAATTGATTTTTGGGAGTTTAAGTTAATTATTTTGAGAAAAACGTTTTTTCTTACTTTTTCTAGAAGGTTAGCATGTGTGAATTGCTGAAATTCAGATTCAAGAGGTGGGCTTGACAATTATATAAATATATTATTATTTTATTTAATTTTCTGCTTTGGTGTTCTAAGCATTTTCCTATAAATAGGGTGCTTAGGTTAGAATTGAAAATCACACCAGAAACTGAAGTTTTCTCTCTATTTCTCTCTCTATATTATCGAGTGTATTCTTGTGAGTTTTTTTGATATCTTGAGTGTTGATATACGGTGCAAGTTCGTTCAGCGTTATTCCAGTCAGAAGTACTGCTCTTTTGAGGTAAGGGATAGTAAGGGATGTTATTTCTTCTTAAATGATATTATTTTCTTCAATATCATTATGCCGAAGTATTGATCTGAACTTTTTATCAAATTTGAAACTTTTCATGTCGGGGTTACTATTCATGAGTTACTATTCACGAGTTACTATTCACGAGTTACTATTCGTGAGTTACTATTCACGAGTTATTATTCATGAGTTAGTATTCACGAGTTACTATTCATGAGTTACTATTCACGAGTTACTATTTAGGAGTTACTATTCACGAGTTACTATTCACGAGTTACTATTCATGGGTTACTATTCACGAGTTACTATTCATGACAAAATTGGTTTCTTTTTCTAACTAAATTATAGTTGATTTATGAATATTTCTCTTGAGATTAAATCTATATGTTGATTATATTGATTTTATTATCATATATAACATTTTTATAACCCTAATGATGCTATTCTCTTTCACTTGAGTGTAAAGATGGGTAGATTATTGGTATGATCATGACTAGGGTTCTCTTTGGCCAGTAGTGGAAAAGTTGAATTGTGACTGGTATGATCATGACCATTGAATTTATGATTGAATATCTTTAGCTTAAGTGCAAAGGTGAAATGATCAACATGGTTATAATTATTGGTTATATAAATTCTGAATTAATTATATATTTCTTTGAGATGTGAATATATTTAGCTTGTAGTGCAAATATGAGCTGTTGAGGAATATCTTTGGCCTGTAGTGCAAAGATGAGTTGTTGATGAATATCTTTGGCCCGTAGTGCAAAGATAAAATTATTAGTATGATTATGAACAGGAACTGTGATTTGGTATAACCATGATCTTTGATGTTTCAGGTAAAGACAAGTGATAAAAATTATCTTTGTTCTGGATGAGAAGAGGAATTTAGAACTACAATTATGATTATGAGTTATACATGTGATTGTGGACAGGAATTGTTGATTGATGTTACAGGGATAAAACATTGTTGGTGGACTTTTAACATGGAGAAGATAATAGACTTTATGGTCTATTTGATTCTTCTAATGGATTGTTCGTTCCGCTGTAACTATGGTTGAAAAGTTTTATCATCTACCATATGTCCTAAATCTCTGATTTATTACTGATGAATACTATTGATAATTTATTTATCTTTTGTCATAATATTCTTTACTGAGCTAGTTGTGCTCACCCTTTTGCTTCACAATTCCTTTCAGGTAATAAAAGTGTAGTTGGGTCGAGCGAGGGATAACAAGGGAATAGAACGGTGGTCTATAGATATTGAGGGTGATGTGAATTTAACTTGGAAGGGTGTTTTGCCACTATCTTACAGGATGTATAATGACATACAACCTCGTGTCATCATAAGACAAGGTTGTGCTCATCCACTTGCTGAGTATATTTACGAGCACTACCTATATAATCTTGGTATTTATTTGAAGTATAATTCTCAATTAGAGACAGTGGAGATAATGATAAGTCAAGAGAAGACTCACCATTGGGAAGAATATGATAGTAACCTTCTTATTTTTCTTTGGGGTCTATTAGGTCAACCAAGGATAATTTTGTGGCCATATGATATCTATCATAACTAGAAGCATGGCCTCCCATGTACGAGGGTTTCCTTGAGCACTTCCCAAAGATTCTAATTTCTAAAACAGTTTTTGACTATACCTTTATGTAATGTGTCATTGTGACGTGCTATCCAAGGTTGGGACATGAGTCACAGTTGGTATATATTTGTACCCAAACTCATAGCATATGTGTTGTTGTATTTTGCACGACAATTGTTGTAATAAAGTTGTAGTTGTTGTCTGTACCATGTATTTGGCGACTCAAAATGGGTTGGATGGAATGAACCTATTTTGGGGGCGTCACATAAACCACTTGTAGCTGAAACATGGATAAAGCAGATCACCAAGATATTTGATGTCTTGAGTTGCTCCGAGGAGCAAAAGGTTCCCTTTGTCACCTTTATGTTGCGAGAAGAGGCAGATTACTGGTGGGAATCGATAAAGCGTACTCAACCTGCCGCACTGAAGATATCCTGGGAGAAGTTTTAAGAGCTGTTTAACGATAAATACTTTTCCGAGAGTATTCGTCAC
Organism: Panax notoginseng; assembly: GCA_016801055.1. Lineage (NCBI taxonomy): Eukaryota > Viridiplantae > Streptophyta > Magnoliopsida > Apiales > Araliaceae > Panax > Panax notoginseng. The sequence goes on along the minus strand of CM029013.1, from coordinate 42,603,187 downwards.
ATGAAGGAGGTGGAGTTCATCAAATTAGAGCAGAATAATATGGCCGTGTCGCAGTACGAGGCAAAATTTGCGGAGTTATCCCGGTTTGCGTCCCACCTGGTGGATAATGAAGAAAGAATGACGCGGATATTTTTAAGAGGTTTGAAGCCGGAGATACGTCAACATCTTGATTCCGGGGTAAGCTTATCACGGGTAAGCTTATCATAAACTCTAACGAAGTCTATACTTTATTTGATACCGGTTCTACCCATTCTTTTATTTCTCCTACTTGCGCTCATCGATTAAATTTGATTCCGGGGAAATTAGACTTTGACTTAGCTGTTGAAACTCCATTGGGAGAAACCTTCATTACCTCCACTGGTTATAAGTCTTGTTTGGTTCAAGTTGGTACCCACACATTTCCTGTCGATCTGATTTCAATAAAAATACTTGCATTTGACGTGATTCTAGGGATTGATTGGTTAACTACTCATTATGCAAAAATTGATTGTTTTCGTAAGGTTGTTAGCTTTCATATTCCTAATCGACCTATTATGCGAATTCAAGCAACCAAACCATTAAAATCAATCGCTGTCATCTCAAGCCATAAAGCTATTCGTTTATTGAAAAACGGATGTCAAGCTTTCTTAGCTCATGTCACAGATCTAAACAAAAATACGTCAGCTTTGAATGATATTTCTGTTGTTAATAAATTTCCTGACGTATTTTCCGAAGAACTTCCTGGCCTACCCCCAGAGCGTGAAATTGAATTTTGTATCGACCTTGAACCCGGTACAAAACCCATTTCCAAAGCCCCATATCGAATGGCTCCTATTGAACTTCAGGAGTTAAAGACCCAACTGCAGGAATTGTTAGACATTAGTTTTATTCGTCCTAGTACTTCTCCTTGGGGTGCTCCTGTTCTGTTCGTGAAGAAGAAAGATGGGAGTATGCGACTTTGTATTGATTATCGGGAGTTGAATCATGTCACCATCAAAAATAGGTACCCATTGCCACGTATTGATGACCTGTTTGACCAGTTGCAAGGAGCACAATTCTTTTCAAAGATCGATCTTCGTTCTGGATATCATCAGCTGAAGGTTAGAACTGAGGATATTCCAAAGACTGCCTTCAGAACTCGGTATGGGCATTATGAATTCTTAGTTATGTCTTTTGGATTGACTAATGCTCCTGCTGCCTTCATGGATATGATGAACAGGGTATTCAAGAAATATTTAGATCACTTTGTGGTCGTCTTTATCGATGACATCCTTGTTTATTCCAAAAGCCGTGAAGATCATGAGCAACACTTGAGGCTGGTACTCCAAAAGCTTCGTGAATACAAACTTTATGCCAAGTTGAAGAAATACGAGTTCTGGCTGGAAGAGGTAGCATTTCTTGGGCACGTAGTATCAAGTCGTGGAATATCTGTTGACCCGGCAAAGATTGAAGCAATTCAAAACTGGGAGCAACCTAAATCAGTAACCGAAGTACGTAGCTTTCTCGGTCTAGCTGGTTATTATCGGAGATTCGTGGAAGGATTTTCTCGAATCGCTACTCCATTAACTCAGCTGACTCGGAAAGATACAAAGTTCGGTTGGAGCGAAGAATGTGAGCAGAGTTTTCAAGAACTCAAGAGGAGACTCATTTCAGCACCTGTTCTAACAATACAATCTGGCTCGGAGGGATTTGTCATCTACAGTGATGCTTCGAGCAAAGGGTTGGGATGCGTTCTCATGCAACATGGAAAAGTCATTGTGACGCCCCCAAAATTAGGTATACATCACCCATCTTGGGTCGTCAGATACATAGTACAAAATACAAAAATAACTTACTAATACAACTGTCGTGTACAATACGACAAAACATAAACTGTGAGTTTGAATACAAATATTATCTTCTAGAGAGTATTCATACTCAAAAGAAGTCCTCATTACATTTATTAACACACCATTACATAGAATAGTGAGGACTACTAACTAATACTATCATTCGGACCATCACTCCGTTCCCCGACTTGCCCCAGCTACGTTCTCATTTCCTGAAGAGAACAGTGAAAGAAAGGGTGAGCTCAACTAGCCCAGTAAGAAATATTATGACTAAGATAATGCAGAATAAATTATCATTAGCCTTCAACAATGTTAAACTGATAAAATATAATAGACATCAAGTTTAACTGCAGCGGAACAAGCAATCCATTAAAAGAGTTAAGTAGAAGATAAACTCTACTATCTTTTATGATTTAAAAGATTTTCCCACACTGTGATCGCTGAGACTCAGCTTAATAAAATAATCCACATCGTCGAATCACCCCTGCACTACGGCCAAGGATATTCGTATATTCATTAATGGTCATGATCATGCCAACAACTGTCCATCAATGCACTACGGGCCAATGACGACTTTTACCACATCATTCGTAACATTACGGTCATGATTACACCGAATAATCCCTGGTCATAATCATACCAAGTCCATCTATGCACTACAGGCCACAGATGACTTTCAACAGAATATAAACATGAGGATGATGACAATGATATAAGAATTCAATAAAACAAGTTCAAGAATTAATTTATCCAAGAATTAACAACGTCCAAATTGTCAACATGATACTACTTTGTGGAGTAAAATTCAAGAATGATCAGGAGAATATTTTCATGAATAGATACTAGATGAAGCGCAAATGTCAAGGATATTTCACAAATTTCATGGAGTATAGAAGTCAAAACTTAACCAACTGAGTATAATAAAGAATGGAATAACAAAAGAAATCACCATGCATGCGATAGACCGCACAGACAGGTTATTCTAACAGAATAATAAATAATGGAACCAGGTCCGGCGTAAACACACACAGGATATTCCGACAGAATAATAAATAATGGAACCAGGTCCGGCGTAAACGCACAGACAGGATATTCCGACAGAATAATAACAAGACGGAACCAGGTCCGGTGTAAAACACACAGACATGATGTTCCAACAGAATAATAATAAAAACGGAACCAGGTCCGGTGTAAAACACACAGACAGGATGTTCCAACAGAATAATAATAAAAACGGAACCAGGTCCGGTGTAAAACACACAGACAGGATGTTCCAACAGAATAATAGAAGAATGTCACCAAGTATAGGGTATATCCGCGTATACAGGTTATTCCAACAGAATAATAAGAAATGGAATAACAACAGTTCTCTTCATGAATAAGAAAGAATAACACCCCTTACCGTTTTAAAGACGAGCTGAAATAAGGAAGTAGTTAAGTAGCAGAATACTCTTCTTCTCTCTCTCTATAGTTTCTCTCTCTAGAGTTCAGTGAATTCGTAAGAAATAATGAAGGAATGAGCTGCTATTTATAGAAAAATAGAATGCATAGTAACTAATCCATGAACGGTCCAGATTGATTACTTTAATCTGACGGTTCATATTTAAAGAAAAATCTTTTAAATAAAATATAATATATTCTATTTATAGAATAACTTTAATAAAGTATTCTGTTTTATATAAAAAGATGTTTCTGTTTTATTACGTTAATAATACGAATAAAACAAAACGTCATTATCGCTAAATAATTCATATTATTAACTGACAATAATTGAATCAAACTGAGTGACTTCTCACATAAGCATTAATAATCAATACCGTGTGCTACTATGCAACCACACGTATTACTGTACTTTTACTACCGAGTAGTTCAACAGTAACAATGGTAAAATTTCCGCCGTTATTTTTAATAAAATATTTTTGTCGTTTTCTCAATCCGACAATACTTCTGTTGTGGGGTCCACCAATGATTGTGTCGTTGTACGAATATTCCCTGTTAAAACGAATATTCCCCGACCAATCGAATATTATATAACAACTTGCGTACTTTGCAAAATTTATAAATATTACCCACAACTATAACATTATATCAAATTAACTCCATAATATTCAAAAATGACATTTATAGAAAATTCATCTTTATTTATAAAAGTTGGGGTCTTACAGTCATAGCCTATGCATCAAGACAACTCAAGGAATATGAGAGGAATTATCCTACTCATGATCTAGAGTTGGCAGCTGTTGTCTTTGCACTTAAAATTTGGAGGCATTACTTGTATGGGGAGAAGGTGGAGATCTTTACGGATCATAAAAGACTCAAATATTTCTTCACTCAAAAGGAACTCAACATACGATACCATTCAATACCATCCTGGAAAAGCGAACGTGGTAGCTGACGCATTGAGTAGAAGATCATATGCAAGTACGAGTGCGATATTGTCAACACAAAGACCCATTTTGTGTGATTTACAAAGGATGGAGATAGAGTTAAAGACTCCAGGGACCCATGTGATGATGGCGAATATACGAGTAGAACCGACTTTAATCGATAAAGTTAAAACTGCTCAAGCTACAGACCTGGAGCTGATGCGTATGAAGAAGAAAGTGCAAGAAGGTGCTATACCGGAAGCAAGAATCGATGAAGAAGGAATACTTCGAGTCAACTCCAGACTTTGTGTTCCTAACAACCCTGATTTAAAGTATGAAATCATGATGGAGGCGCACAACACACCGTTTGCAATCCATCCTGAAAGTACCAAAATGTATCATGATCTTCGTCATACATTTTGGTGGAGCAATATGAAGAGAGAGATAGCGTTGTTTATCTCAAGGTGTCTAACTTATCAACGAGTCAAAGCGGAGCATCAAGTACCAAAAGGTCCATTGCAACCACTTGAAATTCCAGAATGGAAGTGGGAGTACATTACCATGGATTTCGTTACCGGTCTTCCTAAGGTTTCTCAAGGTATAGATGCGATTTGGGTCATTGTTGATAGATTGACCAAGTCTGCTCATTTCTTACCGATACGAGAAACTTATACACTTGAACGTCTTGCTCGTATGTACATAAACGAGATTGTAAGACTGCATGGTATGCCAGTATCCATAGTTTCTGATCGAGACCCAAGATTCACTTCACGATTTTGGGTTAGTTTACAAAAAGCTATGGGCACAGATTTACGATTTAGTTCGGCATATCATCCTCAGACGGACGGACAATCAGAGAGGACTATTCAAACTCTAGAAGATTTATTAAGACTCTGTGTCTTTGACTTCAAGGGAAGTTGGGACAAGTTCTTACCATTGGTGGAGTTTTCCTACAACAACAGTTATCAAGCAAGTATTGGCATGGCTCCATTCGAAGCATTGTATAAAAGAAAATGTCGTTCTCCAGTATGCTGGGATGAGGTGGGTGAAGCAACGTTGTTGGGACCGGAGTTGGTACGTATGACTACAGAAAAGATTCAAACGATCCGACAACGTATAAAAACCTCACAAGATCGACAAAAGAGTTATGCTGATCTTCATCGAAAGGACGTGGAATTTGATGTAGGAGATCATGTGTTCTTACGTGTTGCTCCATGGAAAGGAGTTACGAAATTTGGAAAGAGAGGAAAGCTCAATCCTCGATTCATCGGTCCATTTTTAATTCTCGATCGAGTAGGAACTGTGGCTTATAGACTCGCTTTACCGCCAAGTATGTCTCGTGTTCATAACGTTTTTCACATATCCATGTTACGCAAATATGTGGAAGACCCGAACCACATTATTGAGTTAGAACCGGACGAAATAGCGGAAGATTTGACGTATGAAGAAGTTCCTGTTCAAATCTTGGATAAGAAGGATCATATTCTACGCTCCAAGGTTATACCTCAAGTCAAAGTTTTGTGGAGAAACCACGATGCTGAGGAAATGACTTGGGAGTTAGAATCTGAAATGAAATCAAGGTATCCTTACCTCTTCGACATACCAGGTACGTACCCTAATTTCGAGGGCGAAATTTCATAAGAAGGGGAGGTTGTAAGACCCCAACTTTTATAAATAAAGATGAATTTTCTATAAATATCATTTTTGAATATTATGGAGTTAATTTGATATAATGTTATAGTTGTGGGTAATATTTATAAATTTTGCAAAGTAAGCAAGTTGTTTTAAAATATTCGTTTGGTCGGGGAATATTCTTTTTGTCGGGGAATATTCGTACGATGACACAATCATTAGTGGACCCCACAACAGAAGTATAGTCGTAGTTAGAAAACGACAAAATTATCTTTCTATAAAAATAACGGCTGAGGTGTTACCGTTAAAACCGTTAAAACTGTTGAACTACCCGGTAGTAAAAGTACAGTAATACGCGTGGTTGCATAGTAGCACACGGTATTGATTATTGATGCTTACGTGATAAGTCACTCAGCTATACTCAATTATTGCTACAGTAATTGCTGCATCATATCTCTTAAATTATTGTCATATTATCATCTGTATAATATGTTATATTATTAAATCAATAATTGAGACGTTGTGGTAAGTTTGATTATTTTTATGGGGGGCCCATATATCATCATATAAGAGTCTCTTCGTCAATAGTATTTACCTTGGTCAATAGTATTTACCTTGGTCAATAGTAATTACCTTCGTCAATAGTATTTACCTTGGTCAATAGTAATTACCTTCGTCAATAGTATTTACCTTGGTCAATAGTAATTACTTTCGTCAATAGTAGTTGTCCCTTCAATATTACAAAGAGTCATTTGACCCTTCGTTAAGACCAAGAGTCATTTGACCCTTCGTTAAGACCAAGAGCCACCTTTAGTTTTTCTATAAATAGAGGCCTAGGGCTTCATTATTTTTTACGAATTCATTCAAGCTATAGAGAGAGAAAGTATAGAGAGAATAAGAGAGAGAGAATAAAAGTATTCTGCTACTTCACTTTTCCAATATCCAGTTCTTTTAAGGTAAGGGGTGTTATTCTTTCTTATTCATGAAAAGAACTGTTGTTATTCCATTTCTTATTATTCTGTTGGAATAACCTGTATACGTGGTCTACCCTATACTTGGTGACATTCTTCTATTATTCTGTTGGAACATCCTGTCTATGTGTTTTACACCGGACCTGGTTCCGTCTTGTTATTATTCTGTTGGAACATCCTGTCTGTGTGTTTTACATCGGACCTGGTTCCATTATTTATTATTCTGTCGAAATATCCTGTCTGTGCGTTTACGCCGGACCTGGTTCCATTAGTTATTATTCTGTTGGAATAACCTGTCTGTGTGGTCTATCACATGCATGGTGATTTCTTTTGTTATTCCATTCTTTATTATACTCAGTTGGTTAAGTTTTGACTTCTATACTCCATGAAATTTGTGGAATATCCTTGACATTTGCGCTTCATCTAGTATCTATTCATGAAAATATTCTCCTGATCATTCTTGAATTTTACTCCACAAAGTAGTATCATGTTGACAATTTGGACGTTGTTAATTCTTGGATAAATTAATTCTTGAACTTGTTTTATTGAATTCTTATATCATTGTCATCATCCTCATGGTTATATTCTGTTGAAAGTCATCTGTGGCCTGTAGTGCATAGATGGACTTGGTATGATTATGACCAGGGATTATTCGGTATAATCATGACCGTAATGTTACAAATGATATGGTAAAAGTTCTCATTGGCTCGTAGTGCATTGATGGACAGTTGTTGGCATGATCATGACCATTAATGAATATACGAATATCTTTGGCCGTAGTGCAGGGGTGATTCGATGATGTGGATTATTTTTATTAAGCCGAGTCTCAGCGATCACAGTGTTGAAAAATCTTTTAAATCATAAAAGATAGTAGAGTTTATTTTCTACTTGACTCGTTTAATGGATTGCTTGTTCCGCTGCAGTTAAACTTGATGTCTATTATATTTTATCAGTTTAACATTGTTGAAGGCTAATGATAATTTATTCTGCATTATCTTAGTCATAATATTTCTTACTGGACTAGTTGAGCTCACCCTTTCTTTCACTGTTCTCTTCAGGAAATGAGAACGTAGCTGGGGCAAGTCGGGGAACGGAGTGATGATCCGAATGATAGTATTAGTTAGTAGTCCTCACTATTCTATGTAATGGTGTGTTAATAAATGTAATGAGGACTCCTTTTGAGTATGAATACTCTCTAGAAGATAATATTTGTATTCAAACTCACAGTTTATGTTTTGTCGTATTGTACACGACAGTTGTATTAGTAAGTTATAATTGTATTCTGTACTATGTATCTGACGACCCAAGATGGGTGATGTATACCTAATTTTGGACGCGTCACATTGTATCTTTTGTAGTTTTAATGATGACACTATTCTTTGCTTTGTGTTTAATTTTTATGGATTTTGTTTAAATTGTTGGGGTTAATTTATTTAGTTATTAGTTAATTTTTTAGTTGGCCCAAATTAGTTTATTAGTCCGTTAGTTGTTATTATTGCTAAAAGTTTGCTTCATGTATCCCGTCTAGAATTAAAGTAAAGATATGTTATTCAAATTTTTAATAATAAATGTGTACGTACAATTAATAAATTAAAATATAATAAGAAAATAGTATATTATTGTGCGATAATTAAATTTTACACAAAAAAATAAATGAATATACATTATAAGGGGTTGTGGTGAGAGTTTACCGGTTTGTGCATTACACTATAAGTATGTGACTATTACTTTTAAGCTAATGGCAAAGTAAGTGACTTCAACTTGTGGACAAATCATTTTTTCTTGACAAAGTGTGGCCAACTGATTTATATTATAAATTTAAGGAAACAAATTGCAAATCACTGCTATGTTATTCGTTTGCTTTCTTCCTCTAATTTGATGTTAATGATATTCATAAATTTTGGCATATATATTTATATTGAAGTTAATTTTTTTTGTTTTTATGCAGCTTTTGCCAAGCTTTCCGGTTCAGATTAATGGAGATCATGAAGTTAATAAGTGCAGGAAATATGAAAAAAGTTAACAATAAAAAAATTCAAATAATAATACTTTCAATCAAGAAACACATAATGAAGGCTAATCATAATAATGGCTGCTGAAGCCTAAGCATGACAAATAAATCTTTGTAATAACAACAATTAAAAAAATAAAAATAAAAGTCTATGTAATAAATCACCAAGAGGGTAACACCTTTCTGACAAATTCATAGTTGTTAAAACTTCCAACATAGAACAACAAAGGAACATACAGACAATATTATGTACAAACTTATTGCTAGTTCGCAGCATGTGCAAGCCCTACGAAATAATAGAGACATCAAAGGGTTTCCAAACTAACACTATACAAGCACTTGAAAGAAAATTTTATATTCAACCCATGAACAACCGGCATTGGGATTTCCAGTGCTCCTTTGTCTGCCGAATTCGTTATACTCTTTCAAACTTAAGACGCTCCTCACAATATTCAGGACAACTATTTCAATAAGCAATGATGTGTAAGCAAGGGGATGCAATATACTGGAAACTCACTAATTCTTCCACGCCTAGCTGACATATTTCAACCAAGTAGACAAAAACACACAGGACATCATAAACAAATCCATACCTTCTGCATAATAGAATATTTAACTCTTCCAGATGTACAACACCTTCATTAACTTCTGACTGAATCAACCAAAAGAAATTACAAAAAGTTGTAGTTGATTAATATACCGAGGTTCCATCACAACTTTAGTTTGTTAAAGGTTAACAACATAGACATAGATAAGAGGGCTGAAGCCATTTCACCTAAGGATTTCTTTACACCAAGGCAAGAGCCATTCATCTAATCTGATGAGAATGGCATACACACAACAATCTTATCAATAAATGGTCTGAAAGTACAATCTTATCAATAACGGGTTAGTTTAAATAATTAATTTAATAATTTATCAGGCATTAATGTTAAAAAAAGACTGAAAGTACACAATCCATGTACCAACATTAACTCATATTCGACAATTTCAAATTAAGTAATGAGTATCAATTTGATTTCATAATGTTTAAATGAAACTTTAATATAATTATAATAAACTGAGAAGAATAGCACTAAAATACTTAATTCTAATCCAAGATGTTGTTGTGCAGAAGATCTTAGAATAGCCCAACCAAATGGCAAAATCATAAATTCTTTAGATTACTTAACCCCAAGTTTTTTTAGCTGGCAGTAACATCCTCTTGTTGCTGCTGAAGGGTGGTCCTCAATTCTTGGAATTCTTGGTTTAATCCGATCAATAATATTATATGCAAAGACAAATGAAAATTCAAAGCATAATAGACACAATTAGGTTGCAACTCACTGATCAAAGTTGATCCACTTCAACATTTAGTGATTACTTAAGTTCTGAAAGTTCCTACACAAAGAAATAAATAAGATGTTGGGTGGAACAAATGCATTCCAATCTACAAATTGGATATTACATTAGAATGTGTAAATTACATTGAATATTCCAATGCAAAACACTGGTAGAAGGATAAACTAATTTCATCTTAATCAGCTCCATCTTGAGATTTCTTTGAAATTGGGAAAAAAAATAACAATATTACTACCTTATTTTTATCCTTAGCTGTAGAAAAAAAGGTTTATCTTACTCGTATGTCTAAAGATTGCCCCAATATTATACACAAAATCCTCAAGTCGTTTATTAGAAAGAAGTTGTACTACTATTTATACTTTTCCAAAAATAAATCATTTATATTGTAAATATGTCAGTATATGCATATATTTTATTGTTGTGGATGCAAGTTAAAGCGTACAATATCACGTCATTTTTTTGAAATAGCCACAGAAAATATAAAATTTCAGCAAATTCTTCATGTCAACAAATTATATCTATTTCTTAATACCAACTTTGTTGTTATGTCATTGAATTAATAACATGACTCTAAGGGAATTCAAATAAATTTTGACGGCAAGAGTAATATTAAGTCAACACCCAATAATATTCAAAATAAATTAACTGTACAATATGGTAGGATGCATTAATGACTATAGCATGATTTTTTAGTATATAACAAACAATGTGATATAAAATAAAAATGGATTCCAAGAAATAAAACATACATCACAGAACACTTTTAGTTGAGTATTTAGCTTTGACCTCCAACTTAACAAATCCTAGGGGTCAAATCCATTCAATAAAATTCTGTTAATAGTTGATACACGCAGTTTATCTGACAGTAGTAATAATACATAATTATTGTTGTGTAAGTTGTGTGGTTATTGTGGTAACTTGAGAATATTATTTTTATTATATATATGTCTATATCACAATGTAATATCAATTCGAGGACATTCAATCTTGCTACTGTTTTCCTATTTTGTAACATTTTTTTCTTTGTAAATTATCGAAAAAAGAGGAAAAAACACAAAAAGCCTCAACATGTAAAAATATCTTTAAATTACCGAGAAGCTAGAGAAAGTGGGATACTACAGATCAACCTTCTATAGCTGGAGAACTTCACAACAGATAAAAATCAACAATTATTTTAAAAAAATTCTCACCTAGACTCCTCTGTAGGAATACGACTCCAATATCTCAGATCATCAATTTCAGTAATTGCCAACCCATTTGAAGATATGAACAAATAAATCTTTCCTGAATTTTATCCAGCCAAGCATTCTGCACCGTACAAATCATTTTATTAGCATAATCAAAGCAAATTAATTTTTCGCAACCACCCAAAGACAAAAAATAAGACCCATTTAGAAACATTCCCCACATAAATCATTGCAATTACGGTTTTACATTAATCTTTAGGAATATATCCATTAAAACAACATGGATTCATTAATCTTTAGGTTTTACATTAATATAGAGGGAAAAAAATCTAAAAACATTTGGATATGAAAATTAAAATACCTGCAATCATCTTCTTAGTTTTATATCTCCATCAGCAACAATTTAATCCAGTTTAATCAATTGAGTCATCAGTTGTTCAATCAAATTCAGCATCACTTTCTCCACAACTCTCTTGCCACCACAAATTTTTGTTTCCAAATTTTTAACCTACCCAATTCATTAAATTCAAAATTTTGATCAAAAATCATCAAAATAAAAATATTTAAGTAAAAAGAAATAAAACCTTTTTTTTTCATGGATGAATATCTTACCTGTTTAGCAAATTTGTCCACTTCCAAACTAATTTCTGCAATCTCCATTGACGCCTTGTCCATTGTTGCATTTCTGCGCATTTCAAGATACCGTCTTTCTTTGTGAATTACATATTCAATTAACACAATTTTTGATCCATCTTTTACACCGGCAACATCAAGAAATGTTCTTGAATCTCTCTCCTTATCTTTTAATATCATTTTCTGGTCTTCATGGTGCACACCAGTTGGCCCTGCCACCATTTTCATAAATTCCCCTACATACCCACAAAATAAATAAAAATAAAAATATATGTATAAATTTCACACATTTTAACGTAATTGATGAGAACAATTAAAAGGATATTAAAATATACCGAAACTTGCTTGGGAACTAATAATGAATTCAAGATATGATGACAACCCATAATTCACTTTGACTTTAATACTTGGAATTGGAACTGATCTTTGTTGTAAGACCCCAACTTTTATAAATAAAGATGAATTTTCTATAAATATCATTTTTGAATATTATGGGGTTAATTTGATATAATGTTATAGTTGTGAGTAATATTTATAAATTTTGCAAAGTACGCAAGTTGTTATATAATATTCGATTGGTCGGGGAATATTCGTTTTAACAGGAAATATTCGTACAACGGCACAATCATTGGTGGACCCCACAACAGAATTATTGTCGGATTGAGAAAACGACAAAAATATTTTATTAAAAATAACGGCGGAAGTTTTACCATTGATACTGTTGAACTACTCGGTAGTAAAAGTACAGTAATACGCGTGGTTGCATAGTAGCACACAGTATTGATTATTAATGCTTATGTGAGAAGTCACTCAGTTTGATTCAATTATTGTCAGTTAATAATATGAATTATTTAGCAATAATGACGTTTTGTTTTATTCGTATTATTAACGTAATAAAACAGAAACATCTTTTTATATAAAACAGAATACTTTATTAAAGTTATTCTATAAATAGAATATATTATATTTTATTTAAAAGATTTTTCTTTAAATATGGACCGTCAGATTAAAGTAATCAATCTGGACCGTTCATGGATTAGTTACTATGCATTCTATTTTTCTATAAATAGCAACTCGTTCCTTCATTATTTCTTACGAATTCACTGAACTCTAGAGAGAGAAACTATAGAGAGAGAAGAAGAGTATTTTGCTACTTAACTACTTCCTTATTTCAGCTCTTTTTTAAAATGGTAAGGGGTGTTATTCTTTCTTATTCATGAAGAGAACTGTTGTTGTAAGACCCCGAATTTTATGAAATAAAAGTATTCAATTTTTCTTATAATTACAATTCAGTAAATGGTGAAATTGATAAAAAGTTAAAGTTATGAGTGAAATGTGAAAATTTTTCAAAATAAGCAAGTGGTTATAAAATAATCATTGTTGTCGGGGAATATTCGTTTGGTCGTGGAATATTCTTTTTGTCGGGGAATATTCGTACGACGGCGCAGCTATTTGTGGGCCCCATAACGAATAACTGTCGGGTGAAGAAAACGACAAATTTGAGTTTTTACAAATAACGGTGTAGTTGTTACCGTTAACACTGTTGGAATACCCGTTGGTTAAAATACAGTAATACGCGTTATTGCACAGTAGCACACGATATTGCACAGTATTTTTAAAATTATTGATTCTTACGTAAGAAGACACTACTCAATAATTGTTACAGTAATTACTGTTCAATACTTTATTTTATTGATTCAATAATTGCTACGTTAAAATTTTATATTATTGTTGTTCAATAATTGTTGCTGCACAGTATTTCCCATTATCAGATCAATAATTCATATTATTTGAATAGTATTATTAGATAGCATTATTGGCAATGTCTAGAAAGTTCTGTCTAAGGAGAGGTTTGGTCATTTAATTGCGCGCCAGTAAGGAGAAATTCTTATTGGAAAGCCCCCTCTTTCCTGGGAACGGCCTGGTTGTCATAAATGTGATTCTGTAATATTATTTGTGAATAATTAATTATTGATTCATATGATAAGAAAATATTTATTTTATGTGGATATAAATGAGGGATATATTTTTGTGGTTAAAAAATGAAGGAGTTAATGTTGAGATTTTTATCCGTATTTTTGTCGGAATGGAGGTATTAAAAATTAGGATTTTTGAGATATTTTGCGGGGGTTATAATTTTTAATCCGACCGTTGGATCGTGGTAATTTTTGGATATGTTATACATATATAAGTTGAGTATATGCCCACAAATTTTGAACCGTTAAAAATGAACGTATGATTTGTTATGAATTTTACGAGATGACTGGTTCAGAAATTGTTGAATTTTCGGAGTTTATCATTTTGGTGAAAAATTCTAGAATTGGTGGGCCCCACTTGTGGTTGGTGAAGAAATGTGCTGAATTATATTTCAAATGTGGTGGGTGGGAATAGTAGCAGGTAAAGCCATCAGGTTGCAGGTCAAACCTACCAAAATTTTTCTATAAATAGAGGGCTAAGTTAGAATTGAAAATCACACCAGAAACATAAGCTTTCTCTCTTTCTCTCTCTATATTATGAAGCATATTTTGTGAGTTTTTAGATACTTGGTGAGTTTCTATTCATCAGTGCAAGTTTCCTTCAGCATCATATCCGATATCCAGTCAGAAGTACTGCTCTTTGGAGGTAAGGGATAGTAAGGGATATTAAGGGATTTTAAGGGTTGTTATGATTTTCAGTTTCGTAATTTTTCTGACCTTCAAAAATTCTGGAAAAATTTGAAATGATATTTTGATGAGTTTTCTTGATTGTGTCCAAAAATGGTGATTTTTGGATGTATAGATTGAGAGTTATGAATTTTATGAGAAAAGACTATTTTAAAAGTAACCGCTTATAATTTCTTGTGGTTAACTCCAAAATTGATGAAATTTTTATTGGGAGTACATGTATATGATAGAAGTATACTCTGTAAATTTCAGAATTTTTAGACAAAAGTACAATTTTTGATAAATGTCTAAATATTCGGCTATTTTGGCCATATGAAAAATAGTAAATGACTTTTAAAAATTTTGAGAAAAATATATGTTCACTATGGGACTATATTATGCTAAATCCCAGAAAAGAAATATTTTTGAAACTGATTTGGTATTTTTCATGAAAATGGTCTAGTTATGAGTAAATGAATTAAATATGTTTTGTGAAGAAAGAAAATTGGAAAATAGGATTTTATGGCTTGAGAATCCTATATGAGGTATATGCAGATTTTTAATGAGGGTTTTGGTTATTGATGATGAAATTGTAAGAGTTGACATTTTATGATGATTAAATGCATTAATTAGTAAAGTGTAAACAATTAAAATAAATTGTTTATAAATTTAAGTAATGTTATTCTTTCAATATCATTATACCGAAATATTGGTATGAATTTTATTGTAGAATTTCTATCTTTTGTGTCGGGATTACTATTCATGAGTTACGAATATTACTCTTGAGATTAAAACTATATGTTGATCATATTCTTTTTATCATCATATATAACATTTTTATAACCCTGATGTTAAAATTCTCTTTCACTGGAGTGTAAAGATGGATAGATTATTGGTATGATCATGACTAGGGTTCTCTTTGGCCTGTAGTGCAAAGTTGAATTGTGACTGGTATGATCATGACCATTGAATTTATAATTGAATATCTTTAGCTTAAGTGCAAAGGTGAATTGATCAACATGGTTATAATTATTGTTTATATAAATTCTGAAATGATTATATATTTCTTTGAGATATGAATATATTTGGCCTGTAGTGCAAATATGAATTGTTGATGAATATCTTTGGCATGTAGTGCAAAGATGGCCTGTTGATGAATATCTTTGGCCTGTAGTGCAAAGATGAACTGTTGTTGAATATCTTTGGCCTGTAGTGCAAAGATGGTTTGTTGATGAATATCTTTGGCTCGTAGTGCAAAGATGAATTTGTTAGTATGATTATAAACAGGAACTGTGATTTGGTATAACCATGATCTTTGATGTTTCAGGTAAAGACAGGTGATGAAAATATTCTTCGTCCTGGGTGCGAAGAAAAATTTATAGTCACAATTATGATTATGAGTTATTCATATGATTGTGGAAAGGAACTGTTGAGTGATGTTACATGGATAAAACATTGTTGGTGGATTTTTAACATGGAGAGATAATAGACTTTATAGTCTATTTGACTCTTCTAATGGATTGCTGTTCCGCTGCAACTATGGTTGAAATTTTTATCATCTACCATATGTTCTAAATCTCTGATTTATTATTGATGAAGGCTATTGATAATTTATTTATCTTTAGTCATGATATTCTTTACTGAGCTAGTTGTGCTCACCCTTTTGCTTCACAATTCCTTTTAGGTAATAAGAGTGTAGCTGGGTCGAGCGGGGGTAACAATGGAATAGAACGGTGGTCATCATTTAGTAGTTATATTTGGTGAATCCAATAGGGTAAGGTGTACCCAACGTTGGAAGGGTGGTTTGCCACTATCATACAAGATGTCTAACGACATACAACCTCGTGTCATCATAGGACAGGGTTGTGCTCATCCACTTGCTGAGTATATCTATGGGCACTACCTATATAATCTTGGTGTTTGTTTGAAGTATAATTCTCAATTAGAGACAGTGGAGATAATGATAAGTCAAGAGAAGACTCACCATTGGGAAGAATATGATAGTAATCTTCTCATTTTTCTTTGGGGTCTATTGGGTCAACCAAGGATAATTCTGTGGCCATATGATATCTATCATAACCTAGATGCATGGCCTCCCATGTACGAAGGTTTCCTTGAGCACTTCCCAAAGATTCTAATTTTTAAAACAGTTTTTGACTATACCTTTATGTAAGGTGTCATTGTGAGGTGATGTCCACGGTTGGAACATGAGTCACACTTGGTATATATTTGTATCCAAACTCACAGCATGTGTTGTTGTATTTTGCACGACAATTGTTGTAATAAAGTTGTAGTTATTTTCTGTACCATGTATTTGGCGACTCAGAATAGGTTGGATGGAATGGACCTATTTTGGGGTTGTCACAGGTGGTATCAGAGCTTAGGGATATGATTTCTGGCGGAGATCGGGAAATATAACTAGGAGGAGAGAGACGAGTAAATCCTTCGCTAGTGTGTCCTACCTAAGCTTATTTGTTGGTCAGTCATAATATCGGGATATTATGTGATATGTTAATTTGTTAAATTAACCCTTGTTTTGAAGCTGTATTCTAGAATGATATTTGAAATACAGGAGATGAGCAATGGAGAAATTATGATGACAGGGAAGATGAAATCTGAAATGAAAGGAAGGTATTCTCAACTCTTTGAAATATCAGGTACGTAAATTTCGAGGACGAAATTTCATAAGGAGGGGAGATTGTAAGACCCCGAATTTTATGAAATAAAAGTATTCAATTTTTCTTATAATTACAATTCAGTAAATGGTTAAATTGATAAAAAGTTAAAGTTATGGGTGAAATGTGAAAATTTTTCAAAATAAGCAAGTGGTTATAAAATAATCATTGTTGTCGGGGAATATTCGTTTGGTCGTGGAATATTCTTTCTGTCGGGGAATATTCGTACGACGGCGCAGCTATTTGTGGGCCCCATAACGAATAACTGTCGGGTGAAGAAAACGACAAATTTGAGTTTTTACAAATAACGGCGTAGTTGTTACCGTTAACACTGTTGGAATACCCGTTGGTTAAAATACAGTAATACGCGTTATTGCACAGTAGCACACGGTATTGCACAGTATTTTTAAAATTATTAATTTTTACGTAAGAAGACACTACTCAATAATTGTTACAGTAATTACTGTTCAATACTTTATTTTATTGATTCAATAATTGCTACGTTGAAATTTTATATTATTGTTGTTCAATAATTGTTGTTGCACAGTATTTCCCATTATCAGATCAATAATTCATATTATTTGAATAGTATTATTTGATAGCATTATTGGCAATGTCTAGAAAGTTCTGTCTAAGGAGAGGTTTGGACATTTAATTGCGCGCCAGTAAGGAGAAATTCTTATTGGAAAGCCCCCTCTTTCCTGGGAACGGCCTGGTTGTCATAAATGTGATTCTGTAATATTATTTGTGAATAATTAATTATTGATTCATATGATAAGAAAATATTTATTTTATGTGGATATAAATGAGGGATATATTTTTGTGGTTAAAAAATGAAGGAGTTAATGTTGAGATTTTTATCCGTATTTTTGTCGGAATGGAGGTATTAAAAATCAGAGTTTTTGAGATATTTTGCGGGGGTTATAATTTTTAATCCGACCGTTGGATCGTGGTAATTTTTGGATATGTTATACATATATAAGTTGAGTATATGCCCACAAATTTTGAACCGTTAAAAATGAACGTATGATTTGTTATGAATTTTACGAGATGACTGGTTCAGAAATTGTTGAATTTTCGGAGTTTATCATTTTGGTGGAAAATTCTAGAATTGGTGGGCCCCACTTGTGGTTGGTGAAGAAATGTGCTGAATTATATTTCAAATGTGGTGGGAATAGTAGCAGGTAAAGCCATCAGGTTGCAGGTCAAACCTACCAAAATTTTCCTATAAATAGAGGGCTAAGTTAGAATTGAAAATCACACCAGAAACATAAGCTTTCTCTCTTTCTCTCTCTATATTATGAAGCATATTTTGTGAGTTTTTAGATACTTGGTGAGTTTCTATTCATCAGTGCAAGTTTCCTTCAGCATCATATCCGATATCCAGTCAGAAGTACTGCTCTTTGGAGGTAAGGGATAGTAAGGGATATTAAGGGATTTTAAGGGTTGTTATGATTTTCAGTTTCGTAATTTTTCTGACCTTCAAAAATTCTGGAAAAATTTGAAATGATATTTTGATGAGTTTTCTTGATTGTGTCCAAAAATGGTGATTTTTGGATGTATAGATTGAGAGTTATGAATTTTATGAGAAAAGACTATTTTAAAAGTAACCGCTTATAATTCCTTGTGGTTAACTCCAAAATTGATGAAATTTTTATTGGGAGTACATGTATATGATAGAAGTATACTCTGTAAATTTCAGAATTTTTAGACAAAAGTACAATTTTTGATAAATGTCTAAATATTCGGCTATTTTGGCCATATGAAAAATAGTAAATGACTTTTAAAAATTCTGAGAAAAATATATGTTCACTATGGGACTATATTATGCTAAATTCCAGAAAAGAAATATTTTTAAAACTGATTTGGTATTTTTCATGAAAATGGTCTAGTTATGAGTAAATGAATTAAATATGTTTTGTGAAGAAAGAAAATTGGAAAATAGGATTTTATGGCTTGAGAATCCTATATGAGGTATATGCAGATTTTTTATGAGGGTTTTGGTTATTGATGATGAAATTGTAAGAGTTGGCATTTTATGATGATTAAATGCATTAATTAGTAAAGTGTAAACAATTAAAATAAATTGTTTATAAATTTAAGTAATGTTATTCTTTCAATATCATTATACCGAAATATTGGTATGAATTTTATTGTAGAATTTCTATCTTTTGTGTCGGGGTTACTATTCATGAGTTACGAATATTACTCTTGAGATTAAAACTATATGTTGATCATATTATTTTTATCATCATATATAACATTTTTATAACCCTGATGTTAAAATTCTCTTTCACTGGAGTGTAAAGATGGGTAGATTATTGGTATGATCATGACTAGGGTTCTCTTTGGCCTGTAGTGCAAAGTTGAATTGTGACTGGTATGATCATGACCATTGAATTTATAATTGAATATCTTAAGCTTAAGTGCAAAGGTGAATTGATCAACATGGTTATAATTATTGTTTATATAAATTCTGAAATGATTATATATTTCTTTGAGATATGAATATATTTGGCCTGTAGTGCAAATATGAATTGTTGATGAATATCTTTGGCATGTAGTGCAAAGATGGCCTGTTGATGAATATCTTTGGCCTGTAGTGCAAAGATGAACTGTTGTTGAATATCTTTGGCCTGTAGTGCAAAGATGGTTTGTTGATGAATATCTTTGGCTCGTAGTGCAAAGATGGATTTGTTAGTATGATTATAAACAGGAACTGTGATTTGGTATAACCATGATCTTTGATGTTTCAGGTAAAGACAGGTGATGAAAATATTCTTCGTCCTGGGTGCGAAGAAAAATTTATAGTCACAATTATGATTATGAGTTATTCATATGATTGTGGAAAGGAACTATTGAGTGATGTTACATGGATAAAACATTGTTGGTGGATTTTTAACATGGAAGAGATAATAGACTTTATGGTCTATTTGACTCTTCTAATGGATTGCATGTTCCGCTGCAACTATGGTTGAATTTTTTTATCATCTACCATATGTTCTAAATCTCTGATTTATTATTGATGAAGACTATTGATAATTTATTTATCTTTAGTCATGATATTCTTTACTGGGCTAGTTGTGCTCACCCTTCTGTTCACAATTCCTTTCAGGTAATAAGAGTGTAGCTGGGTCGAGCGGGGGTAACAATGGAATAGAACGGTGGTCATCATTTAGTAGTTATATTTGGTGAATCCAATAGGGTAAGGTGTACCCAACGTTGGAAGGGTGGTTTGCCACTATCATACAAGATGTCTAACGACATACAACCTCGTGTCATCATAGAACAGGGTTGTGCTCATCCACTTGCTGAGTATATCTATGGGCACTACCTATATAATCTTGGTGTTTGTTTGAAGTATAATTCTCAATTAGAGACAGTGGAGATAATGATAAGTCAAGAGAAGACTCACCATTGGGAAGAATATGATAGTAATCTTCTCATTTTTCTTTGGGGTCTATTGGGTCAACCAAGGATAATTCTGTGGCCATATGATATCTATCATAACCTAGATGCATGGCCTCCCATGTACGAAGGTTTCCTTGAGCACTTCCCAAAGATTCTAATTTTTAAAACAGTTTTTGACTATACCTTTATGTAAGGTGTCATTGTGAGGTGATGTCCACGGTTGGAACATGAGTCACACTTGGTATATATTTGTATCCAAACTCACAGCATATGTGTTGTTGTATTTTGCATGACAATTGTTGTAATAAAGTTGTAGTTGTTTTCTGTACCATGTATTTGGCGACTCAAAATAGGTTGGATGGAATGGACCTATTTTGGGGTCGTTACAGTTGTTATTCTATTTCTTATTATTCTGTTGAAATAACATGTATACGCGGTCTACCTTATACTTGGTGACATTCTTCTATTATTCTGTTAGAACATCCTGTCTGTGTGTTTTACACCGGACCTGGTTTCGTCTTATTATTATTCTGTTGGAACATCCTGTCTGTGTGTTTTACACCGGACTTGGTTCCATTATTTATTATTCTGTCGGAATATCATGTCTGTACGTTTACGCCGGACCTAATTCCATCATTTATTATTCTGTCGGAATATCCGGTCTGTGCGTTTACGCCGGACCTGGTTCCATTATTTATTATTCTGTTGGAATAACCTGTCTGTGCGATCTATCGCATGCATGGTGATTTCTTTTGTTATTCCATTCTTTATTGTACTCAATTGGTTAAGTTTTGACTTCTATACTCTATGAAATTTATGGAATATCCTTAATAATTGCGTTTCATCCAGTATCTTTTCATGAAAATATTCTTCTAAGCATTCTTGAATTTTACTCCACAAAGCAGCATCATATTGACAATTTGGACGTTGTTAATTCTTGGATAAATTAATTCTTGAACTTGTTTTATTGAATTCTTATATCATTGTCATCATCCTCATGGTTATATTCTGTTGAAAGTCATCTGTGGCCTGTAGTGCATAGATGGACTTGGTATGATTATGACCAGGGATTATTCGGTATAATCATGACCGTAATATTACAAATGATGTGGTAAAAGTCCTCATTGGCCCGTAGTGCATTGATGGACAGTTGTTGGCATGATCATGACCATTAATGAATACACGAATATCCTTGGCCGTAGTGCAAGGGTGATTCGATGATGTGGATTATTTTATTAAGCTGAGTCCCTGCGATCACAGTATTGAAAAACCTTTTAAATCATAAAAGATAGTATAGTTTATTTTCTACTTGACTCTTTTAATGGATTACTTGTTCCGCTGCAGTTAAACTTGATGTCTATTATATTTTATCAGTTTAACATTGTTGAAGGCTAATGATAATTTATTCTGCATTATCTTAGTCATAATATTTTTACTGGGCTAGTTGAGCTCACTCTTTCTTTCACTGTTCTCTTCAGGAAATGAGAACGTAGCTGGGACAAGTCGGGGAACGGAGTGATGGTCCGAATGATAGTATTAGTTAGTAGTCCTCACTATTCTATGTAATATTGTGATAATAAATGTAATGAGGACTCCTTTTGAGTATGAATACTCTCTAGAAGACAATATTTGTATTCAAACTCACAGTTTATATTTTGTCGTATTGTACACAACAGTTGTATTAATAAGTTATATTTGTATTCTGTACTATGTATCTGACGACCCAAGATGGGTGATGTATACCTAATTTTGGGAGCGTCACATTTGTTCCGAATCAGAATTCCTCTTCTGTACCACCATTCCCCCTTGCCTCATTTCCCAAGCTGCAGCCCCCTTCGGCTCGCCGCCTCTTGTCGGCGTTCTCCTCTTTGCCGGAGAAAAAATTCCAATCATTTTCATCATCTCTTTTGTATATACTTGTTAGTGCTAGTAAATTTTCTATCCAGAACAGGTGAAAATGTAGAGTGTTGGAAATGTATGGTTTCAAGTACTTGAGTTTTAAGCTAAGAGGAAACTGATGAATAAGTCACAAAAAAAAGAACAACAACCAATTCATACAAATCTATTGGAGTTGATAAGCACCAAATAAGCTACTTCTCCATTGTAAAACTCTAAGCTACTTTTCCCATATATATAATTTAGTCAAGATAAGAGAATTCCTAAATTCATCATGCAAACATTTTAAAAAAATAAAAACAGTTAAAAAATAAATAATAGAAGTAGGCATGCTAACATTACTCAAGTTTGCTTCCATCTCTAGGTACTGGAGTCCTTTCTGTATAAATTTAATAAGTGCTCCATGTGGAACCAAATTGTTGTTAATTGGGCACTTGTTGATACCTGCCTCATATCCCAAAGCAAAAGTTGAATGCGTTAAACCTGCAAGAGAGTATAACAGTAGCACATTCCTGCAAGAGTATGACAGTAGCACATTCAGTATATGGATATACAGGACATAACAAGCTAAGCAAAAATAGTTCGCCTCCAACTTGTAATGTGGGAACACAGACTTTGGATAAAAAGCAAACCTGATTGCTTATCCATAATATGTATTCAAGGCTATGCAGTAGACTAAATAAAAAAATATTGTTTAATCAATAGCTAGCTATGCCCACTGAAACAACACATGCCTGCTCTGCTTACCCCATTCCCCCACTCAAAAAGGTTTACTCTCTTTTCAGCCAAAAACCTTTCAAATGCTTCTAAAATGAAAAGTTTTTCATAAAATGATATAACAATTCCATAATAGATTTTACATACTAAACTAAAAATTTACATCCCTTAATTCTTATTCAAACAAATGACTCTATTAGTCCATAACAACTCGGCAAAGAATACCACATTACAATCCCAATATTATATTCAATAACCCAACAAACAGTCAAATCAATCTACAGTACAAATATGTGTATATGGAATATATATGACTATATGTACAAACTATTAGAAACTTACATTTCTCCTTGGAGAAGGATTACCCACGATCATCGGTGATTTGAAAAATACATTATGGTAATTAGTTTTCATGTGTTTGCGACGGTTCCCTATGCATAATAGTTTCATCTGACATTACTTTTTACACACCCTCCATCCTGCAAAGATTGACTAATTGATTGAATTTTTTCCAGCAAAATGGTTCTTAAATTTTTGCTCAATGATGAACAACATATGCTGAAATTATTTAAGATATCAAAACGGACAAATATTTTAAGGATTAATGGAGTGAACCAAATGAAATGGAAATCTCACTTAACATCACATCATTGCAATCACAAAAATGCTCAAATTTTACCACAATTTTTTGAGATGCAACAAACTGAGCCATCAAATACAAAGAATTTTAAGAAACCAACCCAAACAATAATTAACACTCAAGTTCATATTATCTGAAATGGTAAAAATATGATAAAATTGAATTGATTTATAATGGGTGTTTAAGAAAATTAAGATTACATACACGTACTCCAATGAATAATGAACTGCTGAAACTGAAATTATCTTGTTTCTAGCTCCATTGCCGTACATAATTCGCACAGGTAATCGAATTTTAACGACTCATTTTCAAGTAAATAAATTGGGAAATTGGAAAGAGAAACCCACGGGTGGTAATTGAAGAAGCAGAAGAACCCTTAAAATGAGATATTACAGGTATAAGTTTTTTTTCTTCTGAAAACCCAAAAGGAAACATAAAATTAAGATAAATAGATGGAGAAACCGACCTCCGAGAAACGGAATTAGTATCCACGGGATTTTGAGAAGCCTTGTCCTGCTTCGAAGGAGTTGTAGTTGGCGATGGTTTTGGAGGGGATTTACCGCCTATTTAGGTTTCAGTTTATGAGGCTGTGGTTTACTTTGGATGTGGTTTTAATTTCTATAGATATAGGTATATAAGACAGATAAAGACAGAAAAAGTGGAAGTGAAGACGAAGAGAAGGTGAAAATCTGTAGTGGAGAGGAAGACCTAGAGAGGAATTCAAGATCTACACGTCCCTTTATATCGAACCGTTAATTAGGATGGACAGGTGTTTATATTTTAGAACGAAAGATGTCAATATATTGTGTCATGTATTATAATTTAGTATATATAATAGATTTTAGTATATATAATAGATTATTTTAGAATGAGTCAAATCTTATCAAGATATTATCTTGATTCCTTGATATAAGCTTGACTTGGATATCACATTTCTTATAGTCGTTAGCTCTCTCTCTCCCCTTTACGGCTAAAACAGGTACTCACTGAATGCATATCTCAGACCTTATACAGAGACATTTTTTATTTAGAGCTTTCAATATTTGTTTTCCAGAAAACCATTGTATTATCTTTAAATTTTTTGTTGGCCAGAATTCATTGTAATCAAAATCCTTGTATTAAATTATGAGGTAAAGCATTATTTGGCTTGATCGATTCAATAGTAGATAGGGTATGTTTAAATAAAACTTTTAGATTGCCGAGGTACAAATATCTCAGTGGTGGAAAATATTGCAGAGGTGCAAGGGGTCAGTGATGTCCATTAGTGCGAAACTACATTGAATAGGAAATTCTTTTTATGTCTAATCAATTGAGTTTTAAAGTTTAATAAAAAAAAGTCTCCAATATCAATTGGTATTGGACGTGAATGTAAGCCACTAGAGTAGATGTTAGAGGTTGAACCACGTAAAAATCTTTTATGTGATTTATGTTATGCTCTTTTCTTTAATCTACATATTTAATTTTAACTCGTGCTTAAGATACACTCAAACAAATAGTGTATCCTACAAAACTCAACGGCGGATATAAATCGTTTTCCTACAAAACTCTTTTAAGGCAAACAGTTGAATAGTGAATGTTGATACGTATACGTGCTAAGTTAATACTAGTAGGCCTGCATGGTCCAGCTTTTGGGTCCTGACTGAAACCCATGCAATTCCTTTTATTAGGATTTGTTGAAGGCTAATTTAGACATTATTTATTTACAAGTATTTGATTTTAACCTCTTGTATGAAAAAATATTTGACAGTCTGGTTTAATATGGAGAGGCAGAATAATTGAAATATAAAAAGAAATTCCCTTCCAATAAATAAAATGGTTTTATTTATTATGGACCTACCTATGGAAGGGTTTGGGCTTGGGCTTGGGCTAAACAAACAAGCTTAAATCCAAGTTAACAACCCAGAGAGCAGAGACTAAAGTAGCTCGAGTTTTTATGCAAATCGGGTAGGTTGAATAAGTACTTGTGAATCTATCCACGTGGACATGGAAAAACATGACAAGAATGTAAAAAAAATTATTCAAAGATTAGAACAAAATTTAAGACTTTTTTTTTAAATGTGAACAAAACTTGGAGAGTTAAAAGATAATATGTTGAAAAAACACAATTTTGATTGGGTTAAAGTGGTAAACAAGGACAAAGTCGCGTGACTAAAAAAATAAAAAATGCTAAAGATTAAACAAGTATTTTGATAGTAATAATAGTCCCGTTTTACAAATTTAAAAATAAAAATAAAAATGAAAGTTGCATTTCTTTCTCATACTTTATTTGTATTATAAAACAATATCATTTGTAAACAAATAAAAATAATTAATTAAATACTTTTAATATAATAATAAAATTTATGATGATAAATTTAAAAATATTTTTAATATTTATAAATGAGGTTTTTATTTGGATGGGAACCATTGAGGGGAGAGGGGAGAGCGGAGAGGGGAGGGAGGGAGAGCGAGGGAGGGAGGGAGAGAGGGCGGGGGGGAGAGGGGTAGTAATAAGTAACTTAAATACGTTACGCGAAGCAGCGGATAGATACGGTGGGAAAAATGAGTTGAAATTTAACTTTTAAATTTCTTTTATTCTCATAACTCCATTGACGAGAGAAGAGAGTTGGAGAAGGAAAGAATTACCAAAACTTGACCACATCCTCCTTCCCTCCCTCCTTCCCTCCTCCATATATATAAAACGACGACTCTTTCTCTTTCTCTTTCTCTTTCTCTATATATATCAGAATTACCACTACTTATTTCTCTCTCTAAATTTCCGCAATCCACAAAGCCAAATTGGAGGGTGGGTTTTTGGTTGGTGATGGAACGGAAGAGAGAAGCGCCGGAGATCGAGGGATTACCGATTGACATATTGGCTCACATCTTTTTATTCCTTTCTTGCTTCAAAGATTTGGCTCAGTACATACCCCTTCTTCCTCTTTATTAATTTCATTTTAATTTCCATATCATATAATTATAAAAATGCTTCTTCTTTTTTGGGTTGGAATTTTGTGTGTGTATATAGCGCAAGCAGTGTATGCAAGAAATGGAAGGAAGGGGTGAAGCAATCGTTGGGTCGGAGAGAGGCGCTGAGCTTTGCTGGTTGGAAAATGGACGATGACTCCACTGCTCGCCTCCTTGTTCATGCTTACTCCCTCAAGGAACTCGACATGTATGTAATTATGTACCCCGCCTATAATTACCAACATTCTTCCTATAAACAAAAATTTTCCAATTATGAAAAACACAATTTCTTACTCTGCAATCGCTTTGATGGCTTTATATGAGCTATATATGAATTATGAGTTCTCGTTTAGATTTTCTTATTTCTTTGTTTGGGGTTGAGTCAATTGAAAAGTCAAACTATCTTGGACCAAATTTGATAAAAAAAAATTTAATTCTATCTCCGTTGCAAAACATAAGATCATTTTAAATTTTGGATTTATATTTCATTTGGTGCTGTTCTGAATTGAAGCTTAAGAAATAGGTAATCGCATTGCAAATGAAAATTAACCTTCTAGGTGAAGCTAGCTAGTTCCTTTTGTGAATCTGTCATACATAGGCATTCACAATATTGAGGTGTCATGTAATCATATTCTACTATCAGTAATTCAATAATTTGTTTTTTAATTCTTTATTTGTCATGTTGTTTCTTCAGATCAAAGAGCAGGTGGGGTTGTCATGTAACAGATAATGGACTCTACCAAATATCTTTAGCAAAATGTGTTACCAATCTGTCCTCAATATCCTTATGGGGTATGACAGGAATATCTGACGAAGGCGTTGTTCAACTGGTATGCAATCTGGATCTTCTATTTAAACATTTTATTACATTCATTAAAACAGTTTGCAGGGCACAGTGAAAGGTAATTTGTACCAGAATCTTGACTTATACATGGAATAGTATCTGAAAACCCTTTTTAACATCTGTCAAGTTAGGGATTTATTTACCTATCAAAAAAGAAGGAGAAAAAAAAAAGCATTTGTCAAGTAGCTGATGCAACAGTTGTTGCACCTTTTGTAGGCATAATAGATGTTTTAGTCAAGCTTCTCCTTGAGCTTGCTTAACTGAAAACTAAGTTATTTTCATTGACATTCGTGGATAAAAGAGCTAAAAGTATGAGGTCATTCATGTTAAAATCCTTAGATACTCTTTATTACTCGTCTCTTCAATCAGCCATGGAAATTGTGGTAGGAGGTTCTGTTGTTCAAACATCATCAGAACCTACTTTGGGAAAAGATTATTTGTTACCGTGTTGTTTCTTTGAAGCTCATCAGCATCTATTAGTTGGTTGCTGCTAGGAAGGAATTTATTATTCGAGTTAGCAGATGATTTTTGTTTTGGATCATGGAATTGATCAATATTTTTGTCCAGTTTGGATTTTTTTTCCAACTGGTTGTTATAGTTTTGCCGCACCAACAGCACTAGTTTATAAGCTTGCCATAGGAAGCTGTTGTATGTTTGTGGATTTCTTATAATGCTAGGGGGTATACCTTCATTGTATCTAACAGTTTATTCTTGATACACATTCCACCGTGACCCCTCAACACATAAGGCAGAAGGTACTAATTACACACTAATTAGGAGTTAGAACTTCGCATTGGCAAGTTTCATGATTAGTTATTACTATCTATTGAGCTTCCGTAGCTCCTTCTCCCGTGTATTTTTTGGCTTCCAAAAATTGAAAATGCATTTTGGATGACCAAGCAAATTGCCATTTTTTATGTTCATATTTGCATGTTATGTTTCTGTTTTTCTTTTCTGTTCTTCCTGGGGAAAGAATACTGTTTCTCTTCTCTCAGCTAACATTCTTTTCCCCAACAGGTATCAAGAGCAACTTCTTTGCTACACCTCAATATTGGGGGTACATTTATAACAGATGAATCTTTGTTTGCTATTGCAAACAGTTGTAAGCATTTGAAGGTGAGTCTTTGACTAAAAATCAATTGTGAATTTCATTTGTTCAGTTAATTTAGCAGCTTTCTTCTCAAAGGGGTAGCTGTCCAGTAAGTGCTTCATTGAAGTGACTGGTTATTTTTTTGCCAGTAGGATCCTCTCATAAATTATTTGATCGACAGTACTCTTCTGCAAAACAAGAATTTTATTTAACTTATAGGAAATTTCATGTTTTATTCTGATTTTTTTTTTCAGTCTATCAACCTGTGGTGCTGCCGTCACGTGACTGAGAGTGGACTTCTGGTTCTTGTAAATAAGTGTCACAAACTTGAATCAATCAATGTATGGGGTATGAGGGTTCCTCTCGACCGCTTCATTGGTTTGGTCAACATTAGTCCAGCTCTTCACATACAACCAGAAGGCTTGTTGCCAATTGTTGAAAGTGTATCTACGTGGCCTGTCTTTTGAGAAGGTTGTGTGGTTGCCAATAAGAACGGATTGTTTCTTATTGTGTGTGTATATATATATATATATATTATAGAGTGTATAGGTAATTCTGTGTATTTATCAATAACCACTCGGTGTGTATGGACTACAGACTTGAACCTGGCAATTATCATACCTATTGATTCATCTCTTGGTTGATATTTTTACATTGTAAACTATGCTTGGTATGAAATAAAACCATATGTAAGATTCTGGATGCCTGGATCTGAATTAAACCTTCCGAATTTTACTTGTCCTAATTGCCTTCAAGTTTACTTGTTCTAATTGTCTTTTTAGTTTGTCAAAATCTAGTTGTTCTCTTTCAGTTTAAATATTATTTTTGACCTAATTTTTCTAATACTACCTTCATATAAATTTATTAAAAAAATTCATTGAAAACAATATTACATACATTGAAAAAAAGTAGCACTATTAACCTCGTCATCGGAAGCACAACCACTCATTTTTTTCCCAACTCTCTTTTATTTTATTATTCCAAGAAAGAGAAAGAAACAACACGATAATAAAGTAGTTAAGATGAATAATTTGGAAACAATTCTTCTTTCTAGATAGGCATGTATTTTTAAAGTAAGACGAGTAAAATTGGACAGAGGGAGTATTTGAGAACTTGCTTATCTAAGAAGACAATGGGCTTCAATCTTCTTGAAAATGGCCTTGTTGTTTTGCTCTAAGCTGCAAATGGCTGCCCTTTTCCTGTCTATCGATCTATTGTACCAAGCTGCCACAATAACAAAAAAATATAATCTGTGAACATGCTTCTCATTACCAAATAAATTTGCAACATGATGGGGAATCAGATAGTTCAAGGACTTGACAGAACATCTGCATAAATCTTGCTTTAACTATTAGAATTTTGATTATAAATGAAGACTTTGTCAATTTCAATTAGCAAATAAACAAACCTCAATAATTCTTAGTATTAGGATACAACAACAATTACATAAAACTAAGAAAAACCTAGAATATATTGGGAGCACCTAGTTCTACACAAAACATGCCATTAACTCCCCTACAAGGCTACAACTGGTACCGTTATAGGTGCATCTCAATCGCCCAAACAGGAACCTGAGAGCAAAACATGAATGAAAACAAATGATCAGACAAGAAACTAAGAATACATGATTATCCAGTATTGAATTTAACATTTGAATGCAAATGCATGCTAAATAACGAGCATATTTATTTAAGCAATTGAAGAACAGTATCTTTTTTTCTTAATTGCTATCATCAGAGAAAACAAATTAAAGGTTGAATTTAACATCAGCTTCTAAACTACACTATAGAATGCAAAAGATTGAGCAGAAAATTCTTACGAGTTTAGCCAGTTAAATATGTAGATGAAATAGAATAACAAGACTGCCAAACTAAATGGTGTTTTTTCATCCACTCATCAGTAAAGGAAAACAGAAACAACAATAATAAAACTGAAAATTTCAAGAAACGCTGTCAACATAATCTTGACAAATAACCATACCAGTGATGAACCAACCTTTCACTTAAAGATATTCTGTACTGCCTGTTTTTGACAATATTACATCGTACTAACTCTATCCCATTTTGATTATCTCTATCATTGGGGACATTTAGTTGTCTACTTTGTTGGGGTGCGGGGCGTAGATTTTAGTTGTGAAATATTATTATAATATACATTTGCCACATTTTAAAACCGCGCCACAAACACCTAAAAAGTAGAGGACAACTTAATGAGATGGGTGGAGTATTTTTATTGTGAATCATTGTCAGCAGCAGCAGCTAGTGATAAGTAGAACATCAAATGTCACACGAATAAATGTAAGCACTAATACCAAATGCTTGACCAATGATCCTATTCTTTTGACTCTTGGCAAGGTGATCAGATGCATTCATTTGAGCTTTTCTTGTTCACTCCAATGAAGAATCATCATTCTCAATCTCACGACTCAAAAATATGATTTCAATACCAAAATATATGGAATAGCTATTATCAAATTATGTTATTTAATTCTGACTAAAACATAAATATCAGAGTAGATATTTCAAATATACTTGAACACAGATTCCCCACATCCCTTTACACCTTTTATTCTTCTTCTTCTTTTTGGGAGGGAGGGAGGGGGGGGTGGTTTAGGTGTCTTTTAATCTCACACCAATGAAAGACCTCATAAAAATGAAATAACACCCCTAAGTACTATTATGTCAATTTTATGACTAGAAGAAAAAGTAAGTGAAAAAGCTGCAAAGCAATATAATTAACTCTATCAACGATGACAAATAATGCAAGTTTTGGTAACCTAAATTGGACCACACTACATTATAAAGAACCAATAAAAGAAAAAACAATCATAGGAGGTGTGCTTCATTGAATAACAAAATGATGAAGAGATGTACAAGTATAATACCTAAAAGCAGCACTGTTAAACATACCTAAACCATACTTTGGTACTTTCTGGGCCCCATTGGCCACTCCCTATCTCAAATCTGCAATTCTTCATATTCCGTTAAATGCATTTTATGTATCAAGGTAGCAAGCTTGATCTTTCACTCACATGCAGTATACCTATTCTGATCAAATCCTTAACTACTAACAGGAACCCCCAACCACTAAGATGGTACATATAACTGTCTACCTCAAATGTAAGATCTATGGTAGATATGATAGAAACAACATAAAGAAAACATGAAACTTAAAGAAGACCAAGAAATTGGAAATATGGATTGTTGAAGCAGATCCTGTTAGCTGAACAGATCCAGAAAAGCTTCCTGCGGCATTTGTTGTTGGAGTTGTTTCAGATGCCGAAGTATTCTTGCAAATACCAATAGGTGCACCTGCCTGCAAAATTCCACCAGAAACGTGATTTTCACTTTCCATAATATTTAGAATTAAAATGCCATATATTCATTCAAGAATCACTCCACCAAGTAAAACCAAGGATTCAAACTGATCTAAAAATTCCTTTTATCATTCAATTTACCAACTTCACAGTATCCGTAAAGCTAAAACTGTTCAAAAGTTGAAGAATCAACACATAAATTTAGGTAGATATGTCTGCCATGACAGATCACTTCAAGGTTTTAAGAGTAGACTGACCTTTGAGGTGTTTCAAGGAAAATATTTTCCAAAATATGGTTTCTAAACTTTCAAATGATTGGTATGACAATGAAAACACGATCAACGTGAATACTTTTACTGGTCAGTGCACATTTAACCCTATTTTTCCAGAAAACACTTTTCAACTCTGGTAATTCATTTACAGAAAACATGTCATTTTTTCCTAAAAATGTCTCCTTTGAAACAAATGGACTCGTAGATATTAACATTGTGAGGTTCAAAGTTCAAATGCAAAAGCAGAAACTTCTCACATAATGTCACCAATCTAACCCCATAGCATCCTACATAGAAGTGGCAAAATGAATAAAAAGCTTTGACCTTTGTAAGGCTCAAATGAACTTAGATTTCTTCTTCAGTTATCATCTCATGTTGAAAACAGAGTACGTCTTCTATGCAAGGAGCCCGGGGGGTGGGGGGGTGGGGGTGCCGGAGTGGGGAGCTTTCCAAATTTGGCACCTTGCTGTGACTAGCGTGATGCTGCATTAGATAGACCCCTATATAAAGCTAATGCAACCAAATGGCATAGTGGACTGAGAAGCTGAGAACACAACCACACCATGAACCCCCAAAATAGATGGTTGTTCTGAGTTGCAAGAAGATTTAAGATTGATTTTTACCACAATATTTTGGAAGGTTAGGTGCAACTTAGACAAATTAGTAAAACTAAAGCTTCTACTTCAAATAACCATAAATTTAGTTTTATAATTCTTCAGTTCAGACAAATTTGATTTCAGATAATAAACCTAAACTTTAATGGAATCAAAACCTGTAAGATAAAGTTCACATGCAAAACCTAAAACAAATGAAAAATCATGAACAACACAACACTACTGCACCACCTGAACAGCAATCCTTTTTATACAAAAAATAAGAAACGAGGACAAACCTGGCAGGCAGTGACAGTACTGCACCCACATAATGTATGGCCATTCATTACATCCACAGCATCGAAAACACCTCCTCCATCGCTCCTCTGAAAAAGTTTACAATTCACAATTTAATCTATTCACATATTCATATAATTTTCCTCTGTTGCTAGTCAAAAATTTCCAATACCATGTAAAAGTTAACTGCCAAGAAGTTCGGCATCACATTCCCTGCTGATTTATAACAGGTTCCAACCAAATTAACAAGCGAAGCTGAATGCTCTTTACAAGCTTCAGACTGAACTGGGATGGTAGGGAAGTAATTCTGTAGAAAAAGAGAAGCACTTTTTGAATTAAGCGGCTTTGATTCCTTTCTATTTGGGCAGGAGCCTTGTACCACACCGCCATCTCCAGCTGAAACCAATTACAATACAAGGTTGCTAGTGAACGAAGAAAGCACAGAACATGCAAAAAAATTACATCACAAATCTATAACACTTACGCTCGTTTTCCACCATGTACCTCCACTGATAAGCAATTCCTTCCCCTGCTTCCTTTGAAGAGTCAGAAGTGAAAACTAATAACCGATGGTTCTCTTGGACCATTTTCGTCACAGTTGGCCAATCCCCACCCTTCTTTGGCATCTTGGAAGCTGGAAACCAGTACTTGTCCAACCCAGCATCAGTAAACACCTTCGTCAACCCTTTTTGGGTATGTACATAGTCCTCAATTATAATGGTCACAATCTCAGATGGATTCTGAGTCAAAAATGCTTCAACTTCCCTCAATGTGTTAATTGCGGGTTGCTGAGAAAAATACAATACACATATTACTAAACTGACCCACATAACTATAATGATAAATTCAAAAACTAAATAGATGAAGAAGGATCATAGAGAATACAAAGGCGGTGAAGTTGAAACACTGCCCACGAAGTGAATGACAGAGCCAGATACCGTTCTCGAAGTCATACATATCCAACATCAACCCCCTCACTCCATTCTAAGCAAGACCCAACAGACAAAAAACATACAATTAGCACAAGCAATGAATAAAATTACAAGTCAATTAAGAATACTGCAATGACATACTCTCAATTGGTTAGTGACTGTGTCTTCTTGGTTGTAAAACGTAATCCTTTGAGCACCTGTCAATAATGGTGCATCCACAATCGAAAACGCATTATGGGTCACCAGCCACGTATACTTGTTGAAAGGCAAACCATTGATCTGCCCCCATCACAATTTGCCAAAAAAAAAAAAAAGAACATACCCATTACGAGAATGTGGGTGAAACAAGATATAAATCAAGAAATTATAAAGAATTTAGGGAGATCAACAAACAGTTATAACGGTAAGAAACTTACAATCGAAGTGGGTACGATAGCTTGTCCTCTAGTGCAGGCGGGCTGAGTCTTGCCTATTGCAGGGCAATTGCCACAGTAGAGGCCAGGTCCACAATCGGCGGCAGCTGAACACGAGTCTAAAAGCTGTGTAATGGTAATTCTCGAGAGATTCAGTTGAAATTCAAATTAGGAAAGTGAGGAATCTACACGGATCTTATCACAATTACATGAACATTTTGAAGAGAGAGAGAGAATGGAACCTGGCAATTGCCATCAGAACAAGCAGTAGAAGTGATGACGAAAACAGGAAGTAGAATAAACAAAAAATGGTACCCATTTTTAGTAGCTCTGTATCGGCTCATACGCTTCTCCCCTAAACATGTAAACATGGTACTACCTACTGGAGGGAGATTCAGAGCTACAGAAAGAAAAGAGAAAAGAGCTCAAATTTAACTGAGTAGTCTGATCGCATCATTCAAGGTAGAGAGAGAAAAAGGAACAGAGAAAGTAAAAAAGTTCCTGTTTTTAATTCAGACTCGAGTGAGAGGAGAGAAAATCCCAGCTCCTATTTTATTTTATTTTCATTTTAGTGCTAAACGGTTAGTGCCGTCCAAAGATTAGTTCGAAATTCCATGACAAAACTTGGTGAATGCTATACTTTGTACAGCTTGTATATATGATGATGATGATTTATGTTATGTTGATTTTAAGAAAAAAATTATTAAAAAATATATAATCTAAAAGTATTTTGTAATCGAGTTTGGATAAATTGAATCCATTTTTCTTATAATAATCAGTAATACTCTTAGTTAGTAGTCATTATTATAGTCATAATCATAATCATAATCATAATCATAATCATGTGAAATAAAATTATATAAATTGCTATTGGGTGTAAATTTTAAGAATTTATAAATAATTCTAAAAAAATTAAAAATATACTACTCCCTCCGTCCCAAATTATCTGTTTTTTTAGAATTTTACACACATATCAATATGTGTGATAAAAATATTAAAATGTCTTTATGTGCTGACTTTTTTGTTTTCTGCGCATGAATCCTTATTGGTGGGAATATGAAAAGATGCTTAAAAAAGAGGAGAGACATGAATGAGAGTAATGACTGTCATTAATTAGGGTAAAGGGACAAACTTAGAAAATAAAGAGAAAAAATGCATTGAAATCTTAAAAAAGTAGATATTGTGGGACAAATTTTTTTTACTAAAAAAGCAGATAATTTTGGACGGAGGGAGTACTATTTATAATTTTATAAGAGGAAGCAATTGTGCATGTTAGTACTCCCTCCGTTCTTAAAAGATTGTCGTTCTAGAAGAAAAATTTTATTTTAAAAAGTTTGTGGTTTACAACTTTCGAGGAGAATAAATTATTTACTTTCTTATATTACTCTTACCTTCTCTCATTGTCCCAAGAAATTCTCTCCCTTGTATTAATAATTTTTAATTTTCTATAAAGGGGTAGTGATAGAATTTTAAACAAATTTTATTTGGTAAATAATACTCCCTCCGTCTCAAATTAATTGCTCAGTTTTGACTTTTTTAAGTCAAATTAACTTTTTTTAGAATTAATAATTAAATATATATAAATATATTTATAAAATTATAAAAATTAGAATTAGTAATAAATTGTATATACTTTTTTTTGGTTATAATCTCTTCACCTATATTTTAGCAAAAATAATAAAAAGATTAATTTTAAAAATGGTCAATTTGACTTTAAAAAGTCAAAACTGAACAAATAATTTGGGACGGAGGGAGTACTTTCTAAATCTATGTGCCAAAACTTTAAATAATAATCTTTTAGGTACAGAGGGAGTATTATGTATGACACGCTAAGCAAAAAATAAGACGCAAGTTAAATTACCGAAAAAAGTTGATGATATGAAGTGTGATGCTCCAATTCCATCAAATTCACGTGGGAATGTGAGCTATCATCCACTTTGAATGTCATTAGCGGCTCAAGCAGTATTTTTGCAGTTAAAACAAATATACTACTCCTTCCATTCCAAAATATTTGACGTTTTAGGAGTTTTTTTTTCTCCAAAATATTTGACGTTATACAATCCCAATAATATTTTGACATTTATTTTTCTTCTTTGCCCTTCCTTCTCCACCACTATTAATGCCTATTTTTTCTAGAACTCGGTCACCGTTTCTTCTTCAAGACTCACACGGAATAAACTCTTTTTTCCTCTACAAGACTCACTTCAATCCGGTGATCGTTCTGCGTGGTCGGCTGAGGGCGGTGGATAGGAAGGACGAAGTGGTGGTAACGGAGAGAGAAATTTTGAATTGTATTATGACGACGGTGCCGGTTCAGGCCTCCGACCTTTACCGGAGACTATGTCGGAGTTCTTAATGGGATCCGGATTGAAAATGAACGGATTAGGCCGCTCGGAGCAGCCACCGGCTTCAAAAGTCGCCGTTAAATAGCTACCAACAATCAGATCTCGGTCAGATCCGGGTCGTACGAAGGCTGTGGTGGTCAGATCTCGGTCAGATCCGGCTGATAAGAGAAGAGATGAAGAAGAAGAGTCCGGCTGATAAGAGAAGAGATGAAGAAGAAGAGTTCCGGCTGATGAGGAGAGATCTGGCCGGATGAGATAAAGTATTAATTAAGGATAAAATAGGAAAATTGTAACTATTCTTAATCCGTGTGAAAATATGTATAACGTCAAATATTTTAGGATGGAGGGAGTAATTGATATTTTTATAAATAAATTAAATAGTTCGACAAGTTTATTTTTACATAAATAATAAATGGAGTTTATTTCATGCGAGAGAGGACGAACTATTACATGAGTATTAAATAAACAATCTTATTATACATATCCGTTGTAATCTAAAAATTATATAATCGTGAAAAAGGTGGTCCTAATTGCCATCTTAAAATTATATAATCTCGAAAATAGCAATTCTAATTACCATCATTATATATTTTTACAAAATACGTTGCAAAACCCTTTCAATAACTAAAAAAGAGAGGAAGAGGAACATGGTAATTACTTCTTCCGTTCCTAAAAAATTATCATTTTAGGAATTAATTTTTGTTCTAAAAAGATTGTCGTTTTGAGTTTATTAATACACATTAGCTATTTTTTTTCCTACTTTACCCTAATTTAAAGCTTCCTCCTATTTAAAACTTTTTTTCTTTTCCAATGATTCTGTGACGCCCCCAAAATTAGGTATACATCACTCATCTTGGGTCGTCAGATACAAAGTACAGAATACAAATACAACTTACTAATTCAACTGTCGTGTACAATACGACAAAACATAAACTGTGAGTTTGAATACAAATATTATCTTCTAGAGAGTATTGATACTCAAAAGGAGTCCTCATTACATTTATTAACACACTATTACAGAGAATAGTGAGGACTATTAACTAATACTATCATTCGAACCATCACTTCGTTTTCCGACTTGCCCCAGCTACGTTCTCATTTCCTGAAGAGAACAGTGAAAGAAAGGGTGAGCTCAACTAGCCCAGTAAGAAATATTATGACTAAGATAATGCAGAATAAATTATCATTAGTCTTCAACAATGTTAAACTGATAAAATATAATAGACATCAAGTTTAACTGCAGCGGAACAAGCAATCCATTAAAAGAGTCAAGTAGAAAATAAACTCTACTATCTTTTATGATTTAAAAGGTCTTTCAACACTGTTATCGCTGGGACTCAGCTTAAT
This sequence comes from Panax notoginseng, assembly GCA_016801055.1. Lineage (NCBI taxonomy): Eukaryota > Viridiplantae > Streptophyta > Magnoliopsida > Apiales > Araliaceae > Panax > Panax notoginseng. The sequence continues at coordinate 42,564,862 of CM029013.1, read as the reverse complement.
AAAATAATCCACATCATCGAATCACCCCTACACTACGGCCAAGGATATTCGTGTATTCATTAATGGTCATGATCATGCCAACAACTGTTCATCAACGCACTATGGGCCAATGAGGACTTTTACCACATCATTTGTAACATTACGGTCATGATTATACCGAATAATCCCTGGTCATTATCATACCAAGTCCATCTATGCACTACAGGCCACAGATGACTTTCAATATTTTATAAATATGAGGATGATGACAATGATATAAGAATTCAATAAAACAAGTTCAAGAATTAATTTATCCAAGAATTAACAACGTCCAAATTATCAACATGATACTGCTTTGTGGAGTAAAATTCAAGAATGCTTAGAAGAATATTTTTATGAAAAGATACTGGATGAACCGCAATTATCAAGGATATTCCACAAATTTCATGGAGTATAGAAGTCAAAACTTAACCAACTGAGTATAATAAAGAATGGAATAACAAAAGAAATCACCATGTATGCGATAGACCGCACAGACAGGTTATTCCAACAGAATAATAAATAATGGAACCAGGTCCGGCGTAAACGCACAGACAGGATATTCCGACAGAATAATAAATAATGGAACTAGGTCCGGTGTAAAATACACAGACAAGATATTCCGACAGAATAATAACAATACGGAACCAGGTCCGGTGTAAAACACACAGACAGGATGTTCCAACAGAATAATAGAAGAATGTCACCAAGTATAGGGTAGACCGCGTAAACAGGTAATTCCAACAGAATAATAATAAATGGAATAACAACAGTTCTCTTCATGAATAAGAAAGAATAACACCCCTTACCGTTTTAAAGAAGAGCTGAAATAAGGAAGTAGTTAAGTAGCAAAATACTCTTCTTCTCTCTCTCTATAGTTTCTCTCTATAGTTTCTCTCTCTATAGTTCAGTGAATTCGTAAGAAATAATGAAGGAATGAGCTGCCATTTATAGAAAAATAGAATGCATAGTAACTAATCCATGAACGGTCCAGATTGATTACTTTAATCTGACGGTTCATATTTAAAGAAAAATCTTTTAAATAAAATATAATATATTCTATTTATAGAATAACTTTAATAAAGTATTATGTTTTATATAAAAAGATGTTTCTGTTTTATTACGTTAATAATACGAATAAAACAAAACGTCATTATCGCTAAATAATTCATATTATTAACTGACAATAATTGAATCAAACTGAGTGACTTCTCACATAAGCATTAATAATCAATACCGTGTGCTACTATGCAACCACACGTATTACTGTACTTTTACTACTGAGTAGTTCAACAGTAATAATGGTAAAACTTCCGCCGTTATTTTTAATAAAATATTTTTGTCGTTTTCTCAATCCGACAATAATTCCGTTGTGGGGGCCACCAATGATTGTGCCGTTGTACGAATATTCCCTGTTAAAACGAATATTCCCCGACCAATCGAATATTATATAACAACTTGCGTACTTTGTAAAATTTATAAATATTACCCACAACTATAACATTATATCAAATTAACTCTATAATATTCAAAAATGATATTTATAGAAAATTCATCTTTATTTATAAAAGTTGAGGTCTTACAGATTCTTATTCAATTCAATGCTATAATCCAAGTAGTAATTGGTTGAATAAGAAGTAATTGATTAAATTAAATAAGAAATATTAAAAAGAGAATAATTGATTGAAATAATTAATAAGGATAGTATAATATTTTCGCTAGGTATTAATTATATTCTTTAATCTGTGCGCATTAATAATCTTTTAAAAATACAGGAAGTAATATGCTGATTAAAGTAGTGGAAAATTACTAAGAAGTACTCGTACAAGACTCGGTCAACACAAAACAATTGAGCAGGTAGCTTCTTCACACTTTTATCCCCAAAAGGGAAAACAAGTAACATCAATAATAATAATCCACGAAGCTTTTGTTTGGTGAGTGGGTCGTGGGAGTAGGCTTCTTTTTCACGTGGTGGGTCATGACTGGCCATAGTTGGTTTACCAGATAACATAGACTACTTGTTTACTTTTATGAATGGCAGTATGCCACCGCACCGTCCTTTTTCTCTCACAAATGCTTCCGCCAAACAATGCAGATTTGTAGGGCTAATAGGGATAGTGGCAGAAAGAGATTGATATTAAATTTAACTTGTAATAATAATAATAATAATAATAATTACTAATACAACATAGATTTTTGAACTTGAAAATAATAATCAAAGCATAATTATGAAAAACGTTCCATACAAGTCTTTTTATCCATGAACATAGAGTTGCTCATGACAAGAGAGGGCATAAATTCACTAATAAGCCTCCCCGCTGTGGTCAATTTGCTCAGGTTTTTGGAACAATAAAAGATGATAAAAAAAAAAAGCAGCAAGTTCTGGCCTCTATAGCAACAAAAGGACTCGAGGTTCACCTTCAAGATGAATGAGGGTAATGATTTTCTATCCCGGAAAAAAATGTCAAAAAAAGAAAAAGAAAAGCTTCATCAAGCAATCTTTTTAGCTCGACCACTTGAAGGAGTATGCTCGTCTTTTTTGGAACAAGAGGCCTTGAGCTCCTTTATCCAATCAGGTGCTGTCTCATCGTCATAACCGTAATTATAAAAGATTTCTTGCCCAGCAGAAATCCCTTGTTTTGAAAATATGCCCACCCTGTGATCCCCAGCCACCATCAAAACCTGCCAAAAATCGTGGTTATGTTGGGGGCCTCTTGATTACAACTTAAGATGAGTCGGAGACTTAACTAACAATATGTTGACCCTAGAATATAATCATATTTTCATCAACTTTATATTGTGACAGTACATAGTAGTGATATATTCACATCCTCATCAAAAACTAAGGCATAAATCAGATGCTTGGACAATAATTGGGGCTTGAAGGAAGAAGCTAAACAGTTTACCTTTGCGTAGCAATTTGGTTCAAAAGAATGGTTGGCAAACTTCAATTTGTTGCCTTTCCGAAAAGCATCAAGAACATACTGCACAAGAAAATAAAAAATACATAACTTAAAGTTCAATCCACAAGTCTAAAGTTCAAAATTTAGGAGTTGAATCAAAATTAAAAAGCTCAGGTCTTTCTCAGTATTTTACCTGATTATTCAGGTTGAAGAGATATGAAGAATTTACACGATCATATATCTTGCCACGCCTGTCTGCTTCATGTTGTGATACCAGCTCTCCGGTGTACTCGCCGATATATTCATTTTTCTCAACGCTATTCTGGGGAGTGACTAAAAATGAGTCATGGCAATAAAAAGAAAAAACGGGTCATAAAACAACATAATATATAGACGTTACCTTCAAGAAAACTCCCCAGCCAGATACATCAGATCTCCCAAGCAATACCTATACAATAATGGATGCTAAAAGACATTACCATAAATTACAGCAACATATATATATTTATATATATGTGTGTGTGTATGTGTGTACATAATACATATATGTGGTTGCATAAAATTAAACTTCTTATGATACATTCATTTATTTTCGTAAAGGATTAGTCAAGAACTTGCATAAAATTAATAAAATGATACATACAGCATAACATAATTACCCTTTGTTGTTGCTTTAGAAGAAGCTTCATATTCCTACATTCATAATTATCACCTTTTTGCCCAGGAACTCCAAGAGTGCCATCACCACAACTGCAAAGCCAAATTCAAAGATTAGGTAGAAGTTGAAGAAAAAGACTTGATTCATGAACATGTACAAATAAATGTTAAAAAAGTAGCAATCTTTGTAGACGAACACAAAAAAAATGTAATACTCCGTTCATTCCAAAATATAAGATCAAGTTTCACTTTTAAAGTCAGATATTTTCAAAGTCAGAACTGATGTGATTCATTTAACTTTTGATAACAATAAATATTAGTACTATTTAGATAGTTTATAGTTTTTCTAATTGTAATTTTGAAGTTGAAAATAGCTCAAATTGACTTTTAAAAGTCAATATTGATCTTATTTGGAATGGAGGGAGTATCTCCCACTGTAGAGGAAGTTAAATGTCAGGAAGTTCAGATATATTAGTTACCATATATCTCTTATATAGAGAACATTCATCATTCTTTCCTAAAATTAGGAGAATCTAATTTGGAAGCTTTCCCCAATACAAATCACTGAAGCTCTTAAAAACTAGTGGTTGCCTACATCTTCTTTCCTACTTCTAACTTCTTAGGTTCTTTGTTATGCTTTATATTTTTTAATTTGTAACTGCTTATCCTCCTTAGGTCTGACGTGCATAACTGCATAATTATTGAAATTATTGGCATCTTTTATATCACTATTCAATTTCTCTTTTTTTGTGCGAACCCATATGGGTCAACTTATTTTATCACCTTTATATTTTTATTGGATAAAAAGAAAATATAAGGTGACTTGTTTTGGGATAACTTGTTGGTCCAACTTAAAGCAACATAAAAGTAAAATAAAATAAGATTGAGACATTGGATAAGGCCAGCTTCTAGTTTTTTTGCCTATCAAACCTCTTTTTTAATAGATAATAGCCTATCAACTTATTGATTCTAAACCTTATATTACATTTTAGTTGCAGCAAACCCCGAACAACTTACACAATAAGTATAAGCCATTTAAGTTTCAGCTATTCCAAACGGATATGTTGGTAAGAATAAGCTAGTGATAATCACATTTTATGAGAACACAAGTGTGCAGAACTGCTTTCATCTTCATTTATAGTTTTCAAATTTAGTCATCAAAAGGCTCAATAATTAAAATAGGCTAACTCTTCTAAATGCACGTGATGCAGATCTGCAAGACCAACAAAAATCATGGAACATAATGAAGTAGTGAAACCAAAAGAATCAAATCAACAATAACATGTTACCTGATCCAACAATTTCGGCAAACATCGGGATCACATTCTCTACGTGCAGCAAAACATGGACATTGTCGACTACGACACTGACTTTTGGCGCAATGACAGCCACGAAATCGATTTTTGCAACTCCTTGGACATCTAAAGGAATATATATCATTCAAATAGAATTTTCATTCCAAAATACATATAGATCACTATCCCCCTCCCCCTCCCCCCCCCCCACCACCAAAAAAAGGATAAGATAAAGATTACACAACTAGAATAGATCATTAAACTTTTAACAACTCAACAAATTAGGAGTAGAGGAGGGAATAGCAAAATTGTTGTGAAGAAATCAATGACTTACCCACAGTACTTCTCACAGCAGGTTTTATTCAAAAAGCAAAAACACTCTTTCCCACAGGCAGATTGACACCCACATGGGTTATAATGACTATCCGTATCCTCAGAAATACGTTTCCTAAAGGAGTGGTAACCAGTAGATTTTGATGTATACTTTAAGCGGCGAACTCTACCTTTCCTACGAAAAAATCTTGATCTTCTTTTCAGTGGAGTACCCTAATTTATTTCACCGCCAACACTAATTAATAAGATACTTATATAGATGAACTAATGCATAACAAGCAGAGCCTCTAAAAACGTACTGACCATATTTTCTTTACCATCACCCATGGAACAGCCTTCAGTCAAAGAATCCAGACCGTTTCCTGCTTCAGAGAATAGGTTATTCTCCGAACGATTCATGAATTCAAATACATCCGAACACGTCTTCAAATCTACCATAAGATTCCTGGCTATTAAGCAACTGCAATGGTGAACCCACAATAGTGAATAACTGAATTGGAAGAATGCAGCACATTATTTACAATTGTTTAAGATATTGAATTAGTTAAAATGTGCAGAGAAAGTTGGGAATAAGAAACCGCTGGGGGTCAATTATTGAAGTAATAATGTAATAGTGTTTAAACACATGCACACATGTATAGCAATAAAATCTTATCAGAATATATATATATATATATATATATATATATATATATAAATGGAAATAAAATAAAATATTTCAGAATAAATGGATTATCACTGGTCAAGAACAAAGTATATCTAAACAAGTTATATGGAGTAAAAAAGTATTGCATAAAAATAAAAAAGCATGCATATTTACATTAATTCCAACTTGCTATAAAAAACACATATTTATAAAAAAAAAAATATTAAGAATCCTAAATTTCCAACTGAATTTAACAAAAACTATCTGAAGTAACGAACCTGTTCCTGCCAAAAATCTCCACACCTTTTCTATAAAGAGCCTTTTCCATAGCTTTCCAAGATACACTGGGAAGAGAATCAGAATAAGAAGTTGTCAATTTCTTCTTTCTTTTCCTCATGGTAACTACACCCTGCTCCGCAAGTCGCTTGATATTCCTCTTATGAATTCCACGCTTCTCAACAAGCTTAGTCACTGTTGGTGATGCTGAGGGGTGACTCGAAGTCAAGTCGAGTATGGGTCTACTCTCTGAATCGCTGCTTTCTGATGCATCTCTTGCATTTGATGTGGCACTTTCAATTTGGCCAGGCTTTCCCCTACTTAATGATGGAACAGCAGATTGGCTTTTTGATATCTGAGATTCAGCAAAACAGATACTAATTAACAGGTTCTAAAAAGCTGGCTAGGTGCTCGTCTAGGCGGCTGAGCACTGCCCAACCTTAGCGACTAGGTGCTAGGCGGTTAAAAACGTCGAGAAAAAGTAGGCGGACGCCTAGGTGGTCTTGGTGGGCTTTGCAGTTCCCTGTTTTTCTTGTAATTCTATTTTACATTTTTACGCTCTCTTCACTTTAAAGCCAAAAACCTTAAATAAACCTCTAACTCACCATACAAAGCATAGCAAACCACCTAAGTCGATTGACAAAAGACTGGAAGATAGGAACTCATACTATATCAATCATATGTTTTTATGTGTAGTTGTGTTTAATAATGCATTAATTTTTAGTTTTTTACTATACATACAAAAGAACAGCCTTAATTTTGATACAAATATAAAAACAATAATAAATTACAACGCCTAGGAAAAAGCATAGGCCACACCTACAGTGCCCAAGCGCTCGAAGCTCCCTCTGCCGCCTAGGTCCACCTAGTACTTTTTAGAAGAATGCTTATTAAGGTAGCCCATGTAGAATCTAAAATGCGGTCCGGGAAATTGTTGTGATTCCTAATGTCTGTAAAAGTGAAATTAGTTACCAACTTACCAGGCGATAACAGTGCAAACCACATGGTATGTTTCCCTCATCTGGGCAGCTCCATGGAAGTTGTTTCTCAGCCTAATTGAAGAACTAAATAAGCTAGAGGTGCCCAGATAACTGTAAACTTTAATATAAAAATGAAATAAACTTACAGGAAAGATATGTTCCTCTGAACATCCATGTAGTCCACAGTTAAATACCTGCCATTGAATATAACAAAAGCAACAAAAAGTTAGTTATGGAAGACTGCAGCCAAACAACAAACAAAAAATTCATAAAAAAGAACATGAAGAGTATTTACAAAACATCGACGACAAAATAGATTGTCAAACGAATGCAGAGCTGCATCGAGATCTTTATCAAGCAACGAACTTGAAATTGCTTCTCTGTGCCCATTTTGAGAGCCTCCAGCAGCATTCTCTCTCTTAGTAAGAACTTCATATCTTGCCTGTATAAGATGTTTCATTGTTGTTCATATCACTGTAAATCCAGCAGGAAACAAATGGGAAACAGCTGGACCTAAGCTTACACTATGACCAGTTTTTATTAGAAAATAAATAGAATCAGAAACATCCAACAAAACATCCCGGAGAAATCTCATTCCAGTTAGATGTGTACCTTGATTTCACATGGTTTCCTAAAGAAACGTTGTGCCAGTACATCCAAAACAGCATCATACAGGCCAACTTTGTTGATGGTCATTCTAGTAAAATACATATATGAAGACACTGTAAGAATGACAGTATAATAAGACTATATATACTCCCTCTGTCCTAAAAATAATTTACTTTGTGAAATATAAAGAAAGGAGAACTCTTTTATTTACGAAAGACGGCTTATTATTTACTTGGGCAATATTCAAGCAAACATCAATTTTCAAACAAAAAAACAAAGATAACTTTCTCATGCACAAAATTCATAAGCTATATCCAGTACCTATATCTGAGACACTATGACATGTCAACGCGCTGAAGATAGGTAAACTTCAAAAGGTTATGATCTCAAAGGGTCTCTTTTGTTTTTAAATATTGATATCCCTTGAAAAAATAAGTTCTGTGGGGCTCTCTTCACCTCTAAGATGAAGTCTAATGTAATATTTTCTTTTAATGCATGGAAGAATGTGTCAACTCTGAGCTAAGTAACAGAAGAAGCGGGGGAAGAAGATAAATTCTGCAGAAGTAAAACCTTAACATGGATAAAAAAAATAAAGCAAAGGGAGCACAAAAATAACATTTAGTTTCATCAAGGTCTCAAATTATTTAGTTATTTTTTGATAATTAGTTTCATCATGGCCTCATGGGAAAACTAAAAGAAAAGATGCATTAATGACAAATGGAAGTCAACCCATCCAAGCTTAAACAAAACACCTTCCAACATTTGTTGGAGGCAAGAAAAAATCCTGATTTGTTTCTAATTTTATTGTCCTTGTTTTCCTTTTTGTCAAAGAGAAGGAGATAGAGAGAGAATGGGTGAACGACCTATGAAATTTTTTGTCAGCTCAATTTTTTCCGTCTTAAAGGTATAATGCTGTCATGCACTAGACATATAAACAAAATGTATATGAGACCATATCCTGAAAAAGAAACAGCTAAACCTCAGACTTCGCAATGAAGAAAAAGAGAAAGAAAAGAAAAGAAATAAGAGAGAGGGATCCAATCACTGAGCAACAGTAAAAAAATGTCAGATTTTTTCTCCCATTCACAGTTATGTATGCAAGAGACATGCAATTTATGCAGTAAAGCTACTATTCAGACTTCAGGTATAAGTGACAAAGAACAAAAATAACAAGTGTAGATTGCACGAAAGCATCTAACAATTTATGTTTACCAACCGGAGAATGTAATCTTCAGAATCTACAAATTCTTTATTTTCCTCATCTTCATCAATTGCTTCTTCATCACTGTCACTGGCAACTAAAGTTTCACCCCAACTTTTATCATAATAAATTCTCCTTTGATCAACAGATTTATCTTCACGCATTTTTTGATTTCTGCATCATACCCATGTTGAAATCTGTAATATCTCCCATAATTTCGATATAGAATGCAAAACATAATTATGTGTATGAAAATATAACTTTTACATGAATTAGAAATAGAATTTCAAAATTATGGAGAAAATGAATTTCTCTCTTCGCGCAAAAATATGGACACTGCAAGTTGAATTTACTTGCTTTGGTCAGCAGCTGTAACATAAATAACCATTGGAACCAACATCTTAAACACCAAATGAGGCCAATTCACACGCTGCAAATGCTGGGACTGCACTATTAAGCGTAACAAAAATCGTTTGTCTTCCACTTTACTCTGCAATTTTATCCATTATAAAAGAGAAAGTAATTATAACATTTAACACTTGAAGTTTAAGAAGAACCTCATCTATGAGATCTAGGTAGACACAATTGGCTAAGATCCAACTGTGACATCTCAATTGATTAAGAGATTCTTTTTTGGTATTTATTTAATATAAGACTTAGAGGAGGCGAGGCCCACACCTCTAAAAGAGTAGGGTGTTGATTGAGTAGCAATTCCACATTCAACATTAAAATCAAAAGGTAAAAGGAAACCAAGATGCCAGAGGTAATATAGCCCAATGGATCAGGGCCATGAGCATGCACTTGACACCATATGATAACAGAAATTACGGCCTCAAAACCTGATGTCTAATGACTAATAATAGTTCCTAAATCCAAAGGCAATGCAGATAGTTAGGATTAAAATGAACTTGAGTGATCACCCTGGCATTAAGATATAATATATCACAAGCAACAAGGAATTTAGTTTTTAGAAAAAATAAAAACACGAGCAAACAAGGAATCAATCACGATTTTCACAATACCCATTATGTTTATAGATGACCATCATGTCTGAGTTCAACTTTTGATGCTAAGTAAATAATTATTGGAAAAGAAAATTATACGCATAATAAGCCACAAACAAAATATCAAGACTCAGACTCTTATCCACACACAAAAAAACCTTACCTATCCAAGAAAGTCCATGTCTTATAAGGTGGTAAACTTTTCACTTCTGTAAGCTTGACGGGGCGAGAAGCATTCTTCACTGCAATACTAGATCCTAAAAGAATTATTGCAGAGCGATGTGCATCTTCTTGGGAACCGTTTTTCTCATTTTCCCCGATACTTTTACCATTTTGCATATCAATTGCATTGTTCTGCCTCTTTGTCAATACATCAACAATCGTATCAGTGTTAGTACACTTGAGGTATCTTCTCTCTTGTGCGGACCTGAAAATATTGTTGGTGACTTCAATCATCTTCTGCCGATTTTCTTCCATTTTTCTCTGAAAGAAAAACATTAAAACTACAAGGTATAAGATTGACATTGTATCATGAGACATGATTAATAATTACGCTGGATTAATTGATTCTTGCAACAATACATGTAAGACAGGACCTTTATATGAACACAACGGTCTGAAGCAACTTGTTCTTTTAAAGAGTCGATAACTAAAGAAATCTCTGAAGACGCTGGGCATCTTTCTTGCAGTCCTTCACTCTGTTAAATTGACACAAGTTCAGCGTATTAAGCAGATAAAAAGTAAAAAAATGAAAGCATGTGAGTAGAAAATAAATATGCATTATTGCTTTTACAAGAACACATGATTAAGCATGAATATGTCTGACTTACAATATATTCCTTCAACAAATTAAGGCATAATAAATTTATATTTTATGCAATCACATTCCCGAATCGTGATAATTTAATTCTGGCCTTTATCAATCCCAAGCAAACCAAATAGAGTTACTGTAAAGTACACTTAGCAACTAATTTTTCAATATTGAAATAAAATGTGACTTTTCAAAACTGGGCCAATGCGAACCCTTTCCATCCATTGGCTTCAATCATTCCTCCACCTTGTAAAATGTAACCCTCGTGAACTTTGCATAATTAAAACCAATTGAAGCATCATTTTTTCACATTTCTCAAAGTCATCCTACATCATGAAAATAGATTTGAAGCACAAATTTCATCTAGTAACCAAGACGGTGTCATCCCTATACTCCAACACTAATCAATATATCCTTCACCATTAACATCATTTTTCCAATACATGAATCAAACACCAGTTGTCCACATTGTTACCAATTTGTCTCAAATAGTGAAAGTTTTTCATTTATTCCATGTTTCAAATTCTTTAGTTTCTTGTTGCTGTTCTTTTCTATGCTTTCCTGGACTAGAAAAATATTGTAATGAGCATCACCATTTCCAAGTGCATACACATTCAAGTACAGAGGACTGTCTCATTGGCGTTTATTCGTCCAATACCCGGAGAATTCTCTAGTTAGGGTAGGTACTTAGGATAGTGCACATACTCATATATGCATACATAAATACATACATACCCCCCCCCACCCCACACCCACGCACGTATGACAAATTATAAGCTGGCTAAGGTTGGGTTAAGCATAGTTATTAAATCCTCTGGCCTTTCAATATCACTACTAACACTAATTAAATTGCCTCTTTACTTTACAATAAACCAGCCATTTATTCTCTCCCTAACCCAATATTCATTACCAAAAAGAAAATTATTTAAATACATACAATAATTAAAGCGAGATATCCAAAGACAATGATAAAGATTTCTATCCACATAAATAAAGTTAAATTTGCAGTTAAAATCGTGATCTGAATAAAGTAAGAAATCTACAATCATGAATGGAGGAAAAATTTAGTACCACGGGGATATCAGAAGGCTCCATCAGGAGGCTCCAATCTGCAGTTGCAAAGCTTTTGACCTTCTGTGGAGTCTACTTGGTAATGGTGGCCCACCGGAAGATCAGACTCATGGAAATTCAAGTGTAGATGTACAAGATTTGGTGCGGCGGATTTGAAACCCTAGAATGTGATTTATTTATTTTTTGGTGGGGGAAGGTAGGGGAGAGGTGAAGAGAAACACTTTTTCTTCTCGCCTCACTATATTTGAGTATATATGCTCAAATTCAACAATGCTGATGCCTATACTTAGGTTTAGACTGAACTGGATTAGGCAAAAATAAATAAGTTGGGTTTGGGCCTCTTTTCTTTTATTTTCTTTTTTATTTCTTTTTTGGGTGGGTGTGGGAGGGATCATGAAACGTGCTTGCTTTTGAAATATCCGTTACCTCTCCATTAAGTGGACCATGTGGAAAGCCCAATTAGCTAACATAATCAAATTTCAAAAGTGACAAGCAACAAAATAAATTTAACTTTATATAAGTAAAGTTTATTCTTCTTCCTCTACTTTTTCTTACCCTATTTTGGTGGAGGGTATCATGAAGTGACAAACAACATGTTAACAACAAGCAGATCTAAAAACAATTATTGCTCAAACATTTAGAAGCTACTATTTTGACAATGATATAAAATTTGACTCATAAACTAGGCCAACATTAATTGGCAACCTCTCCCATATATATTGAGTAATGACTTCAATCTTACTTCCCCCTTGCAAACTCTAACACTCTAGAAGCTTTGCATTATAAAAACCCAGCATAAAACTTTCTAACATCAGAACAATATGTTAACAATGTTCCATTCCAGATGTTAGGGCTGAGAAAAATGCTATTTAGTATCATTTGTCACCACTACATTTTAACTACACCCCTTCATGGCCACCTATTTTTTCAAAACAAATAAATAAATACCGATCCCATGTGATTTGATTACATCCAAGTTGAAGACCCCATCATTTCCAACACATTCCAAGTTGTGCGTTTGTGTGTATGTATATATATATATATTCTGAACCAGCTTACTTATTAATAAAGCCGCAACAAGCACCTTCTTTATCAAAGTAAAGTTTATCCCTTCTTGGTGTAGTGTATATACATGTATGTATATAAAGAAACTCAAAATAACAATTGAGAATTTTAACAAGGTTTCATAGAGTTTCAATTTATGAAAAGTTTTTGAATGGATACATGATTTAGGGAGTGTTTCCATGCTTCATAGGCCAAAAATCAAAACAATCAATCCGTACCACAAGTTTAAGGTGAGGATGCGGTGCTAACAGCAAATTGCGAGTGCGGTTCTTAGGTGGCATAGAATGAGCAGACACCAGTACTGCATAATTAATATGCATATAGTAATTTTGTACAAAGCGACATGGTTTTATGTTAAGTATATATTGTGTTTTGCTTACCAATTCACTCATTTCCCTCATAATGCTCTCTCTTAATATGCTCACTCTCCCTCTTTGTTATCTCACTACCTGCCCTCCAAATCACACACACCCTTTCAAATCTTCTTTCACTAACCCTCTCAATCTATCCCATCACAATCTCTCTTATACACGGAAAAGAAGAAAAAAGGGACCGAAAAACTTACCACCTTTTTTTACCAAAGTTTTCCGACCAAAATGGACGGATTTGGACAGAAAACTAAATAACACAAGCAAATCTTTTATAATTCCTATTATACCTTTTACTTCACAAAAAAAATTTAATATAAAAGGAAAATAGTAATCTAAATGTAAAGCTTAAGTTTTCTTTACTTTTCCTTTATAAACTCGGTAACAAGAAGAAAGAAAACTTACAAGTTTTCTATTCTTTTCTTTTCTATCCTAATGTAAGTTTTTTATTCTTTTCTTTTTTGACCAAAACAACAGCCACTCGGGAAGTTCTATATTGGAAAATATAAATTAATAAAGCTTTATGTATACCAATAACATCTAATCTTTGTCTTCACATTCCCTTATTTCGTCATTTTCATAAGGAATTTTGATTTGTAAGATTAAACGGTATCTTTGCTCAACAGCCTGACCCTCCTTAAAATACTCCCCACTTTCACTCTCCCAAGCCTTTAAAAGTCCACCATCGATCTCGACATCACCCCATTATATATCCACCAAAGGGAAGACCATACACCACAAGGGCAATATCACAATGAATTAACAAATGGTTAACAATCTCTCAAGTACGAAGACACATCCTAACAATAAATTTCTTCCTCTTCCAAGGATCATCTAATGTCAAATATTGATCCCAAGCTCTTCTACCATCCACCAAAGACGCACTCACTCCTCCTGCATCCATGGGTAAAAACTCGCGTATCATCCCCACCACAAGCATGTGTGCTCAAAATTTTCGCAATCCTTGGCTATGCCTTTCCACATATTAGTCTCAAAAAGTAACCTACCCAATATTGTAAACCAACCACCTGGGCCAATTCCAAACTGACTCACCACCACAAGTTACCCCAAACTTCAGTCCTCCCACTCAATACACAAAAGCCACTTACCTAGGATAGCTTGATTAAACATTGCTCCAATTACCAAGGTGATAGTTTCCCCATTCCTGCCATCCTGCCACAAGAAGTTAGTCGCAAGAATGGTTTCAGAAATTAGTGAATTGAATTCGAACTGCAACAACAAGCTGTAATTCCACAATTTGTAGAAACTGCACATGCGGGTGTAGTTTGTGCCCAAAGGCCAAAAGTGCACCAAACCGTGATGTGATTTAACCTGTATCGAATTACAACAGGCCTAGACCTCATTGTCAGTTATTTTCCTCTTTCTGGAAATAGGCCAAATCTTTGACACAACTTCCTGCTTTGATTAGTTTTTGTTTGAGCTACATGCTCAAGTCTCCAATACAGCACCACAATAACTATAGTTTGCTTTATTTATCAGCTAGAATTTGAACTAATTAAAATTAGAATCAATTATATATCTAAGCTATCTCGCAAACCATGCTTAAGAGAAACAAAAGCAAAGATTAAACAAAATAGCAGACTATAAGAGCTGGTTAAGTCTGTGTTCAGCACTTCAGCTTACGCATTAAATTCTTGTACATTCCACTAAAACGGTAAAAAATTTACCCAAACACAAAATGCTCGTAAGTTAGAGATGAATTGGCTATTTAACACTTTATAGACAGCTTTGGAAGTTATTTGTTAACATATGAATATGCGTAAAAAATATATTGTGCCCACCCCTCAAAAAAATTATACTCCCTCTATTCCACAAAAGAATTTCATATTTTTCACCACAAAAATAGTCATTTTATTAATTATAGTATAAAATGACACATTGTACTCAATTTATCACCATAATTTTATTATCATGCTATTCACTACCAAACTAACAACTTTTTGGATGTGTACATTATATGGATGTGTGTATACTCGCAAAGTACGACAAAAAGATCCCAATTTGCAAAATTCGCAAACATTATAAATGTTAAGGTACATGGAACAAAAACACATTTTTAATGTTTGTGAATTCTGCGAATCGGATTCCTTTTGTCACACTTAGGGAGTATGCACCCATCCATATAACATATACATCCCAAAAGTAATACTACCTCCATCCCATAATAACTGTCGTTTTAGAAGAAATTTTTTTTTCCAATTTATTTGTCGTTTACAACTTTTTAGGAGAAACAATTATTTACTTTTTATATCACCCCTACCTTCTCTCATTGTCCCAATAAATTTTTTCCTTGTATTAATAGTTTTCAACTTCCCATAAAGGGGTAGTGATAAAATTTCACACCAATTTTAATTAATAAATGATAGCACTAAATGACTTTCTTAATCCATGTGTATCAAGCTAAAGCGACAGTTATTATGGGATGGAGGGAATAGGTAACACAGTGAAATGGAATGGAACTCCTCTCCTTCCCTTACCAAAAAAATAAAAACAAATCTTAGTTGCATGTGATTTTGGAGTGACTTTTATGTAGGTCGAAATACATATGGTGTTTTTTTATTTATTGTAACTATTTATTCTTTTCTATTTTTTCTTTAATCATGGCAGTGCATTCCTTCAATAAAAATATAAAATTCCAGAGTAATTTTGGTCACAAATAGTATTTGTGTGGTCATCACATTGGTTAGATACATTATGATTGGTTATTGTAACAATTGTGAACATACATGGAAAACAACAACAGTTCAAAACACGGGGGTCTATATAACAATACGAAGCTAAGCGTCATCTATTGATAAGGTAAGTTTAAGGGAGTTTACCGACAAGCTATCAGGAGGTTCTGATATGATTGTGGAGGCGGAAGCCGGTGGTGACGCCTTCGACGGAGACATGACTGGCAGCGTAGTTGGAGCTCGATTTTGCAATGGAGGCCATGTGAAAGATCATGTATGCAACTGCGGGATTTGGCTGGACAGGTTTGAAGCCTTAGAATGTGAGAGATTATGTTTTTGACAAGTGATACTAATGATATGATATGGTTAATCTTGAGTTTGGTATGAATTTGGCTTTCTGGAAGAAAATTAGTGGTGTGGTAACTAAATTTTTGGGGGAAGTTGGAACAGTGACAATCCAACATCAAACTAGGATGACAACGGGTCGGGTCATGCTTAGATTTTATTTTACACAGCCGCATCTTACATCTATTCAGTCGAGCCGGATAATATTTATCGATTTTTACGTATTAAATTAGTATCCACCCATAACTCGGTCTTTTAATTTTTGCACTACCATGACCACGGGGAGTGATTTTAATTTTTAAAGTTCTTAATAAATTAAAACCATTTAAAATGTAAAATAAAATTTTGGTACAGGCATAACTATGGTTTTAAATTTAAGAAAATAATATATATTTTAAATGTTTACGTTAAGTTTTTAATTGTTACGTGGACGAGTGTTATTGTTAAAAAGAAATGTGTAATAAGTGGGACACTCTTATAATTTTAATCTCATGCATCGATAAACTTCACAATTGTAATTGGACATAAATTTATCATGACTCAAAAATTACACTATTTAAATTATACAAAAAGAATCCTAATTACAAAAATATTTAAAATATATTATTATTTTGTGTACCACTGAAAATAATAAATTATTATTATAAGATTATATTATGATATGTATTATAAATTTTATATTATCTTTGCATAAAAATTATTTTTATTTAAAAGGTTGATATACATTAATAAATTTGTAAAGTAACCCATAAACTATAAAGTCTATAAACGGAACTTCTATAGAGCCGAAACTCCTAATAGCCTAAGACTTTTTTCAAAATATAACAAAAAAGTAGTCTCACTTCATGTAAAGATAAACACTATTTTTTTAACCTAGTCGCTTAACTCAATGATTTAAAGGATAATTTGGAATCAGTCATAAATCAAAGAACAAAGATATAGGGGTCCATTCAGACAATTTAAGCTGAAAAGTTTAGTGTCATTTTTTTTTACTGAATAGATTGAATGAAAGTTTTTTTTTTATAATATTAACTATTATATCAATTAATATTAAATAAATCTACAATAATGTTAAATTTTTTAGGGGATAAAATAATAAAAATATGTTATTTAGATGTTTCGTACATGTCAATTATTAAATAACCTTTTTCATTCAGATCCAACTTATTTTGATTCATTCAATTTTTATCAAACACCCTCATAATCTGAAAAATTATTCTTTATTAAAAAAAACACTACTTCTTTAGATTCTCCTCCTCTATGCTCCATTTTAGACTCTGTCTCCATCTTTAAGCAACAAAATATAAGTGTCACGGTAGAGATTAGATGGA
The DNA here is from genome assembly GCA_016801055.1 of Panax notoginseng. NCBI lineage: Eukaryota > Viridiplantae > Streptophyta > Magnoliopsida > Apiales > Araliaceae > Panax > Panax notoginseng. Next base: position 42,547,256 of record CM029013.1, on the reverse strand, counting down.
TAATGAATAATATTTTAACGACATAATATAGTGAACTAATTTTATAAGTTTACCCAATCCTATATATTAATATACATTATAATTGTAATTCGGCAAACAAATTTTACAATGCATAACAAGACTCGAGTTAAATAGCTAAAATTTGTTGTCAACCAAATCGTACCAAATGCAAAATTGTTATAAGCCAACATGATAAGAAATTATTTAGTACATGATTATGAACACAGTTAAATTTAAAAGTTTTGCTATATATTGTTAAATTTACACTGAATTACTGTGAAATTTATCAATACATGAAATTAATAGAAATTATAAAAAATTTCACTTATTACACATCTCTTTAAAAAAAAAGTTAGTCGTAAGCATTTATAATATATATATATATATATATATATATATATATATATATATATATATATATATATACACGGTCGGGATCTTAAACTCACCTTGCTCACCCACCTTTAACGACGGACCGGACGACGATTCGGTCCGTCGCTATATGTTCGATCCGTAGCTAAAACGACCTATATTAAAAAGCGGAAGAGGTAACATTTATCACACATATATAACAAGAATTAAACACGTCGCTATATGTTCGGTCCGTCGTTATATGAGATACATAAATGAGACGTCTTTATTCATAACGGAATGACCGACTAATGCGAACAAGCCATATACCCAGAATACTTTTAGATAGATTATGATATTATGCAAGTCGTCTTTTGGTCGTACTTTGCAAACTGAATCCTTCATTTATATACAACACTACATTACAATAATATATATATATACTCCACCACAAAAGACAAAAACCATGCTCATTCTCTTCCTCCAACATCCCAACACCCCAGCTGCCCCTAAAGAAAAACAAAACAACAAAAAAGATAAGCCCTAATGATACCTTTAGTGACATTTCATTGTAGTATTATGCAGCATATTGGAAGGGCGGTATCTTGCTATTAGCTTTCTTTCTTCTCCACAATAGCTTTTTCCACAATCCACCCCTACCTTTTCTCTTACCAGGAATAATGGCCAAGGAATTGACCACAACTTGCCCATCTTGATGTTTAACCCCGTTTGAATTCTGAAAGCTCTCTGGAGAATCTGTTGCACAGTTGAGACGAAAGGCAGAGCAGGAGGTGCCATCAACAACGGTGGGAGACTTTGAGGTACAAAAAATTTCTTTGGTTTTGGGAGACCTAGGGCTAGGATACCCTGTTTCAGTATTGTCCTCGGCCAGCATTTTGTCGCGTAGAGTGGTTTTGTTCTTCTTGGGGTTGTTCATAGTGGTAATTGCAGTGGGGGTACAGATGACCTTATCGAAAAGGGATGAGTTTCTTGGTGAAGCCATTGCCTGCAACTGCCTTCCCAGGTTTAGGATGGTTTCTTGGCACACTGCCAACTTCTCTGAAGCTGCTGTAATCTCCAAATTCTGCAAGATTGAATAATTAGCTACAGGTACTGACATAAAAATCTGTAATTTAACAATGATTGCCTAAAACTAAACTATTTTCACATGGGCACTTCTCTAAGTGATATAAAGTTTGTTTCATTAATATTGTTCTTTGACAGCTATATACTCTTAATGAAAAAAAGAAAGAATGAAACTTTCAAAATCGAACATAATCTATCTAGTCTGTGATTCTTACCATGAAGTCTATCTAATCGGAACTTTAATTAGTGTGCTACATTGTTAATAGTCCATCAGAATATAATTATTCTACACGGATAAACTATAGGAACTTTAGAAACCCGTAATAACTCATTTATAGAAGTATAGATTGACAAGGTGACGAGAACATACATTTTGAAGTTGCTTTTCCTCATCCTCTGAATTATACTCCAGAATTTCCTTCTTTGTCATGCTGCAAATTGCATAATTCAAAATACTGAGAACCCCTAATAATGATGTGTTTTCCATCGGAACAAAAGCACAAAAAAATTACCTTTCAAGCTGGAGTTGTAAATCAAGACATGTGGCCTCTAGTTCTTCACAAAATATATTTTTATTGTCCAGTTCCTCCTCCAGAAATGACAATTTTTCGCTAGCCTTGTTTAATTCAGCTTCGGCTGCTGTAAGCTGCGTATTGGGATCTTCTTTCACCATTTTTAGATTTTCAAATTGATCTTCAATAATTCTCTTTGATTGACTCAGAATTTCCACCTCCACTTGCAAGCTTTTAATCGTTTTCTCAGATTCCTGAAGTTGAATCATCAAAGATCCATTTTTGCTAATCTCGATCTCGAGTATTCCTTCCAACTCCTTCTTTCCACATTCCGCGTTTGCCAAGTCATCCTTTAATTTGATACTTTCTCCTCTCATACTTGACCAAAGTTCTTCCATTTGTAAAAAACTGTTATGGCATTTCCAATCAGAAACAATAGGAACATGTAGTTTATCTGCTTCTGGAAAGTGATTGATCATTGCTCCTTCTATCTCACTCTCATTTCGTGATTCATCCCAATCAAAGTGCTTCTTGATTGCATCCCTCATGCTTGAAACGTCTTGAAGGGAAAAGCAGTGGTTCATAATCCATTCCAAAGCAGAGGTAATTTCTTCAGCAAATTTTGCAAGATCTGCTTTTCCATTTAATATGTCATTACAGATTTGAACAAATTTCTGTAAAACAGCACTCAGGTCAGAAGTTTTCCATTGGAAAACACGAACCATGTATCCTGTAGGTGATTCTGAAAAAGAACTATCATCCTTCCCATTCAAGATTTCTGGGGTCCCATAATGAGGAGATGGTAAACTGATCCCATCAAGAAGCTCAATCATTTTAAGTACTGATTTCCTCAGATCTGAATGGAACTGCTGGTTGCGCTTCTCTGCCAACGATGTGTTATCAACAATTAATCTATCTGGTGAAACCATTATTGAAGATTTATCTGAAGGTTTCAAGGAAATGCAGCCCCTAATATCAGGATGGATTAAGCGTTCCCTTGTAACAGATTTACTAGCGATTGGAGGATTTATGTGTGCCAAGGCAACTTTGACAATCTCAAGTATTTCTTCAGGATTTTTTTGTGATACATGAGTTTGCTCCAAGACCACTTTCAATATATCATCAACCCAGACGGGAATTTTATTAATTGACATATTTTCAGGCTGGATACCCTGGTTAGGTACAGAAAGGTCACGCTGACATTCAGATACTGTCACAATCTCTGCATCAGCTGTTTCTGAGATATACCCACCTGACTGAGCATCCAAGAGACCACTAATCATTTTACCTCTCTCAGAAGCAAGACTAGAACTCCCAAATGATTTATCGCTGGTAACTATTGCTAATTTTTCCATTTCAATAAAGTCGTCCATCAGATTTATATCTGAAGTTCCAACAGTTCTGAACAATGGTGTCCCATTTTTTCCATTTCTAAAAGGCTCCAGTTCTGAATTCAAAGCAGAAGCCAAAGAATCAGCACAACTGAATTTTTCGTCACTGCCCATGTCAGAGATTGATGCCAGGGAAAGTTCCTGCATGGTAGGTAAATTCCCTGCTAGGCCCACAGCTATCTGACTTTTTGATGATTCCTCGAGCCGTGTCTCAACTTCTGGAAACCTGGAAGCTGTGCTACCACACGTGTTTTTTAAAAGTTGGAGGGCATTCGTTTTTTCAATAAGGGCTTCTTTAAGAGTCGTATTCTCTTCTTCCATGGTGTATAACTGCTCAGCCAAAAAATTGATCCTTTTAGTGGGCGTATCAGGAGCATTAACAGTAAAGTCCATTGAACCAGTTGAAGAAGTTGATTTTCTCCTTGTTGTTTCAGCTGGATCCCTGGCCAGCATTTCAACTTCATTTTTCATTTTTGCCAGGGCAGCAGGTCCTGGCAACCGCTTTCGAACAAGGAGGCGTAGCCTCTGGCATTCTGATTCCAGTTTTGCAATTTTCTTCACACTTTGTAAGTGTTGCTTGTGTGCTACTTCAGTTGTTCGAAGATTGAATTCTCTCTCCTCATTCCGAATCTCAAGCTCCTTTTCAACCACTCGAACCTCATATTTCAGAGAAGCATTTTCTTTCTCTGTGGATTCTAATCTGGTCATTAGAGTACTGAAATTTGCCTCTGACCTAGCTATATGTTCTTGTAAATTTTTAAATGTCTTTTCTTTTTCTAAGAGAGCCTTACTCAGTTGAGTATTTTGAGCACCTAATATGGCAAGCCTTTTACTGGTTTCTGCTAACTTATCCTCTAAAACAATTATCATTTTTTCAAACTCACTTGATGTCTTCATGATAGCATCATGAATCCTTTTTTCCTGCTCTTCTCGAACAAAATGCAGCTGCTGCATACATTCCTTCAGAGCTGCATCCATACTAATCAATCTTTCTTCACCAGATACTCTCTGCGTTATAGCTTTCTCTAGTTCTTGCTTTAGTGATATTGCTTCTGCTTTCTCCCAGCCTACAAAATTGAGTTTATTGCTAACCGCTAAAATTGGCCCACAACTGATAACCAGTAAAGTTAGACCTTAAGACATTCCAAAAGAACAGAACTGTAACTCAGCAGTGAATCACCTGCAATGGCTTCCTGTGCCACTTTAGCCTTCTGCTTAGCAAAATCATCTTTAGTGTTACGCTCAATGAGGGCTGAAGAAAGCTTCTTGTTTAAAATTGTCAGATCACTCTCCAGTTCTGCTTTACCATTCAGAGGAGTCTGTACAAAGAAACAATATATTAGCAATGCCTCCAATCACATAAACAGATTGTTCAATATGGTACAGTATGTATGAAGAAATCATCAACTTCAGATAGTTCCTATACGCCAGCCCCAGTGGGCATGCTGCCATGCCAACTATTGCAATCATCTTCTCTACTAATTAGGGGTAAATATTTGTTTTCTCTACTTCTTTAAGGACAATACTTGATTCTTCTTCTCAACAACTGGAAACCTTAGGCTTTCTACACATTGGATAAATGGAATCAAGCTTACCATTGAAGGGGGCAAAAAGTAATCAACGCATTTTAGAAATCCAACTATAAGTCTGACATTCTTATAGTATATCTCTACTTTAAGATATAAGATTGAGGAGGAACCAATACCATTTCTGCTTCCAAAACTAAAGGGAGAAAATTCTTTTATTTTCATGAATCCTCATCATTTTTTTAAGTTTTTGAAAAAAAAAACGAAAAAAAAGGAATAGGTTTAAACCTATCTTCTTAAATTGTTCAAAGGTCAAGTGCGACAATTTCCCCCTCATGCTTGCTGTGGCTCTTACCTTCTCCCTGACGGTCACTAGAAACTTCTCAATGAAGGTAAGTCACTAACCAGTTTAGCACAAAATTTACATCTCATTGACATTGTTTCCGACTCAATATGAGAGATGACATGGAGCATCTTAATAATTCTCCTTGAAGATGATGGTAGAAATATACCTGCCAAAATACAGCTGGTTAATTCAATCTAAACAGATTGACTGGACTTGCCTCCATAAAATACTTAATTGCTGAACGAAAATTACAAAATGGGTTCACAAGATACCTTCAAATTAATCACTAGCACCATTGTAATTCCTTTTGTTTTCCCCAAAATTTTGGCTTAATTTACGACTGGAGTTCCTATGGACTGGACTAGGAAAGTTGAGATAAGACTCGCATTCTACATTGAGAACAATTATATTTAATTTGTTCTGTGCATGTTGCAGAGGTCAATCTATCTACTTATGCAAGATTTTTGTCTTAGGAAGAGGCCTACACCCACACAATATTAATATTCATTGGTTCAAATGATTAACCTACTCAGTCAACAGTCGGTGTTTATCCCCTTAGTGAAACATCCGGATAAGACTAAACAGTTCAATTGCAGGACCTTTAAATAAAAGAAGACCCTTACTCAATACCCAGTACTGGTCCAGCCAATTCAGAGTGTTGGAAGGGTGTCCATAACCCTACCTTGGAAACTATTAGAACAATGTGGCTTTTCTCAGGATTGATCCAGAACTTTCACACTTGGCAGTCCAAATTAACAGTCAGAAAATGACACTACAATTTCTAGCAGAAAACATTTGAAATTTTTTGATAAAGGAAGCCTTTATTTTGGTGAAAATGTAAAAACTTATTCAAAATTTTGTTCACTATATACTAAATTTATTTTTCATTGAGAATTTTGTGACAATTGACGGGCTACAGCTCGAGTAAAAACATACAGTAACCAAGAGATTAAGTTAAATTAAATAAAAAAGATCAAAGAGAATGATCTGAACATACTTCATTTACCTGTATTTCATTTCCTCCTAGAGAAAGCTTTACTCTGTCAGATGCAGTTATGGTCTTATCTATAGATCTTTTCTTCCAAAGCCATGTCTTCTGATCCATCGATTCCCGAAAGTCTTTGAACTTAGTCTTATGAAGCTTGAATCAAAAGAATTTGCATAATTATATTATGAAACACACTTATATGACAACATGCAAAGAAAATTGTGACTAGCACTTTGGCAATTTATTTGACAATAACTCATAGTACCATATAGCTATTGCATTTTAATTTCCTTTTGAGAGATAGCGTAACTATGGTTTTCTCTAAATATATTTTTAAGAAAAAGCATTTAATAATATTTCAAATTTGAGTATGCTACTAATTTTAAAACCCACTTAACTCCAGTCCAGTCCAACAAGAAATGGCTGTTGGAAAAGGACACCTCAAAACAATAAACAGCTTATGATTCACATGACATGAAAGCATATTGCTTAAATAACAGCAGATCAAGTAATCAATTACCAGATATGAGAAGTGATAGACAAAAAATGAGAGTTATAATGTATTTTATGAAAATTCAGAGAAGAGAAAGAGGTATGAGAATATGAGATTGAGGCTTCACAAGTGAAGTGAGTTGTAAGTACATACCGGAGATTGTACGAATGTGCTAAATGTACTGTCTAGTCCAGGCTTTTTCTAGCACATTTGTACAAGAGATATTCTTGTAATTAATCAACTCTAACATTAAACCAACACAAATTAATCAGGGGAAAAAACAAGTAAATTAAGTGAAAAGGTAGAACAGAAATTAAGACGATAAGATTAATTGAAGTAACAATTCTTACATTTGATAGTTGAGTAACAGAAATTCCAATGGATCATCCAAATAATAGCTACTGGAAATTAGCTTCAATGCAGAACAAACATCAAATCTGAAAGAGAAGATGAAGTATCAAAAGCATAAGCCTATGAATAGAAATGTGCTTTATAGAGAGAGAAGGAATGTGAGACACTGCTAATTAATATGAGTCTTTTAGAGAGAGAATAGAAGTGAGTATACTCAGTAGAGAAAATGAGGAGATAGAGAGGAGAGGGGAGGTGTCGGTTTGGATCTGGTAGGTACGCGGGTCGTCTAAGATCCGGGTATTTGGCGGGGTTTGCTTTGATCAGACGGAGGCGTCAGTTGGTGATGATGCATGCGTCTCTCCTCTCCGTCTTAATCAACCAACCAGCTTCATTTAAGGTTGACTAATTTTCTACCGCAAAACTATTTATGTACTTTTTGTGTATACTAAATAGTAGGAGTAAATACTTCTATTATTATACTCTATCCGTTTATAAAGAAAATTGATATTTTTATAATATTTTTTAATATTCATTATAGATATATAGCGACGATGAAAAATATTATTATAGAATTTATATTTAGAATTTTTATATGAAAATATTTATAAAATGTCTTCACTATCACTTCCACACAAATTAAAAAGTTAAAATACTCAAATCAAAAAGAATTAATGTAGAAAAGAGAGTAGTAACAATTTTAAATTTTATATATGTAGCGGTGGAGTAAGTCACCCTAAAAATTTTTCAGTTGAATTATAATTAGGAAATCTATCAATATATGAGATTAGATATAATTATAAGATGGTTTGATATATAATATATATTTAAAAAATAATCATTCATATAATTGAAAATAAATGAATCGATGCAAAACATTCGTAATATATAATTTTCTTTTATACTATATACTCTCCCTCTCACACTTTCAAAGAAGAAAAATCAGTTTACAGTTTTTTTAATTATATGCTTTTATTTTACATTTATTATTAAATTTATTGACTATTTAATTGATAATAGTAGAAATTAATATGTGATTATAAATATTAATATCCGATAACACACGTATTATGTGTATAAATTATATAGGGGTGGAATAAAATTTAAATGGAAAAATAAAAAATGACAAATAAGATTTTATGTACCAATTTTTTTGAAGAACAAATATAAATACTCCTATTAAATTAGATTATATATTAAAACAAAAGAGGTATCAGTCTCTTACAAAGAGTCCCCACCCCAAAAGAAGAAACCGATAAAGTGACGGTGAATTAATAAATGAACATGATTGTAATAATTAATTTAATTGCTTTCTTTTTACTAGCATGGATGGTAATGATTTCTGTTTAGCTCCAGAAAAGAGCTATCAATTTTGAAAAATGCTGTTTAGAGGAGCGTTTTAAATCCGTATATATATATATATATATATATATATATATATATATATATATATATATATCCTCTTCTTCTTCCCTCATAATTATAATTTTAGTTGCATTTTTTTAACTTTGTTTATATATATATATATCAATATCTAATATATAAAGTCGGTCATAACAAATTTTTTTGAAGACTTTTTGACTTCCAAAAATGCATTTCGACTTTAATATAATTGTTATTTTATTCTTTTTATATTATTTTTTGTTATCTTTTTTATTTAATCCTTTAAATTTATATATTTTTTATATTCCACGTAATTTAGGCACACAATTTGTGCGCAATTGAGTGCTAGTTTATATTAGAATATATGTAGTCTCTAGTTTAAGAATATATTAATCTTCTACTGTAATATCTTTTTATTTTGTAAAAAACTTTTTTTTGCAATTTATTTTAGCACTGAATTGTCAAAATTCTGACTACGCGGCTGATGTTGAATAAACTACTCTAATTCACATAATATAACTTGATTCCTTGAACTGAATTAAAAGAGTTAGAAAAAATAATTAAATTATTACAACTAAAAAGACAATAATGTGAAATTAATGTTATAGGTGAGTAGGGTCCGTCGGTTGTTGCAGATGTTTGTTGTGTAATTTAGGTGGTGTCACGTTTGATTGATTCAGTAATAGGATAAAATTATTCGGTAAAATTTTGTTTCTTTTATTGTGTTTTAATTGGTGAAAAGAATATATAAATCTAAATTATTAAGAGTTGTCTTTCAATGAAAAATTTAAATCCATGAAGCCTCTATAAATATTATATTCCCTCCATACCAAATTTTAAATTTTAAAGTCGTTTAGATTTATATTTTTTAGTTACAAAACATTCAAATGTTACTAACTATTGATGCTAAGTTACGACCAGAATAATCATGTATAAGATTTAAAGAATCCGGCTAACTTCATAGTAAGTTAGTCAATTAACCAATATAATGTTGACACACAGAGAGAGATATCACATCTCAACTTGCGTGTTGATACTGTATTGATACCAAAGTTAATTTTATGCTAACCATTCTTAAATTTGAAGGACGAGTGTAATCAATGGATCCACCAAATTTAATAAATGAAATAAAGAAGGAATCACCCACCAACCCATTAATGGGCTGAACCCCATGGCCCATAATAATATTGTCAGGTCCTTTACTTGATGAGGCTATAACCAGCTTCATTACGCCCACCCAACATTTGAATCACTTGATATAACCACGAGAACAACTAAGGTTGACCTAAAGCAAAAGAAATAGGAACAATTACATATAATAGTATATTTTACAAAAATATTACAAAAAAAGTGCACAAACAAAATAATTACAAAAAGAGTGCATATGCAATATTAATTACAAAAAAAGTGCAATCTTATCCCTTTTATTTAGTTGACTGATTTAATGAGTTATTGATAATGACCATGTTTGTAGGAATTTAAATTTTATCTCTCTCATCAACCTCCATATTCTTATTTAACGAATCAATGGAGTAACCGCCTTCTTCTTCCTCTTTGGTCGTCGCCTTATTCCTCCTCTGCCGCAGTCGCAGTCTTCTTCCTCATCTTCGCCCCCTGCCACTGCTCCACCGGCAGCCGCCCCACCCTCGCCACTGCCACTACTCTTCCCGCCCCCGCCCCCGCCCTCGCCCTCGCCCTCGCCCCTGCCCCACACCCTCTCCTTCCCCTCCTCCGCCTCCCTTCTCCTACCCCGCCCACGCCCACCACCTCCCTCCGCCTCCCACCGCCATCCCCCTCCTCCCGCCCCCCTTTCTCCTCCTCCCAACCCCACCCCACCCCACCCCCTCCGCCTCCCCTCCACTCCCCTCCCCTTCCTCTTCCTCCGCCTCCTCCTGCACCCTTTCTCCTTCTCCCCCAGATCGATCCAAGGTGGCCGTCGGTGGAGGCCCCATCACTAGCCGCGATGGAGGCCCCTCCACCACCCGTTGCTTCCCCTCAACCGCCGGTCCGTTCTCCAATTCCATCGGTAATCAAACCTTAATATGTTGGTAACCAAATATGCATACTAAGGTAACCAAAACCTTCATAACAAGGTAACCGAACCTTAATATAAAGGTTTCCTTGTTATAAAGGTTTGATTACCTTATTATGAATGTTTGGTTACATTGATATGAAGGGTTGGTTACCTTGGTATGAAGGTAACCAATTCAGTTTTATTAGGTTACTAATTTATTTTAAATGTGATGCAGTTGGTAACCAAATTTCATGTAGTTGGTTACCAAATCATTTGATAAGGTAACCAATTCGGTTTTATTAGCTTACTAATTTATTTTGAATGTGATGCAGTTGGTAACCAAAATTTATGCAGCTGGTTACTAAACCTTCCGATAAGGTAACTAATTTAGTTTTATTAGGTTACTAATTTATTTTAGATGTGATGCTGTTGTCGGTGGTGGTGGCGACGACGGCAGCGGTGGCGGCGAGAGAGGAGGATGATGAACATTAGCTCCTTCATAATTTTTTATTTTTAATTTTCTCATTTTGATTTGAATTTTGAAGTATAGATTTGAAATTGTTGTTAGAGACAAAAGATTTGAATTTGAATTATTAATTATGGTAGTTAGTTGTCCTTGATTTTAGGTTTTTTTATTAATGTGAATTGTACTATTTTTGTAATATGAGTCTTAATTACACTCTTTTTTGTAATTATTTAGTTGATGCACTTTTCTTGTAATTACTTTCTATTTGTTGTATACTTATGTAAAGGACCCGAAATATTCCATCGGTTCTAATCCTATAAAGCAGACTTTTTAGAGCAAATTCTTAAATTTAAAAATTATATTATAATTTTTAATGATATAATCACAGCTGTTATAAACTAATGTGGGGATAAAGATATTGTTGAGTTAATTTGGGTTGATAATCGTAATTACTGTAAATTATTTAAAAAGTAGCGTTGAATTCAAAATTTATTATTGTTAAAATTTACTTGAATCATATAAATTTTAAATTTCGCAACTGAATTTGAGGTAAAAATTTAGGTTTAGCCGATATTCAAATCTATAGAAGTAAGAAACTCTAAATATTTTGATTGAATTGTGAAAAGGTTACTCAAAAAAAGAAGTGCGAGCTTAATTAATAGCTACTGTATAATTGTTTTGCAATGATTATTTCAAATGATGACAATCCGTGGGTTGTCGTCCTAACTCCGCAAATTCTAAGCAATGTTTTGTATTTTATAAATAATTATATATTTATTTATTGGGAATTATTAAATATAAATTATTTAGTTTATCATATTCACAATTATATTAAAATTAAATAATTTTATACTAAATTTTAATGTGAGTCACCATGGCAACGGCGTTAATAAATGGGTAATTAGACCGACACATAAATTTACCCACCAATCCATTCTACATATAGTTTGGGTTTGGGTAACCCGTCCTATTAGATGGGCTTTGTAGAATCTAATTTGGACAAATAAATGGTCATAGTTTTCAATTTGGGCCTAGCTAAATGCCAATCCAAGAAGCCTTTTGATTCAAGAGGCCTTATACTCTTCGGGCATGTACATGTCAATGAAAAAGCCCAAAAGTAGTTTGACCGCTCCTAGTCAAGAAACTAGCAAAACTTTGCAGTTGGAATTTGTCATTTCATTTTGATTCGGTGACTTGTTCAGGTAAGAAATGTTAAATTAATTCAACCTATGCAAATGTTTTTTTTACCAAACATGATGGAGAAACTATTCCTTCAATTCTGCTTTTTGCATGGTGGAAATTAAGAATATTATTATTATTATTATAGGTTTTTAAAAGAAAGTGTATTAATGAATTAATTCTCCCTCCCTCCCTCCCTCCCTCTTTTACCACTTTCTTTCCTTTTCCATTCCCTAACAAACTTGTGGATTCCTCCATTTTATTATTATATTCCATGCATTTTAAGGTTTCTCTCTTCCCAGCTTCTTATATACCAAATGGCCTGATCAAGAAGTTGCTTAGTTTTCTCATTATTCTCAACGTATTAATTGTACAAGGAAAATTAATTCAAAATAGTTGTATAGAATACATTTCTGTTTAATTTCCTTAATTAATGTAATAATTAAGATGGAATCAAATTATTCATGTTTGTGAAAAATCCCATTATAATTTTTTTGAATGCCAATGACAACACACACACACACACACACACACACACACACACACACACACACACACACACACACACTATATATATATATATATATATATATATATATATATATATATATATATATATATCGGTTAGGATTAAGATCATTCTGCTTAAATAACATTCCTCCTTAAATAACATTCTTTTATTAAAACTACGTCGTTTTGGAGGGACGCGGTGACATTTTTGTAAATACGCGGTGACATTGTATTTACAAAAATACCACCGCGTCCCTCCAAAACGACGTAGTTTTAATAAAAGAATGCTATTTAAGGAGAAATGCTATTTAAGGAGAATGCTCTTGATCCTTACCGTGTGTATATATATATATATAGAGAGAGAGAGAGAGAGATCAATATAATCATGTTGAACAATAATATTAATTCTCATTTTTTGTTTTAAAAAATAAAGCCTCTCATCTATTTTGATGATTGTATAAAATTAAACAAATTTATATATCATCACAATTTTATATATATATATATATATATATATATATATATATATATATATATATATATATATATATATATAGCATCACTATTTTATTTGTAGAAAGGGGAAAATGGATCGATACATGCATGCATGCAGAACTTGCGTTAAGGACTAAGCTTTTCCTAATAAATGAAAGTTTTAGGCCACGAAAGAAAGATCAATAATTTATCACGAAAAATAGAAAAAGGAAGACAGAATAACTCTTTTACCGTTTGCTTAAAACTCGTTTCATTTGCATAATTTAGAAAATAAGGTGGCTGGTTGTCCCTTCTATTTTTGGAAGTGTGACATAGCAACTCAATTGTTACTGATCATGGATATATTTGACGCTAATCACTCTTCTCTACTCTAGTGAAAGAAATAACAATAAATTATCCGTCCTTTAATATATGTTTTTTTAGAGTTGTGTACAGATATTAAGTATATTAAATATAATATAAATTATCTAGATTGTCCTTGTATTGAAAAAATAGAGTATTATTTATTGAATAAATTAAAATAATGACAGAACTAAAGTTATAAGTACTATTTAATATTTTAGATAATATTGATAAAAAGCAACGTATGGAGTATCATTGATTATCATTTGCTAATACAGCAAAGTGGCCTTTCCCATAACGGAAACTCGTAGGGACTTGCAATTCTTAGTAATGTAATGGGCATTGGGCGGTCTCCATCAATTTCAAGAAGCATACAGAGCATGCATGTGAATTTATTTTGACTTTTATTTTTTATGTTTGTAAATTTATTGTTATCCTAACCCCCGTAAGATAAATACTATTCCACCCCAACGTCACAGGCAAAGCATGCATGTTCGTTCTCATAATATGACACATTAATCCTTTTGGTCCCAACATAAAACTCTCTCTCTCTCTCTCTCTCTCTGAGGGTAATAAGACTGAAATAAATCATACCACGAATATATTTTAGAAAAATAATTAAGGAAAACATACCATAAATATATTTTTGAAAATATAAAAATTTAAGTTTTACAAAAAATATAGAAAAATGGGTATTGACTCTAATATATAAAAAGTGCGACTCATAGTTTTAAATTAACATAGTAATTACTAGTGTTTTCTTTAATTCTAAATTAGAAGTACTTGTGATCTTTTTTTGATCAAGTTTGGCGAGACTAGTAAACTTTTACAACTGCCTCATATAATACTACCAAAATGCCAGGACACCACCGTAACCTACATTGGTAACTTGGATCACCCATTTTTTTTTTTAATATATTTGTACGATTACAATTAATTTTAAAACGACTTCTTAATTAATTTTGTAGTTCATGCATGATACTGGAGTATTTATCAACGTACATATGACCGATTCTCTAAATTAATTAATTTTAAACACTACAATTAAAATGACTTCTTTTGTAGTTAATGGTACCATTTCGCCAATATTTTCTTATGCCGAATGTTTTAATTTGTCTTATATTATATTCCACTTGCAACCTCCTTTAATTTTTTTAGTTGGACATACGTACAGATTATTATGTTTAATATGTTATAGTAGCTATTTTAAGTTGAATAAGTTTACAAATTAATATCAAATTATCTCTCTAATTTGCATAGAAATCTGAGTGGACTGTCTTTTCACAAATTTCGAATATAGGACATATATGACTAAGCGTGCAATGTGTACCACATCTAATTAACATTAGTCGAATCCAAAAGGGGGCAATTGGTGTTGTCGTGGCCAATTACAAACCTCATCAATTACCATCTTTCTATTCAATCTTTTCAAACATAGAAAGTTCCAGACAAACAAACCCTAGGATGTGAAACTATATAAAGGAATTATATATGCTATTAATTAATTTCTCCCTCTTTGAATTTCTTATGCCTTCATTATTTCATATATACACACCTGTCAACTATATATTCCATTACTATTTCATAGAGTACTAAGTGTCAGCCCTAATATCTTTGCCTTGCATGTATTTTCAAACCTCCTTAAAAGTGGAAAGTTAATGTGCCTCCAGCACGCCACCATTCAACACAAAAGTCCGGGTCCCCTTTTATGGAGTACTGATAAATATATATAGTGGACTTGCTAATCTTAACGTACGTACCTTAATATTTTCTAGATTCTTTATTTTTGTCATAATTGGAACACACACACACATATATATATATATATTAGAGCGGATTCAACAATCCATCTCACATCAACTCATTTTTAATATAATTTACACTTATATAAATTGACCTAATAAGTATGTTGAATAATCTCTTTATCTAAAACATTAAGATATTCCTCATCAATGTAACGCACACCTCTGTGTGGATTGAGCTAACAAGCATGTTGAATCACATCTTTACCTAAAAGTTTAACCTATTAGACTAATACTTTATCATACTTATTAACTCATCTTCACTTTTGAATTTATTCGATGTGAAATTCATGTGAAATATCCTAACAATTAATCTCCACCTTGACTTGAATCCTCCAAATATAGCACAAACAATGAACTTTTCCCTCTTCTCAAATGCGCAACACAATTGCAACGAACAGTAACTAGGTTTAAGCAATGTTCAAGCTTGGTACGTGATAATGGCTTTGTGAAATCCCAGATTTTATAAATAAAGATTTAATTTTTTCGAAATATTTTTTTAAATATTATGATGTGAATTTGAGATAATGTTATAGTTGTGGGTAGTATTTATAAATTTTGCAAAGTAAGCAAGTGGTTATATAATATTCGATTGGTCGGAAAATATTATTTTTGTCGGAGAATATTCGTACGATGACACAATTATTGGTTGACCCCACAACGAAATTATTGTCGGATTGAGAAAACGACAAAAATATTTTATAAAAATAACGGCGGAAGTTTTACCGTTAATACTGTTGAATTACTCGGTAGTAAAAGTACAGTAATACGTGTGGTTGCATAGTAGCACACGGTATTGATTATTGATGCTTATGTGATAAGTCACTCAGTTTTATTTTATTGGTATTATTTATGTAATAAAACAGAAAAGTTTTTTATATAAAACAGAATACTTTTATAAAGTTATTCGTTTTATTAGGCTAATAGTAAATTTTTTTTATATAAAACAGAATACTTTTATAAAGTTATCTGTTTTATTAGACAATAATTAGAATATATTATATTTTATAATACATAGTGTTTGTATAGTGCCTGTGTGACGCCCCCAAAATTAGGTATACATCACCCATCTTGGGTCGTCAGATACATAGTACAGAATACAAATACAACTGTCGTGTACAATATGACAAAACATAAACTGTGAGTTTGAATACAAATATTATCTTCTAGAGAGTATTCATACTCAAAAGGAGTCCTCATTACATTTATTAACACACTATTACATAAAATAGTGAGGACTACTAACTAATACTATCATTCGGACCATCACTCCGTTCCCCGACTTGCCCCAGCTACGTTTTCATTTTCTGAAGAGAACAGTGAAAGAAAGGGAGAGCTCAACTAGCCCAGTAAGAAATATTATGACTAAGATAATGCAGAATAAATTATCATTAGCCTTCAACAATGTTAAACTGATAAAATATAATAGACATCAAGTTTAACTGCAGCGGAACAAGCAATCCATTAAAAGAGTCAAGTAGAAAATAAACTATACTATCTTTTATGATTTAAAAGGTTTTTCAACACTGTTATCGCTGGGACTCAGCTTAATAAAATATTCCACATCATCGAATCACCCCTGCACTACGGCCAAGGATATTCGTGTATTCATTAATGGTCATGATCATGCCAACAACTGTCCATCAATGCACTACGGGCCAATGAGGACTTTTACCACATCATTTGTAACATTACGGTCATGATTATACCGAATAATCCCTGGTCATAATCATACCAAGTCCATCTATGCACTACAGGCCACAAATGACTTTCAACATTTTATAAACATGAGGATGATGACAATGATATAAGAATTCAATAAAACAAGTTCAAGAATTAATTTATCCAAGAATTAACAACGTCCAAATTGTCAACATGATACTGCTTTGTGGAGTAAAATTCAAGAATGCTTAGAAGAATATTTTCATGAAAAGATACTGGATGAACCGCAATTATCAAGGATATTCCACTAATTTCATGGAGTATAGAAGTTAAAACTTAACCAACTGAGTATAATAAAGAATGGAATAACAAAAGAAATCACCCGGCATGCGATAGACCGCACAGACAGGTTATTCCAACAGAATAATAAATAATGGAACCAGGTCCGGCGTAAACGCACAGACAGGATATTCCGACAGAATAATAAATAATGGAACCAGGTCCGGTGTAAAACACACAGACAGGATGTTCCAACAGAATAATAACAAGACGAAACCAGGTCCGGTGTGAAACACACAGACAGGATGTTCCAACAGAATAATAATAAAAACGGAACCAGGTCCGGTGTAAAACACACAGACAGGATGTTCCAACAGAATAACAGAAGAATGTCACCAAGTATAGGGTAGACCGCGTATACAGGTTATTCTAACATAATAATAAGAAATAGAATAACAACAGTTCTCTTCATGAATAAGAAAGAATAACACCCCTTACCGTTTTAAAGAAGAGCTGAAATAAGGAAGTAGTTAAGTAGCAGAATACTCTTCTTCTCTCTCTCTATAGTTTCTCTCTCTAGAGTTCAGTGAATTCGTAAGAAATAATGAAGGAATGAGCTGCTATTTATAGAAAAATAGAATGCATAGTAACTAATCCATGAACGGTCCAGATTGATTACTCTAATCTGACGGTCCATATTTAAAGAAAAATCTTTTAAATAAAATAAAATATATTCTATTTATAGAATAATTTTAATAAAGTATTCTGTTTTATATAAAAAGATGTTTCTGTTTTATTACGTTAATAATACGAATAAAACAAAACGTCATTATCGCTAAATAATTCATATTATTAACTGACAATAATTGAATCAGACTGAATGACTTCTCACATAAGCATTAATAATCAATACCGTGTGCTACTATGCAACCACACGTATTACTGTACTTTTACTACCGAGTAGTTCAACAGTATCAATGGTAAAACTTTGCCGTTATTTTTAATAAAATATTTTTGTCATTTTCTCAATCCGACAATAATTCCGTTGTGGGGTCCACCAATGATTGTGCCGTTGTACGAATATTTCCTGTTAAAACGAATATTCCCCGACCAATCGAATATTATATAACAACTTGCGTACTT
Organism: Panax notoginseng; assembly: GCA_016801055.1. Taxonomy (NCBI): domain Eukaryota; kingdom Viridiplantae; phylum Streptophyta; class Magnoliopsida; order Apiales; family Araliaceae; genus Panax; species Panax notoginseng. Next base: position 42,528,940 of record CM029013.1, on the reverse strand, counting down.
TACAAAATTTATAAATATTACCCACAACTATAACATTATATCAAATTAACTCCATAATATTTAAAAATGATATTTATAGAAAATTCATCTTTATTTATAAAAGTTGGGGTCTTACAACCTCCCCTTCTTATGAAATTTTGCCCTTGAAATTAGGGTACGTACCTGGTATGTCGAAGAGGTAAGGATACCTTGATTTCATTTCAGATTCTAACTCCCAAGTCATTTCCTCAACATCGTGGTTTCTCCACAAAACTTTGACTTGAGGTATAACCTTGGAGCGTAGAATATGTTCTTTCTTATCCAAGATTTGAACATGAACTTCTTCATACGTCAAATCCTCCGCTATTTCGTCCGGTTCTAACTCAATAATGTGGTTCGGGTCTTCCACATATTTACGTAACATGGATATGTGAAAAACGTTATGAACACGAGACATACTTGGCGGTAAAGCGAGTCTATAAGCCACAGTTCCTACTCGATCGAGGATTAAAAATGGACCGATGAATCGAGGATTCAGCTTTCCTCTCTTTCCAAATCTCGTAACTCCTTTCCATGGAGCAACACGTAAGAACACATGATCTCCTACATCAAATTTCACGTCCTTTCGATGAAGATCAGCATAACTCTTTTGTCGATCTTGTGAGGTTTTTATACGTTGTCGGATCGTTTGAATCTTTTCTGTAGTCATACGTACCAACTCCGATCCCAACAACGTTGCTTCACCCACCTCATCCCAACATACTGGAGAACGACATTTTCTTCCATACAATGCTTCGAATGGAGCCATGCCAATACTTTCTTGATAACTGTTGTTGTAGGAAAACTCCACCAATGGTAAGAACTTGTCCCAACTTCCCTTGAAGTCAAGGACACAGAGTCTTAATAAATCTTCTAGAGTTTGAATAGTCCTCTCTGATTGTCCGTCCGTCTGAGGATGATATGCCGAACTAAATCGTAAATCTGTGCCCATAGCTTTTTGTAAACTAACCCAAAATCGTGAAGTGAATCTTGGGTCTCGATCAGAAACTATGGATACTGGCATACCATGCAGTCTTACAATCTCGTTTATGTACATACGAGCAAGACGTTCAAGTGTATAAGTTTCTCGTATCGGTAAGAAATGAGCAGACTTGGTCAATCTATCCACAATGACCCAAATCGCATCAATACCTTGAGAAACCCTAGGAAGACCGGTAACGAAATCCATGGTAATGTGCTCCCACTTCCATTTTGGAATTTCAAGTGGTTGCAATGGACCTTTTGGTACTTGATGCTCCGCTTTGACTCGTTGACAAGTTAAACACCTTGAGATAAACAGCGCTATCTCTCTCTTCATATTGCTCCACCAAAATGTATGACGAAGATCATGATACATTTTGGTACTTCCAGGATGGATTGCAAACGGTGTGTTGTGCGCCTCCATCATGATTTCATACTTTAAATCAGGGTTGTTAGGAACACAAAGTCTGGAGTTGACTCGAAGTATTCCTTTTTCATCGATTCTTGCTTCCGGCATAGCACCTTCTTGCACTTTCTTCCTCATACGCATCAGCTCCAGGTCTGTAGCTTGAGCAGCTTTAACTTTATCGATTAAAGTTGGTTCTACTCGTATATTCGCCATCATCACATGGGTCCCTGGAGTCTTTAACTCTATCTCCATCCTTTGCAAGTCACACAAAATGGGCCTTTGTGTTGACAATATCGCACTCGTACTTGCATATGATCTTCTACTCAATGCGTCAGCTACCACGTTCGCTTTTCCAGGATGGTATTGAATGGTATGATCATAATCTTTCAACAGTTTAAGCCAACGTCGTTGTCGCATGTTGAGTTCCTTTTGAGTGAAGAAATATTTGAGGCTTTTATGATCCGTAAAGATCTCCACCTTCTCCCCATACAAGTAATGCCTCCAAATTTTAAGTGCAAAGACAACAGCTGCCAACTCTAGATCATGAGTAGGATAATTCCTCTCATATTCCTTGAGTTGTCTTGATGCATAGGCTATGACTTTTCCATGTTGCATGAGAACGCATCCCAACCCTTTGCTCGAAGCATCACTGTAGATGACAAATCCCTCCGAGCCAGATGGTATTGTTAGAACAGGTGCTGAAATGAGTCTCCTCTTGAGTTCTTGAAAACTCTTCTCACATTCTTTGCTCCAACCGAACTTTGTATCTTTCCGAGTCAGCTGAGTTAATGGAGTAGCGATTCGAGAAAATCCTTCCACGAATCTCCGATAATAACCAGCTAAACCAAGAAAGCTACGTACTTCGGTCACTGATTTAGGTTGCTCCCAGCTTTGAATAGCTTCAATCTTTGCCGGGTCAACCGATATTCCACGACTTGATACTACGTGCCCAAGAAATGCTACCTCCTCCAACCAGAACTCGCATTTCTTCAACTTGGCATAAAGCTTGTATTCACGAAGCTTTTGGAGTACCAGCCTCAAGTGTTGCTCATGATCTTCACGACTTTTGGAATAAATAAGGATGTCATCAATAAAGACGACCACAAAGTGATCCAAATATTCCTTGAATACCCGGTTCATCATATCCATGAAGGCAGCAGGAGCATTAGTCAATCCAAAGGACATGACTAGGAATTCATAATGCCCGTACCGAGTTCTGAAAGCCGTCTTTGGAATATCCTCAGTTCTAACCTTCAGCTGATGATATCCAGAACGAAGATCGATCTTTGAAAAGAATTGTGCTCCTTGCAACTGGTCAAACAGGTCATCAATACGTGGCAATGGGTACCTGTTTTTGATGGTGACATGATTCAACTCCTGATAATCAATACAAAGTCGCATACTTCCATCTTTCTTCTTCACGAATAGCACAGGAGCACCCCAAGGAGAAGTACTAGGACGAATAAAGCCAATGTCTAACAATTCCTGCAGTTGGATCTTTAACTCCTGAAGTTCAATAGGAGCCATTCGATATGGGGCTTTGGAAATGGGTTTTGTACCGGGTTCAAGGTCGATACAAAATTCAATTTCACGCTCTGGGGGTAGGCCAGGAAGTTCTTCAGGGAATACGTCAGGAAATTTATTAACAATAGAAATATCATTCAAAACTGACGTATTTTTGTTTAGATCCGTGACATGAGCTAAGAAAGCTTGACATTCGTTTTTCAATAAACGAATAGCTTTATGGCTTGAGATGACAGCGATTGATTTTAATGGTTTGGTTGCTTGAATTCGCATAATAGGTCGATTAGGAATATGAAAGCTAACAACCTTACGAAAACAATCAATTTTTGCATGATGAGTAGTTAACCAATCAATCCCTAGAATCACGTCAAATGCAAGTATTTTTAATGAAATCAGATCGACAGGTAATGTGTGGGTACCAACTTGAACCAAACAAGACTTATAAACTGTGGATGTAATGAAGGTTTCTCCCAATGGAGTTTCAACAGATAAGTCAAAGTCTAATTTCTCCGGAATCAAATTTAATCGATGAGCGCAAGTAGGAGAAATAAAAGAATGGGTAGAACCGGTATCAAATAAAGTATAGACTTCGTTAGAGTTTATGATAAGTTTACCCGTGATGACCTCATTTGGGTTCCTTGCTTTCTGGGAGGTCACAACAAACGCTCTTCTTTACACTACCGGTTTTGACTTTTCTGGGACGGCCTTTGGTGTCTCCATCTTAGCTGAACTTGTTTTTGGTAAACGACAAAATCGAGCTAAATGACCTTCTCTTCCACAATTATAACATGCTTTAGACGGCATCGCGCAGTTTGGACTGATGTGCCCCTCCCCTCCGCATTTGAAACATATGATAGCTGGTCGTTCTCCTTCCTTAACAACGGGTGCTGGTGCTGACGTCTTTCCATCATTGTTGAATCTCTTCTTCTTGAAATGACCATTCTTATTATTTTGGCCCTGATTACCACCGAAGTGGTTACCATTTCTGGCCTGTTGATTCCCTCCACGCTTGTTGTCACCGCTTCGATGACTGCTCTAACTGGTATTATCATTTTGTCGACTGCTCTCTTTTGGTTGCGTTGACTCGTTATCGCGCTCCACTAACTGAGCCCTATTCACAACATCTGAATACAAACACAGTTTATGAGAAATAAGATGTTGACGTATCTCAGGTTTCAAATCTCGCAAAAACATTCGCGTCATTCGCTCTTCATTATCCACCAAGTGGGACGCAAACCGGGACAACTCAGCAAATTTAGCCTCATACTGCGACACGGTCATATTATTCTGCTCCAATTTGATGAACTCCACCTCCTTCATGTGACGAACACTTTCGGGAAAGTATTTGTCATTGAACAGCTCTTGAAACTTCTCCCAAGACATCTTCAGTGCGGCAGGTTGAGTACGCTTAATCGATTTCCACCAGTAATCTGCCTCTCCTCGCAACATAAAGGCGGCAAAGGGAACCTTTTGCTCCTCGGAGCATCCCAAGACATCAAATATCTTGGTGATCTGCTTTATCCATGTTTCCACTATAAGTGGTTTTGGCTCTCCCTTAAACTCCGGTGGTCCCAGCTCCTTGAACTGTTTAGCGGTGACCGTCCGAGAGTTTTCAGTGTTTCTACCTATATTTTGGATAGGAGCCGCTCTCGCCTGCTGTTGTATGAACTGTATAAAGTTTCTGAACATTTCATCATTCATCATCTGGTCAGTGTTGTTGTTTGCATAAGGATTGTCACCTTCCTGATGCACATTATCCTGATTATTGATATGTGTTGAATCAACAGTCGCCTGTGCTCCATTGCTATTCTCAACATTCTCAGATGCCATTTTTAGATACTGCCACAAAATAAAAGTTAATTGATATGTCATATATTATCCTTATATTATGACCGACCAATTAAATTCCATGTAAATAAACTTAGGTAGGTCATACTAGCGAAGGAATTCTCCGTCTCTCCCCTCCTAGGTCTATTCTCACATCTTAGCCAGGGATCATATCCCTAAGCTCTGATACCAACTGTGACGCCCCCAAAATTAGGTATACATCACCCATCTTGGGTCGTCAGATACATAGTACAGAATACAAATACAACTTACTAATACAACTGTCGTGTACAATATGACAAAACATAAACTGTGAGTTTGAATACAAATATTATCTTCTAGAGAGTATTCATACTCAAAAGGAGTCTTCATTACATTTATTAACACACTATTACATAAAATAGTGAGGACTACTAACTAATACTATCATTCGGACCATCACTCCGTTCCCCGACTTGCCCCAGCTACGTTTCATTTTCTGAAGAGAACAGTGAAAGAAAGGGTGAGCTCAACTAGCCCAGTAAGAAATATTATGACTAAGATAATGCAGAATAAATTATCATTAGCCTTCAACAATGTTAAACTGATAAAATATAATAGACATCAAGTTTAACTGCAGCGGAACAAGCAATCCATTAAAAGAGTCAAGTAGAAAATAAACTATACTATCTTTTATGATTTAAAAGGTTTTTCAACACTGTTATCGCTGGAACTCAGCTTAATAAAATATTCTACATCATCGAATCACCCCTGCACTACGGCCAAGGATATTCGTGTATTCATTAATGGTCATGATCATGCCAACAACTGTCCATCAATGCACTACGGGCCAATGAGGACTTTTACCACATCATTTGTAACATTACGGTCATGATTATACCGAATAATCCCTGGTCATAATCATACCAAGTCCATCTATGCACTACAGGCCACAGATGACTTTCAACATTTTATAAACATGAGGATGATGACAATGATATAAGAATTCAATAAAACAAGTTCAAAAATTAATTTATCCAAGAATTAACAACGTCCAAATTGTCAACATGATACTGCTTTGTGGAGTAAAATTCAAGAATACTTAGAAGAATATTTTCATGAAAAGATACTGGATGAACCGCAATTATCAAGGATATTCCACTAATTTCATGGAGTATAGAAGTTAAAACTTAACCAACTGAGTATAGTAAAGAATGGAATAACAAAAGAAATCACCCGCATGCGATAGACTGCACAGACAGGTTATTCCAACAGAATAATAAATAATGGAACCAGGTCCGGCGTAAACGCACAGACAGGATATTCCGACAGAATAATAAATAATGGAACCAGGTCCGGTGTAAAACACACAGACAGGATGTTCCAACAGAATAATAACAAGACGGAACCAGGTCCGGTGTAAAACACACAGATAGGATGTTCCAACAGAATAACAGAAGAATGTCACCAAGTATAGGGTAGACCGCGTATACAGGTTATTCTAACATAATAATAAGAAATGGAATAACAACAGTTCTCTTCATGAATAAGAAAGAATAACACCCCTTACCATTTTAAAGAAGAGCTGAAATAAGGAAGTAGTTAAGTAGCAGAATACTCTTCTTCTCTCTCTCTATAGTTTCTCTATCTAGAGTTCAGTGAATTCGTAAGAAATAATGAAGGAATGAGCTGCTATTTATAGAAAAATAGAATGTATAGTAACTAATCCATGAACGGTCCAGATTGATTACTTTAATCTGACGGTCCATATTTAAAGAAAAATCTTTTAAATAAAATATAATATATTCTATTTATAGAATAACTTTAATAAAGTATTATGTTTTATATAAAAAGATGTTTCTGTTTTATTACGTTAATAATACGAATAAAAAAAAACGTCATTATCGCTAAATAATTCATATTATTAACTGACAATAATTGAATCAAACTGAGTGACATCTCACATAAGCATTAATAATCAATACCGTGTGCTACTATGCAACCACACGTATTACTGTACTTTTACTACCGAGTAGTTCAACAGTATCAATGGTAAAACTTCCGCCGTTATTTTTAATAAAATATTTTTATAGTTTTCTCAATCCGACAATAATTCCGTTGTGGGGTCCACCAATGATTGTGCCGTTGTACGAATATTTCCTGTTAAAACGAATATTCCCCGACCAATCGAATATTATATAACAACTTGCGTACTTTGCAAAATTTATAAATATTACCCACAACTATAACATTATATCAAATTAACTCCATAATATTCAAAAATGATATTTATAAAAAATTCATCTTTATTTATAAAAGTTGGGGTCTTACAACCTCCCCTTCTTATGAAATTTCGCCCTCGAAATTAGGGTACGTACCTGGTATGTCGAAGATGTAAGACCCCAAATTATTAATAAATAAAATTTAATTTCCTCTATTTATTATTTTGAAATAGTAAGGGTTAAATTGATTAATGAGGTTAGTTATGGGTAAAATGCACAAATATTTCAAATAAGTAGGTGGTTATAAAATATTCATTGTTGTCGGAGCATATTCGTTTGGTCGTGAAATAATCTTGCTGTCGAGGAATATTCGTACGACGGCGCAGGTTTGTGTGGGCCCCATAATGGAAAGCGATTGGATGAAGAAAACGACAAGTATAAGTTGTTTATAAATAACGGCGTAGTTGTTACTGTTAATACTGTTGGAATACCCGGTGGTTAAAACACAGTAATACGCGTTGTTGCACCAATTATTGATTCTTACGTAAGAAGGCACTACTCAATAATGGTTACAGTAATTACTGTTCAGTATTTTATTTTATTGATTCAATAATTGTTGCGTTGATATTTTATATTACTGTTGTTTCAATAATTGTCACTACACAGTATTTTCTATTATCGGAACAATAATTCATATTATCTGAATAATATTATTAGATAATATTATTGGCAATGTCTAAAAAATTCTGTCTAAGGAGAGGTTTGGTCACCTAATTGCGCGTCAGTAAGGAGAAATCCTTATTGGAAAGCCCCCTCTTTCCTGGGAACTGCCTGGTTGTCAGTATTGTGATTCTGTAATATTATTTGTGAATAATTAATTATTAATTTATATGATAAAGAAAATATTCATTTTATATGGATATAGATGGAGAAAATTTTAAAGTGACAATTGTTGAAAATCGATATTTTATCTTTTCTGATAAAATAATATTTTATTATATTATTATAATATAATAATGATGATATTTTTACAATGAATGTGGGATATATGAATAAATGAGGAGGAAGAGTATTTTTGTTGGATTAAATATTTAACACATGTTTGGTGTGTTGGTGGACACAATTCTTGACCGAAAATTTATTATAGACTGTAAAATCGGCCGTTTATGGATTTCGATAAATTTCTGTTTGGAATTTAAAAAAACTTTCTTCTTCAAAGTTGTAGAGAATTGAATTTCCTATAAAAACTCGCGAGATTCAAATTTTATGATAAAAGGGCTATTTATTATGAATTATTGAAGTTTCGAGGTTCCAAAATAATTGATTTTTGGAAGTTTAAAATATTTATAGTTAGAAAAACATTTTTATTGTTTTGGTTGGCCCCCCATGTGTTTCAAATGGCTGAAATTCAGATCTACAAAGGTTGGCGTAGGAAAATTTAATATATATATTAATATTTTATTAAATTTTCTATTTTGGTGTTCTAAGCATTTTCCTATAAATAGGGTGCTTAGGTTAGAATTGAAAATCACACCAGAAACTGAAATCTTCTCTCTCTTTCTCTCTCGATACGTTGAGCGTATTCTTGTGAGTATACTTTGAGTGTTGTTATACGGTGCAAGTTCCCTTCAGCACTATATCCAGTAGTCCAGCCAGAAGTACTATTCTTTCGAGGTAAGGGATGTTATTTTATTCAAAAATGATATTATTTCTTCAATATCATTATGCCGAAATATTGGTTGAAATTTTTTATCAAATTTGAAACTTTTCATGTCGGGGTTACTATTCACCGAAAAATGAAATTTTTTTCTTTTCGTCCAAAATATCTATTCTGGATACTAGCTTTGATTGTATCCATGTTTGGTCATTCTTGAATTTTTCTTCACTATGATTATTTATAAGGTATTTTTGAACATGGATAAATCGAAATACGAATCCTTAATAGTTGTTATTTTGTTTCACTGGATTCGTTTCCTTTAAAATAATTTTCATCATCCTCAGTCCTAAATGATGATATAACTGAATATCTTTGGCCTGTAATGCAAAGATGAATGATTTCTGATGAATATCTTTGGTCCGTAGTGCAAAGATTAATAGGTGTTGAGATGAACATGACCAACTGATGAATAACTTTGGCTTGTAGTGCAAAGATGATTATTGATTGATGTTACAGGGATAAAATATTGATGATGAACTTTTAAATTCATAGATAATAGTAGATTTCATTCTCTACGTAATTCTTCTATGAATTATTATTTTCCGCTGCGAATATTGATTTAAAACTTGTTGTCTATTGTATTCTATTATATTTTTTCCTATTGAAGACTAACGATAATTTGTTCTATGTTATCTTAGTCATAATGTTCTTTACTGGGCTAGTTGAGCTCACCCTTTTCCTTTTTGTTCCATTTTTCTCAGGAGGCGAGAATGTAGCGAGTACTAGTCGGGGTATGGAATGATGGTTCTAGAAGTTATTTTAGCAGTCCTCACCATTTTTGTGAAATAATGTATCAATAATTATAATGAGGACTTATTTGAGTGTGGATATCGTCTAGATGACAATATTTGTATTTAAACTCACAGTTCTTGTGTTGTAATAATAAAGATGTAGTTGCTTCTGTACCATGTATTTTGGCGACTCAGAATGGGTGTTGTATACCTATTTTGGGGGCGTCACAGAAGAGGTAAGGATACCTTGATTTCATTTCAGATTCTAACTCCCAAGTCATTTTCTCAACATCGTGGTTTCTCCACAAAACTTTGACTTGAGGTATAACCTTGGAGCGTAGAATATGTTCCTTCTTATCCAAGATTTGAACAGGAACTTCTTCATACGTCAAATCATCCGCTATTTCGTCCGGTTCTAACTCAATAATGTGGTTCGGGTCTTCTACATATTTGCGTAACATGGATATGTGAAAAACGTTATGAACACGAGACATACTTGGCGGTAAAGTGATTATGGCTATGGATTCTCTTTAGCCGTAGTGCAAAGATGAATTATTTTATGGCATGATCAGGACCGTTGATGAAAACATGATTATCTTTAGCCGTAGTGCATGGATAATTTGTGGTCGTGATACTAAAGAATATCCTTGGCCATAGTGCAGGGGTGATTCGATGATGTGGATTATTTATTAAGCTGAGTCCCAGCGATAAAAGTCATGAAAAACCTTTTAAATCATAAAAGATAGTAGATTTTATTCTCTACTTGACTCTTTTAATGGATTGCTTGATCCACTGCAGTTAAACTTGATGTCTATTGTATTTTATCAGTTTAACATTGTTGAAGACTAATGATAATTTATTTTGCATTATCCTAGTTGTGACAACCCCAAAATAGGTCCATTCCATCCAACCTATTCTGAGTCGCCAAATACATGGTACAGAAAATAACTACAACTTTATTACAACAATTGTCGTGTAAAATACAACAACACATATGCTGTGAGTTTGGATACAATATATACCAAATGTGACTCATGTCCCAATCGTGGACAGCACCTCATAATGACACCTTACATAAAGGTATAGTCAAAAACTGTTTTAGAAATTAGAATCTTTGGGAAGTGCTCAAGGAAACCTTTGTACATGGGAGGCCATGCTTCTAGGTTGTTATAGATATCATATGGCCACAGAATTATCTTTGGTTGACCCAATATACCCCAAAGAAAAACGAGAAGATTATTATCATATTCTTCCCAATGGTGAGTCTTTTCTTGACTTATCATTATCTCCACTGTCTCTAATTGAGAATTATACTTCAAACAAACACCAAGATTATATAGGTAGTGCTCGTAAATATACTCAGCAAGTGGATGAGCACAATCCTGTCTTATGATGACACGAGGTTGTATGTCATTAGACATCTTGTATGATAGTGGAAAAACACCCTTCCAACGTTGGGTTCGCTTCACCCTAGATGATTCACCAAATATAACTACTAAATGATGACCACCGTTCTATTCCCCTGTTACCCCCGCTCGACCCAGCTACACTCTTATTACCTGAAAGGAATTGTGAAACAGAAGGGTGAGCACAACTAGCCCAGTAAAGAATATCATGACTAAAGATAAATAAGTTATCAATAGCCTTCAACAGAATTAAATCAGAGATTTAGAACATATGGTAGATGATAAAAATTTCAACCATAGTTGCAGCGGAACGAGCAATCCATTAGAAGAGTCAAATAGACTATAAAGTCTATTATCTTCTTCATGTTAAAAATTCACCAACAATGTTTTATCCCTGTAACATCAATCAACAATTCTAGTCCACAATCATATGAATAATTCATAATCATAACTGTAGTTCTAAATTCCTCTTCTCATTCAGGACGAATATAATTTTCATCACCTATCTTTACCTAAAATATCAAAGATCATGGTTACACCAAATCACATTTCCTGTTCATAATCATACTAATAACTTCATCTTTGTACTACGGCCAAAGATATTCATTTGTATCACCAATTGGTCATGTTCATCTCAACACCTGTTCATCTTTGCACTACTGGCCAAAGATATTCAACAACATGTCATCTTTGCACTACGGGCCAAAGATATTCATCAACAGACCATCTTTGCACTACAGGCCAAAGATATTCATCTACAATTCATCTTTGCACTACAGGCCAAAGATATTTCTCAACAATTCATCTTTGCACTACAGGCCAAAGATATTCCTCAACAGTTCATATTTGCACTACATGCCAAATATATTCATCAACAGTTCATATTTGCACTACAGGCCAACTATATTAATATCTCAAAGAATATATAATCATTTCAGAATTTATATAAACAATAATTATAATTATGTTGATCATTTCACCTTTGCACTTAAGCTAAAGATATTCAATTATAAATTTAATGGTCATGATCATACCAGTCAATAATTCAACTTTGCACTACTGGCCAAAGAGATTCCATAATCATGATCATACCAATAATCTACCCATCTTTACACTCAAGTCAAAGAGAAATATTATCATTAGGGTTATAAAAATGTTATATATGATAATAAAAATAATTTGACCAACATATAGATTTAATCTTAAGAGTAATATTCATAAATCAACTATAATTTGGTCAGAAAAAGAAACTAATTTTATAGTAAATAGTAACTCGTGAATAGTAACTCGTGAATAGTAACTCGTGAATAGTAACTCATGAATAGTAACTCGACATGAAGAAGGTAGAAATTTCACAATAAAATCTATACCAATATTTCGGTATAATGATATTGAAATAATAATATTTCTTAAGCTTATAAACAATTTATTTTAATTGTTTACACTTTACTAAATAATGCATTTAATCATCCTAAAATATCAAACTCATAAGATTTCATTACCAATAACCAAAATCCTCATCAAAATCTGCATATACCTCATATAGGATTCTCAAGCCATAAAATCCTATTTTTTAATTTTCTTACTTCACATAACATATTTAATTCATTTACTCATAACTAGTCCATTTTTATGAAAAATACCAAATCAGTTCTAAAAATATTTCTTTTCTGGGATTTAGCAGAATATAGTCCCATATTGAACATATATTTTTTTCAGAATTTTTATAACTCATTTACTATTTTTCATATGGCCAAAACAGCCGAATATTTAGACATTTATCATAAATTGTACTTTTATCCAAAAATTCCGAAATTCACAGAGTACACTGATATTATATAGATATACTTCCAATAAAAATTTCATCAATTTTGGAGTTAACCACAAGGAGTTATAAGCGGTTACTTTTAAAATAGTCTTTTTCCGTAAAATTCATAACTTTTAATATATACATCCAAAAATCACCATTTTTGGATACTGTAAGACCCCAACTTTTATAAATAAAGATGAATTTTCTATAAATATCATTTTTGAATATTATGGAGTTAATTTGATATAATGTTATAGTTGTGGGTAATATTTATAAATTTTGCAAAGTAAGCAAGTTGTTTTAAAATATTCGTTTGGTCGGGAAATATTCTTTTTATCGGGGAATATTCGTACGACGACACAATTATTGGTGGACCCCACAACAGAAGTATAGTCGTAGTTAGAAAACGATAAAATTATCTTTCTATAAAAATAACGGCTGAGGTGTTACCGTTAAAACCGTTAAAACTGTTGAACTACCCGGTAGTAAAAGTACAGTAATACGCGTGGTTGCATAGTAGCACACAGTATTGATTATTGATACTTACGTGAGAAGTCACTAAGCTATACTCAATTATTATTACAGTAATTGCTGCATCATATCTCTTAAATTATTGTCATAGTATCATCTGTATAATATGTTATATTATTAAATTAATAATTGAGACGTTGTGGTAAGTTTGGTTATTTTTATGGGGGGCCATATGTCATCATCTAAGAGTCTCTTCGTCAATAGTAATTACCGTCGTCAATAGTAATTACCGTCGTCAATAGTATTTACCTTGGTCAATAGTATTTACCTTGGTCAATAGTAATTACCTTCGTCAATAGTATTTACCTTCGTCAATAGTATTTATCTTGGTCAATAGTAATTACTTTCGTCAATAGTAGTTGTCCCTTCAATATTACCAATAGTCATTTGACCCTTCGTTAAGACCAAGAGTCATTTGACCCTTCGTTAAAACCAAGAGCCACCTTCAGTTTTTCTATAAATAGAGGCCTAGGGCTTCATTATTTTTCACGAATTCATTCAAGCTATAGAGAGAGAAAGTATAGAGAGAATAAGAGAGAGAGAATAAAAGTATTCTGCTACTTCACTTTTCCAATATCCAGTTCTTTTAAGGTAGGGAATATTATTTCTTTTATATTCATGAAGAGAACTTCTGTTATTCCATTCTTTATTATTCTGTTGGAATAACCAGTATACGCGGTCTACCCTATACTTGGTGATATTCTTCTATTATTCTGTTGGAATATCCTGTCTGTGCGGTTACGTCGGACCTGGTTCCGTCTTTATTATTATTCTGTCGGAATATCCTGTCTGTGTGTTTTACACCGGACCTGGTTCCATTATTTATTATACTGTTCTTTATTATTCTGTCGGAATATCCTGTCTGTGCGGTTACGCCGGACCTGGTTCCATTATTTATTATTCTGTCGGAATATCTTGTCTGTGCGTTTACGCCGGACCTGGTTCCATTATTTATTATTCTGTTGGAATAACCTGTCTGTGCGGTCTATCGCATGCATGGTGATTTCTTTTGTTATTCCATTCTTTATTATACTCAGTTGATTAAAACTTTGACTTCTATACTCCATGAAATTTGTGGAATATCCTTGATAATTGCGTTTCATCCAGTATCTTTTTATGAAAATATTCTTCTAAGCATTCTTGAATTTTACTCCACAAAGTAGTATCATGTTGACAATTTGGACGTTGTTAATTCTTGGATAAATTAATTCTTGAACTTGTTTTATTGAATTCTTATATTATTGTCATCATCCTCATGTTTATAAAATGTTGAATGTCATCTGTGGCCTGTAGTGCATAGATGGACTTGGTATGATTATGACCAGGGATTATTCGGTATAATCATGACCGTAATGTTACAAATGATGTGGTAAAAGTCCTCATTGGCTCGTAGTGCGTTGATGGACAGTTGTTGGCATGATCATGACCATTAATGACTACACGATTATCCTTGGCCGTAGTGCAGGGGTGATTCGATGATGTGGATTATTTTATTAAGCTGAGTCCCAGCGATCACAGTGTTGGAAAATCTTTTAAATCATAAAAGATAGTAGAGTTTATTTTCTACTTGACTCTCTTAATGGATTGCTTGTTCCGCTACAGTTAAACTTGATGTCTATTATATTTTATCAGTTTAACATTGTTGAAGGCTAATGATAATTTATTCTGCATTATCTTAGTCATAAACAAGTGGTTATAAAATAATCATTGTTGTCGGGGAATATTCGTTGGTCGTGGAATATTCTTTCTATCGGGGAATATTCGTACGACGGCACAACTATTTGTGGGTCCCATAACGAAAAACAGTCGGATGAAGATAACAACAAAAATTGAGTTTTTATAATTAACAACGTAGTTGTTACCGTTAATACTGTTAGAATACCCGGTGGTTAAAATACGGTAGCACACAGTATTGCACCAATTATTGATTCTTACGTAAGAAGGCACTACTCAATAATTGTTACAGTAATTATTGTTCAATATTTTATTTTATTGATTCAATAATTACTTCGTTGATATTTTATATTATTGTTGTTTCAATAATTGTTGCTGCACAGTATTTTCTATTATCAGATCAATAATTCAAATTATTTAAATAATATTATTAGATAACATTATTGACAATGTCTAGAAAGTTCTGTCTAAGGAGAGGTTTGGTCATCTAATTGCGTGCTAGTAAGGAGAAATCTTTATTGGAAAGCCCCCTCTTTCCTGGGAACGGCCTAGTTGTCATAATTGTGACTCTGTAATATTATTTGTGAATAATTAATTATTGATTCATATGATAAGTAAATATTTATTTTATGTGGATATAAATGAGGGATACATTTTTGTGGTTAAAAATAAAGGAGTTAATGTTGAGGTTTTTATCAGTATTTTTGTCGGAATGGAAGTATTAAAAATTAGGGTTTTTGAGATATTTTGCGGGGGTTATAATTTTTAATCCGACCGTTGGATCGTTGTGATTTTTGGATATGTTATACATATATAAGTTGAGTATATGTTCACAAATTTTGAACCGTTAAAAATGAACGTATGATTTGTTATGAATTTTACGAGATGACTGGTTCAGAAAATGTTGAATTTTCAGAGTTAATCATTTTGGTAGAAAATTTTAGAATTAGTGGGCCCCACTCTTGGTTGGTGAAGAAATGTGCTGAGATTTTTATTCAAATGTGGTGGGTGGGAATAGTAGCAGGTAAAGCCATCAGGTTGCAGGTTAAGTCTGCTTCGGCGTGCTAACATTTTCCTATAAATAGAGGGCTAAGTTAGAATTGAAAATCACACCAGAAACATAAGCTTTCTCTCTTTCTCTCTCTATATTATGAAGCATATTTTGTGAGTATTTAGATAATTTGAGAGTTACTATTCAGTGCAAGTTTCCTTCGGCTTTGCATTCCAGTCAGAAATACTGCACTTTTGAGGTAAGGGATAGTAAGGGATTTTAAGGGTTATTATGTTTTTCAGTTCGTAATTTTTCTGACCTTTAGAAAATTCTAAAAAAATTTAAAATGATATTTTGATGAGTTTTATTGATTGTGTCCAAAAATGGTGATTTTTGGAGGTATAGATTAAGAGTTGTGAATTTTATGAGAAAAGACTATTTGAAAAGTAACCGCTTATAACTCCTTGTGGTTAACTCCAAAATTGATGAAATTATTATTGGGAGTACATCTATATAATATCAGTGTACTATGTGAATTTCGGAATTTTTGGATAAAAGTACAATTTATGATAAATGTCTAAATATTCGGCGGTTTTGGCCATATGAAAAATAGTAAATGAATTTTAAAAATTCCGAAAAAAATATATGTTCAATATAGGACTATATTCTGCAAAATCTCAGAAAAAAAATATTTTTGGGACTGATTTGGTATTTTTCATGAAAATAGTCTAGTTATGAGTAAATGAATTAAATATGTTATGTGAAGTAAGAAAATTAGAAAATATGATTTTATGGCTTGGGAATCATATATGAGTTATATGCAGATTTTTGATGAGGGTTTTGATTATTGGTGATGAAATCTTAAGAGTTGGCAATTTATGATTATTAAATGCATTAATTAGTAAAATGTAAACAATTTAAATAAATTATTTATAAGGTTAAGAAATGTTATTCTTTCAATATCATTATACAGAAATATTGGTATGGATTTTATTGTGAAATTTTTACCTTTTTGAGTCGGGATTACTATTCACGAGTTACTATTCACGAGTTACTATTCACGAAAAAAAATTGGTTTCTTTTTCTGACCAAATTATCGTTGATTTATGATTGTTGCTCTTGAAAATAAATGTAGTTGTTGATAATATTATTTTTATTATCATATATAACATTTTTATAACCCTGATGTTAAATTTCTCTTTCACTTGAGTGTAAAGATGGGTAAATTATTGGTATGATCGTGACTGAGGAATATCTTTGGCCTGTAGTGCAAAGATGAATTGTTAACTGGTATGATCATGACCATTGAATTTATAATTGGATATCTTTAGCTTAAGTGTAAAGATGAATTGATTAACATGGTTATAATTACTGTTTATATAAATTCTGAAACGATTATATATTTCTTTGAGATATGAATATCTTTGGCCTGTAGTGCAAAGATGAGTTGTTGACGAATATCTTTGGCTCGTACTGCAAAGATGACCCGTTGTTGAATATCTTTGGCCTGTAGTGTAAAGATGAGTTGTTAATGAATATCTTTGGCTCGTAATGCAAAGATGACCCGTTGTTGAATATCTTTGGCCTGTAGTGCAAAGATGACTTGTTGATGAAAATCTTTGGCCCGTAGTGCAAAGATGAAGTTATTAGTATGATTATGAACAGGAACTGTGATTTGGTATAACCATGATGTTTGATGTTTCAGGTGATGAAAATTATCTTTGTCCTGGATGAGAAAAGGAATTTAGAACTACAATTACGATTATGAGTTATACACGTGATTGTGGACATGAATTGTTGATTGATGTTACAGGGATAAAATATTGTTGGTGGACTTTTAACGTGGAGAAGATAATAGACTTTATAGTCTATTTGACTCTTCTAATGGATTGCTCATTCCGCTGCAACTATGGTTGAGAAGTTTTATCATCTACCATATGTTCTAAATCTCTGATTTATTACTGATGAAGGCTATTGATAATTTAATTATCTTTAGTCATGATATTCTTTACTGGGCTAGTTATGCTCACCCTTTTGCTTCACAATTCCTTTTCAGGTAATAAGAGTGTAGCTGGGTCGAGCGGGGGTAACAAGGGAATAGAACGGTGGTCTCTAGCTGTGGAGTTCTCCCTAAGCAGTATAGAAAGGTTCATTTAGTAGTTATATTTGGTGAATCCAATAGGGTGAGGCGAACCCAACGTTGGAAGGGTGTTTTGCCACTACCATACAAGATGTCTAATGACATACAACCTCGTGTCATCATAAGACAGGATTGTGCTCATCCACTTGCTGAGTATCTTTATAAGCACTACCTATATAATCTTGGTGTTTGTTTGAAGTATAATTCTCGATTAAAGACAGTGGAGATAATGATATGTCAAGAGAAGACTCACCATTGGGAAGAATATGATAGTAATCTTCTCGTTTTTCTTTGGGGTCTATTGGGTCAACCAAGGATAATTCTGTGGCCATATGATATCTATCATAACCTAGACGCATGGCCTCCCATGTACGAAGGTTTCCTTGAGCACTTCTCAAAATATTCTAATTTCTAAAACAATTTTTGACTATACCTTTATGTAAGGTGTCATTGTGAGATGCTGTCCACGGTTGGGACATGAGTCATATTTGGTATATATTTGTATCCAAACTCACAGTATATGTGTTGTTGTATTTTGCACGACATTTGTTGTAATAAAGTTGTAGTTGTTTTCTGTACCATGTATTTGGCGACTCAGAATAGGTTGGATGGAATGGACCTATTTTGAGGTTGTCACAGTTGGTATCAGAGCTATAAGTAAAGAACCCCGAGCCTCTCGCTGGTGACTTCCTGTTGATGGGGGATGCACCGAAGCCAGACTCTCTGTAGGGGAAGCCGTTCTGCGGTGGTAAACTGATAGGTATTAATGTAAGGTGCTGACACAAGTTGGTGTCCAGAGTTACAGTTGGTATCAGAGCTATAAGTAAAGAGCCCCGAGCCTCTCGCTGGTGACTTCCTGTTGATGGGGGTTGCACCGAAGCCAGACTCTCCGTAGGGGACGCCGTTATGCGGTGACAAACTGATAGGTACCACTGTGAGGTGCTGTCCATTGATGGGACATTTGTAACAGTTGGTATCAGAGTTTAGGGATATGATCTCTGACGGAGATCGGGGAATAGAACTAGGAAGGGAGAGACGAGTAAATCCTTCGCTAGTGTGTCCTACTTAAGCTTATTTGTTGGTCAGTCATAATATCAGGATATTATGTGATATGTTAATTTGTTAAATTAACCCTTGTTTTGAAGCTGTATTCTAGAATGATATTTGAAATACAGGAGATGAACAATGGAGAAATTATGATGACAGGGAAGATGGAATCTGAAATGAAAGCAAGGTATTCTCAACTCTTTGAAATACCAGGTACGTAAATTTCGGGGACGAAATTTCATAAGGAGGGGAGATTATAAGAACCCGAATTTTATGAAATAAAAGTATTCAATAATTACTATTCAGTAAATGGTTAAATTGATAAATGTTAAAGTTAAGGGTGATATATGAATTTTTTTTCAAAATAAACAAGTGGTTATAAAATAATCATTGTTGTTGGGGAATATTCGTTGGTCGTGGAATATTTTTTCTGTCGGGGAATATTCGTACGACGGCGCAGCTATTTGTGGGTCCCATAATGAAAAACGGTCGGATGAAGATAACGACAAAAATTGAGTTTTTATAATTAACGGTGTAGTTGTTACCGTTAATACTGTTGGAATACCCGGTGGTTAAAATACGGTAGCACACGGTATTGCACCAATTATTGATTCTTACGTAAGAAGGCACTACTCAATAATTGTTACAGTAGTTATTGTTCAATATTTTATTTTATTGATTCAATAATTGCTGCGTTGATATTTTATATTATTGTTGTTTCAATAATTGTTGCTGCACAATATTTTCTATTATCAGATCAATAATTCATATTATTTAAATAATATTATTAGATAGCATTATTGAAAATGTCTAGAAAGTTCTGTCTAAAGAGAGGTTTGGTCATCTAATTGCGCGCTAGTAAGGAGAAATCCTTATTGGAAAGCCCCCTCTTTCCTGGGAACGGCCTAGTTGTCATAATTGTGACTCTGTAATATTATTTGTGAATAATTAATTATTGATTCATATGATAAGTAAATATTTATTTTATGTGGATATAAATGAGGGATACATTTTTGTGGTTAAAAATGAAGGAGTTAATGTTGAGATTTTTATCAGTATTTTTGTAGGAATGGATGTATTAAAAATTAGGGTTTTTGAGATATTTTGCGGGGGTTATAATTTTTAATCCGACCGTTGGATCGTTGTGATTTTTGGATATGTTATACATATATAAGTTGAGTATATGTTCACAAATTTTGAACTGTTAAAAATGAACGTATGATTTGTTATGAATTTTACGAGATGACTGGTTCAGAAAATGTTGAATTTTCAGAGTTAATCATTTTGGTAGAAAATTTTAGAATTAGTGGGCCCCACTCTTGGTTGGTGAAGAAATGTGCTGAGATTTTTATTCAAATGTGGTGGGTGGGAATAGTAGCAGGTAAAACCATCAGGTTGCAGGTTAAGTCTACTTCGGCGTGCTAACATTTTCCTATAAATAGATGGCTAAGTTAGAATTGAAAATCACACCAGAAACTTAAGCTTTCTCTATTTCTCTCTCTATATTATGAAGCATATTTTGTGAGTATTTAGATACTTTGAGAGTTACTATTCAGTGCAAGTTTCCTTCGGCTTTGCATTCTAGTCAGAAATACTGCACTTTTGAGGTAAGGGATAGTAAGGGATTTTAAGGGTTATTATGTTTTTCAGTTCGTAATTCTTCTGACCTTTAGAAAATTCTGAAAAAATTTGAAATGATATTTTGATGAGTTTTATTGATTGTGTCCAAAAATGGTGATTTTTGGATGTATAGATTAAGAGTTGTGAATTTTATGAGAAAAGACTATTTGAAAAGTAACCGCTTATAACTCCTTGTGGTTAACTCCAAAATTGATGAAATTTTTATTGGGAGTACATCTATATAATATCAGTGTACTATGTGAATTTCAGAATGTTTGGATAAAAGTATAATTTATGATAAATGTCTAAATATTCGACGGTTTTGACCATATGAAAAATAGTAAATAAATTTTAAAAATTCCGGAAAAAAATATATGTTCAATATAGGACTATATTCTGCAAAATCTCAGAAAAGAAATATTTTTGGGACTGATTTGATATTTTTCATGAAAATAGTCTAGTTATGAGTAAATGAATTAAATATGTTATGTGAAGTAAGAAAATTAGAAAATATGATTTTATGGCTTGAGAATCATATATGAGTTATATGCAGATTTTTGATGAGGGTTTTGGTTATTGGTGATGAAATCTTAAGAGTTGGCATTTTATGATGATTAAATGCATTAATTAGTAAAGTGTAAACAATTTCAATAAATTGTTTATAAGGTTAAGAAATGTTATTCTTTTAATATCATTATACCGAAATATTGGTATGGATTTTATTGTGGAATTTCTACCTTTTTGAGTCGGGATTACTATTCATGAGTTACTATTCACGAGTTACTATTCACGAGTTACTATTCATGAGAAAAAATTGGTTTCTTTTTCTGACCAAATTATCGTTGATTTATGATTGTTGCTCTTGAAAATAAATGCAGTTGTTGATAATATTATTTTTATTATCATATATAACATTTTTATAACCCTGATGTTAAATTTCTCTTTCACTTGAGTGTAAAGATGGGTAAATTATTGGTATGATCGTGACTGAGTAATATCTTTGGCCTGTAGTGCAAAGATGAATTGTTAACTGGTATGATCATGACCATTGAATTTATAATTGAATATCTTTAGCGTAAGTGTAAAGATGAATTGATTAACATAGTTATAATTATTGTTTATATAAATTCTGAAATGATTATATATTTTTTTGAGATATGAATATCTTTGGCCTGTAGTGCAAAGATGAGTTGTTGACGAATATCTTTGGCTCGTAATGCAAAGATGACCCGTTGTTGAATATCTTTGGCCTGTAGTGCAAAGATGAGTTGTTAATGAATATCTTTGGCTTGTAATGCAAATATGACCCGTTGTTGAATATCTTTGGCCTGTAGTGCAAAGATGACTTGTTGATGAATATCTTTGGCCCGTAGTGCAAAGATGAAGTTATTAGTATGATTATGAACAGGAACTGTGATTTGGTATAACCATGATGTTTGATGTTTCAGGTGATGAAAATTATATTTGTCCTGGATGAGAAAAGGAATTTAGAACTACAATTACGATTATGAGTTATACACGTGATTGTGGACAGGAATTGTTGATTGATGTTACAGGGATAAAACATTGTTGGTGGACTTTTAACGTGGAGAAGATAATAGACTTTATAGTCTATTTGACTCTTCTAATGGATTGCTCATTCCGCTGCAACTATGGTTGAGAAGTTTTATCATCTACCATATGTTCTAAATCTCTGATTTATTACTGATGAAGGCTATTGATAATTTAATTATCTTTAGTCATGATATTCTTTACTGGGCTAGTTATGCTCACCCTTTTGCTTCACAATTCCTTTTCAGGTAATAAGAGTGTAGCTGGGTCGAGCGGGGGTAACAAGGGAATAGAACGGTAGTCTCTAGCTGTGGAGTTCTCCCTAAGCAGTATAGAAAGGTTCATTTAGTAGTTATATTTGGTGAATCCAATAGGGTGAGGCGAACCCAACGTTGGAAGGGTGTTTTGCCATTACCATACAAGATGTTTAATGACATACAACCTCGTGTCATCATAAGACAGGATTGTGCTCATCCACTTGCTGAGTATCTTTATGAGCACTACCTATATAATCTTGGTGTTTGTTTGAAGTATAATTCTCGATTAAAGACAGTGGAGATAATGATATGTCAAGAGAAGACTCGCCATTGGGAAGAATATGATAGTAATCTTCTCGTTTTTATTTGGGGTCTATTGGGTCAACCAAGGATAATTCTGTGGCCATATGATATCTATCATAACCTAGACGCATGGCCTCCCATGTACGAAGGTTTTCTTGAGCACTTCCCAAAATATTCTAATTTCTAAAATAATTTTTGACTATACCTTTATGTAAGGTGTCATTGTGAGGTGCTGTCCACGGTTGGGACATGAGTCACATTTGGTATATATTTGTATCCAAACTCACAGTATATGTGTTGTTGTAAATTGCACGACATTTATTGTAATAAAGTTGTAGTTATTTTCTGTACCATGTATTTGGCGACTCAGAATAGGTTGGATGGAATGGACCTATTTTAGGGTTGTCACATCAAAAGTGCAGTATTTCTGACTGGAATACAAAGCCGAAGGATACTTGCACTGAATAGCAACTCTCAAAGTATCTAAATACTCACAAAATATGCTTCATAATATAGAGAGAGAAAGAGAGAAAGCTTATGTTTCTGGTGTGATTTTTAATTCTAACTTAGCCCTCTATATATAGGAAAATGTTAGCACGCCGAAGCAGACTTAACCTGCAACCTGATGGTTTTACCTGCTACTATTCCTACTCACCACATTTGAATAAAAATCTCAGCACATTTCTTTACCAACCAAGAGTGGGGCCCACAAACTCTAAAATTTTCCACCAAAATGATAAATTCCAAATTTTCAACAATTTCTGAACCAGTCATCTCTTAAAATTCATATAACAAATCATACGTTCATTTTTAACGGTTCAAAATTTGTGAACATATACTCAACTTATATATGTATAACATATTTAAAAATCGCAACGATCCAACGGTCGGATTAAAAATTATAACCCCCACAATATATCTCAAAACCCTGATTGATTTTTAATACCTCCATTCCGATAAAAATACTGATAAAACACCTCAACATTAACTCCTTCATTTTTAACCACAAAATATATCCAACATTTATATTCAAAGAAAATAAATATTTCCTTATCATATGAATCAATAATTAATTATTCACAATTAATATTACAGAATCACATTTATGACAACCAGGCCGTTCCCAGGAAAGAGGGGGCTTTCCAATAAGGATTTCTCCTTACTGGCGCGTAATTAGATGACCAAACCTCTCCTTAGACAGAACTTTCTAGACATTGCCAATAATGTTATCTAATAATATTATTCAAATAATATGAATTATTGATCTGATAATAGAAAATACTGTGCAGCAACAATGATTGAAACAACAATAATATAAAATATCAACGCAGCAATTATTGAATCAATAAAATAAAATATTGAACAGTAATTACTGTGACAATTATTCAGTAATACCTTCTTACGTAAGAATCAATAATTTCAAAAATACTGTGCAATAACGCACATTACTGTATTTTAACCACCGGGTATTCCAACAGTATTAACGGTAGCAACTACGCCGTTAATTATAAAAACTCAATTTTTGTCGTTATCTTCATCCGACAGTTATTCGTTATGGGGCCCACAAATAGCTGCGCCGTCGTACGAATATTCCCCGACAGAAAGAATATTCCACGACCAACGAATATTCCCCGACAACAATGATTATTTTATAACCACTTGTTTATTTTAAAAAATTTTCACATTTCACCCATAACTTTAACTTTTTATCAATTTAACCATTTACTAAATTGTAATTATAAGAAAAATTGAATACTTTTATTTCATAAAATTCGGGGTCTTACAATCTCCCCTCCTTATGAAATTTCGTCCCAGAAATTTACGTACCTGGTATTTCTAAGAGTTGAGAATACCTTGCTTTCATTTCAGATTCTATCTCTCAGATCATCATGATTTCTCCATTGCTCATCTCCCATGATAACTTCATTTGGGTTCTTCATTTTTTGGGAAGTCATGACAACCGCTATCCCTCGAACTACTCGGCTTTGACTTGTCTGGGGCAGCATTTGGTGTCATCACTACCGTTGGAATATACTTTTCTATAGGGCATATTCCATCCTCAACTGCTTCGTCGTACTCCTGATTCATGATCTGAATCAACAATCTTTGATCCATATCGAATTCAGGTTGACCGCTCTGTATAGGGTAATTCAAAACTCGATGTTGGGTTCTCCCAATTGCTTTCCAAAAAGAGAAATTCATATCATCTATTTTAGCCTTCTTAGATCGGACATCTCTTTCCACAATATCCACGTGTCGTGCGGCTTTTGCCCATGCATAACTTATTCTCACTCGTTCAGTTTTTTCTTCTTTCAGCTTAGATTCCATCTTTATCATCTTATACTCCGCCAAAGAATGCTTCTGTTCAAGCATCACATATCGGGTAACACAAGCTTGAATTGTTGCATCCTTTTGCTTCACGACCGCCGGTCGTTCTTTAGCCTGCTCTTCTAAATCATGAATACGATTTTGCAATTCTACATTTTGATCATATAATACCTCTAACAAACTCTCCTCAGGTACCTCTTCTTCCTTAATCTCAGCTGTTACCTCTGCGACTATTTCGGGTGCATCTGTCTATTCTTCACTCACCACATGGATTTCTCTAATTCCTTCTTCATCTGACATCACATTATCATGGTTAGTGATTAGAGGTATCCCCACAGTCTCATTCACTCTATTGTTAGCATTCTCAGTTGCCATTCTGAAATACTGCCATAAAACAAGGGTTAATTATGCAAATTAACGTATCACATAATATCCATATATTATGACCAACCAACAATTAAGCTTAGGTAGGATACACTAGCAAAGGATTTACTCATCTCTCCCCTCCTAGTTATATTCCCCGATCTCCGCCAAAGACCATATCCCTAAGCTCTGATACCAAATGTGACAACCCCAAAATAGGTCCATTCCATCCAACCTATTCTGAGTCGCCAAATACATGGTACAGAAAATAACTACAACTTTATTACAACAATTGTCGTGCAAAATACAACAACACATATGCTGTGAGTTTGGATACAATATATACCAAATGTGACTCATGTCCCAATCGTGGACAGCACCTCATAATGACACCTTACATAAAGGTATAGTCAAAAACTGTTTTAGAAATTAGAATCTTTGGGAAGTGCTCAAGGAAACCTTTGTACATGGGAGGCCATGCTTCTAGGTTGTTATAGATATCATATGGCCACAGAATTATCTTTGGTTGACCCAATATACCCCAAAGAAAAACGAGAAGATTATTATCATATTCTTCCCAATGGTGAGTCTTCTCTTGACTTATCATTATCTCCACTGTCTCTAATTGAGAATTATACTTCAAATAAACACCAAGATTATATAGGTAGTGCTCGTAAATATACTCAGCAAGTGGATGAGCACAATCCTGTCTTATGATGACACGAGGTTGTATGTCATTAGACATCTTGTATGATAGTGGAAAAACACCCTTCTAACGTTGGGTTCGCTTCACCCTAGATGATTCACCAAATATAACTACTAAATGATGACCACCGTTCTATTCCCCTGTTACCCCCGCTCGACCCAGCTACACTCTTATTACCTGAAAGGAATTGTGAAACAGAAGGGTGAGCACAACTAGCCCAGTAAAGAATATCATGACTAAAGATAAATAAGTTATCAATAGCCTTCAACAGAATTAAATCAGAGATTTAGAACATATGGTAGATGATAAAAATTTCAACCATAGTTACAGCGGAACGAGCAATCCATTAGAAGAGTCAAATAGACTATAAAGTCTATTATCTTCTTTATGTTAAAAATCCACCTACAATATTTTATCCTTATAACATCAATCAACAATTCTAGTCCACAATCATATGAATAATTCATAATCACAACTGTAGTTCTAAATCCCTCTTCTCATCCGGGACGAATATAATTTTCATCACATATCTTTACCTGAAACATCAAAGATCATGGTTACACCAAATCACATTTCCTGTTCATAATAATACTAATAACTTCATCTTTGCACTACGGTCAAAGATATTCATTTGTATCACCAATTGGTCATGTTCATCTCAACACCTGTTCATCTTTGCACTACTGACCAAAGATATTCAACAACATGTCATCTCAGTACTACGGGCCAAAGATATTCATCAACAGACCATCTTTGCACTACAGGCCAAAGATATTCCTCAACAGTTCATATTTGCACTACAGGCCAAATATATTCCTCAACAGTTCATATTTGCACTACAGGCCCAATATATTCATCAACAGTTCATATTTGCACTACAGGCCAAATATATTAATATCTCAAAGAATATATAATCATTTCAGAATTTATATAAACAATAATTATAACCATGTTGATCATTTCACCTTTGCACTTAATCTAAAGATATTCAATTATAAATTCAATGGTCATGATCATACCAGTCAACAATTCAACTTTGCACTACTGGCCAAAGAGAATTCATAGTCATGATCATACCAATAATCTACCCATCTTTACACTCAAGTCAAAGAAAAATATCATCATTAGGGTTATAAAAATGTTATATATGATAATAAAAATAATATGACCAACATATAGATTTAATCTTAAGAGTAATATTCATAAATCAACTATAATTTGGTCAGAAAAAGAAACCAATATTATAGTGAATAGTAACTCGTAAATAGTAACTCATGAATAGTAACTCGTAAATAGTAACTCGTGAATAGTAACTCATGAATAGTAACTCGACATAAAAAAGGTAGAAATTCTACAATAAAATCTATACCAATATTTTGGTATAATGATATTGAAATAATAATATTTCTTAAGTTTATAAACAATTTATTTTAATTGTTTACACTTTACTAAATAATGCATTTAATCATCCTAAAATACCAAACTCATAATATTTTATTACCAATAACCAAAACCCTCATCAAAAATCTGCATATACCTCATATAGGATTCTCAAGCCATAAAATCCTATTTTCTAATTTTTTTTTACTTCACATAACATATTTAATTCATTTACGCATAACTTGTTCATTTTTATGAAAAATACCAAATCAGTTTCAAAAATATTTTTTTTCTGGAATTTAGCAGAATATAGTCCCATATTGAATATATATTTTTTTCAGAATTTTTAAAACTCATTTACTATTTTTCATATGACCAAAACAGCCGAATATTTAGACATTTATCATAAATTATACTTTTATCCAAAAATTCCGAAATTCACAGAGTACACTGATATTATATAGATATACTTTTAATAAAAATTTCATCAATTTTGGAGTTAACCACAAGGAGTTATAAGCTGTTACTTTTAGAATAGTCTTTTCCCGTAAAATTCATAACTCTTAATATATACATCCAAAAATCATCATTTTTGGACACAATCAATAAAACTCATTAAAATATCATTTCAAATTTTTCTAGAATTTTCTGAAGGTCAGAAGAATTACGAACTGAAAAACATAACAACCTTTAAAATCCTTTACTATCCCTTACCTCAAAAGTGCAGTATTTCTGACTAGAATGCAAAGCCGAAGGAAACTTGCACTGAATAGCAACTCTCAAAGTATCTAAATACTCACAAAATATACTTCATAATATAGAGAGAGAAAGAGAGAAAGCTTATATTTCTGGTGTGATTTTCAATTCTAACTTAGCCCTCTATTTATAGGAAAATCTTAGCACGCCGAAGCAGACTTAACCTGCAACCTGATGGCTTTACCTGCTACTATTTCCATCCACCATATTTGAATAAAAATCTCAGCACATTTCTTCACCAACCAAGAGTGGGGTCCATAAATTCTAGAATTTTCCACCAAAATGATAAATTCTGAAATTTCAACAATTTATGAACCAGTCATCTCTTAAAATTCATAACAAATCACGTTCATTTTTAACGGTTCAAAATTTATGAACATATACTCAACTTATATATGTATAACATATCCAAAAATCACAACGATCCAACGCTCGGATTAAAAATTATAACCCCCGCAATATATCTCAAAAACCCTGATTGATTTTTAATACCTCCATTCCGACAAAAATATTGATAAAACACCTCAACATTAACTCTTCTATTTTTAACCACAAAATATATCCAATATTTATATTGACATAAAATAAATATTTCCTTAGCATATGAATCAATAATTAATTATTCACAATTAATATTACAGAATCACATTTATGACAACCATGCCGTTCCCAGGAAAGAGGGGGCTTTTCAATAAGGATTTCTCCTTACTGGCGCGCAATTAGATGACCAAATCTCTCCTTAGACAGAACTTTCTAGACATTGTCAATAATGTTATCTAATAATATTATTCAAATAATATGAATTATTGATCTAATAATGGAAAATACTGTGCAGCAATAATTATTGAAACAACAATAATATAAAATATCAACGCAACAATTATTGAATTAATAAAATAAAATATTGAACAGTAATTACTATAACAATTATTTAGTAGTACCTTCTTACGTAAGAATCAATAATTTCAAAAATACTGTGCAATAACGCGTATTACTGTATTTTAACCACCGGGTATTCCAACAGTGTTAACGGTAACAATTACGCCGTTAATTATAAAAACTTAATTTTTGTCGTTATCTTCATCCGACTGTTTTCCGTTATGGGGCCCACAAACAGTTATGTCGTCGTACGAATATTGCACGATCAACGAATATTCCCCGACAACAATGATTATTTTATAACCACTTGTTTATTTTGAAAAATTTTCACATTTTACCCATAACTTTAACTTTTTATAAATTTAACCATTTACTGAATTGTAATTATAAGAAAAATTGAATACTTTTATTTCATAAAATTCGGGGTCTTACATTAGTCATAATATTTCTTATTGGGTTAGTTGAGCTCACCCTTTCTTTCACTGTTCTCTTCAGGAAATGAGTATATAGTTGGGACGAGTCGGAAAACGGAGTGATGGACCAGATGATAGCATTAGTAGTCCTCACTATTCTATGTAATAGTGTGATATTAATTGTAATGAGGACTCCTTTTGAGTATGGATACTCTCTAGAAGATAATATTTGTATTCAAACTCACAATTTATGTTTTGTCGTATTGTACATGACAGTTGTATTATTAAGTTGTATTTAAATTCTGTACCATGTATCTGGCGACTCAAGATGGGTGATGTATACCTAATTTTTATAGCGTCTTAGGCTTCGTTAACAGGTCAATTGGATTGTCTGCATTACTAATATTCATGATCTTAATGTCACTATCTTCAACAATGTCTTGAACAAAAAGATACCTGACATCAATATGTTTCGCCTTCTCATTATACATTTGATCCTTAGTCAAGTGTGTATCACTTTAACTACCACAACGGATAACATTAACTCAAAATTGGAACATATATATATATATAGTCCATTTCTTAAGCTCACCTGCCTTTTTTTTTATAAAAAAAAGCATAACTAATAAAAAATGTATAATAATTTTTGGAATTGATTTTTTTTTTAAAAAAGTATTTTGGGTGTGTTTTGGGTACATATAATAAAACAGTGTTGCACAGACTGTATAACACTGTTTTGTTATATGTACCCAAATCATACCCAAAACACTTTTTTTAAAAAAAAAATTCAATTCCAAAAATTATTATACATTTTTTATTAGTTATGTTTTTTTTATAAAAAAACGCAGGGTGAGCTCAATAAGGGTGAGCTTAAGATCCTTGCTCTATATATATATATACAGTCCATTTCTTAAGCTCACCCTTATTGAGCTCACCCTGCCTTTTTTTTATAAAAAAAAACATAACTAATAAAAAATGTATAATAATTTTTGTAATTGAAAGTTTTTTTAAAAAAAGTATTTTGGGTGTGATTTGGGTACATATAACAAAACTGTGTTGTACAGACAGTATAACACTGTTTTATTATATGTACCCAAATCACACCCAAAATACTTGTTTTAAAAAACTTTCAATTCCAAAAATTATTATACATTTTTTATTAGTTATGTTTTTTTTAAAAAAAGGCAGGGTGAGCTTAAGAAATGGACTATATATATATATATATATATATATATGTTCCAATTTTGAGTTAATGTTATCCGTCCGTTGTGGTAGTTAAAGTGATACACACTTGACTAAGGATCAAATGTATAATGAGAAGGTGAAACATATTGATGTCAGGTATCTTTTTGTTCAAGACATTGTTGAAGATAGTGACATTAAGATCATGAATATTGGTAATGCAGACAATCCAATTGATCTGTTACTGTTGAACTACTCGGTAGTAAAAGTATAGTAATATGTGTGGTTGCATAGTAACACACGATATTGATTATTAATGCTTATGTGAGAAGTCACTCAATTTGATTCAATTATTGTCAGTTAATAATATGAATTATTTAACGATAATGAAGTTTTGTTTTATTCGTATTATTAACGTAATAAAATAGAAACATCTTTTTATATAAAACAGAATACTTTATTAAAGTTATTCTATAAATAGAATATATTATATTTTATTTAAAAGATTTTTCTTTAAATATGGACCGTCAGATTAAAGTAATCAATCTGGACCGTTCATGGATTAGTTACTATGCATTCCGCTTTTCTATAAATAGCAGCTCATTTCTTCATTATTTCTTACGAATTCACTGAACTCTAGAGAGAGAAACTATAGAGAGAAACTATAGAGAGAGAAAAGAAAAGTATTCTGCTACTTAACTACTTCCTTATTTCAGTTCTTCTTTAAAATGGTAAGGGGTGTTATTCTTTCTTATTCATGAAGAGAACTGTTGTTATTCCATTTCTTATTATTATGTTGGAATAACCTGTATACGCGGTCTACCCTATTCTTGGTGACATTCTTCTGTTATTCTGTTGGAACATCCTGTCTATGTGTTTTACACCGGACCTGGTTCCGTCTTATTATTATTCTGTTGGAACATCATGTCTGTGTGTTTTACACCAGACCTGGTTCCGTCTTATTATTATTCTGTTAGAACATCCTGTCTGTGTGTTTTACACCGGACCTGGTTCCATTATTTATTATTATTCTGTCGAAATATCCTGTCTGTGCGTTTACGCCGGACCTGGTTCCATTGTTTATTATTCTATCGGAATATCCTGTCTGTGCGTTTACGCCGGACCTGGTTCTATTATTTATTATTCTGTTAGAATAACCTGTCTGTGTGGTCTATCGCATGCATGGTGATTTCTTTTGTTATTCCATTCGTTATCATACTCAGTTGGTTAAGTTTTAACTTCTATACTCCATGAAATTAGTGAAATATCATTGATAATTGCGGTTCATCCAATATCTTTTCATGAAAATATTCTTCTAAGTATTCTTGAATTTTACTCCACAAAGCAGTATCATGTTGATAATTTGGACGTTGTTAATTCTTGGATAAATTAATTCTTGAACTTGTTTTATTGAATTCTTATATCATTGTCATCATCCTCATGTTTATATTCTGTTGAAAGTCATCTGTGGCCTGTAGTGCATAGATAGACTTGGTATAATTATGACCAGGAATTATTCGGTATAATCATGACCGTAATGTTACAAATGATGTGGTAAAAGTCCTCATTGGCCCGTAGTGCATTGATGGACAGTTGTTGGCATGATCATGACCATTAATGAATACACGAATATCCTTGGCCGTAGTGCAGGGGTGATTCGATGATGTGGATTATTTTATTAAGCTGAGTCCCAGCGATCACAGTGTTGAAAAACTTTTTAAATCATAAAAGATAGTAGAGTTTATTTTCTACTTGACTCTTTTAATGGATTGCTTGTTCCGCTGCAGTTAAACTTGATGTCTATTATATTTTATCAGTTTAACATTGTTGAAGGCTAATGATAATTTATCCTGCATTATCTTAGTCATAATATTTCTTACTGGGCTAGTTGAGCTCACCCTTTCTTTCACTCTTCTCTTCAAGAAATGAGAATATAGCTGGGACGAGTCGGGAAACGGAGTGATGGTCCAGAGGATAACATTAGTAGTCCTCACTATTCTGTGAAATTGTGTGATAATAATTGTAATGAGGACTCCTTTTGAGTATGAATACTCTCTAGAAGATAATATTTGTATTCAAACTCACAGATTATGTTTGGTCGTATTGTACACGATAGTTGTATTATTAAGTTGTATTTGTATTCAGTATCATGTTTCTGGCGACCCAAGATGGGTGATGTATACCTAATTTTGGGGGCGTCGCAGTTGGTATCAAAGCTTAGGGATATGATCCCTGGCTAAGATGTGAGAATAGAACTAGGAGGGGAGAGACGGGGAATTCCTTCACTAGTATGACCTACCTAAGTTTATTTGTATGGTATTTAATTGGTCGGTCATAATTAAGGATAATATATGACATATCAATTAACTTTTATTTTGTGGCAGTATCTGAAAATGGCATCCGAGAATGTTGAGAATAGCAATGGAGCACAGGCGACTATGGATTCACCACATATTAATAATCATGATAATGCTCATCAGGAAGGTGACAATCCTCATGCAAACAACAACACTGACTAGATGATGAATGATAGAATGTTCAGAAGATTTATGCTGTTCATGCAACAGCAGGCAAGAGCGGCTCCTGTTCAAAATATAGGTAGAATGTAAGACCCCAATTTTTATAAATTAAGATGAATTTTCTATAAATATCATTTTTAAATATTATGGAGTTAATTTGATATAATGTTATAGTTGTGGGTAATATTTATAAATTTTGTAAAGTACGCAAGTTGTTATATAATATTCGATTAGTTGGGAAATATTCGTTTTAACAGGGAATATTCGTACAACGGCATAATCATTGGTGGACCCCACAACAGAATTATTGTCGAATTAAGAAAACGACAAAAATATTTTATTAAAAATAACGGCGAAAATTTTACCATTGATACTGTTGAACTACTCGGTAGTAAAAGTATAGTAATACGTGTGGTTGCATACTAGCACACGGTCTTGATTATTAATGCTTATGTGAGAAGTCACTCAGTTTGATTCAATTATTGTCAGTTAATAATATGAATTATTTAGCGATAATGACGTTTTGTTTTATTCGTATTATTAACGTAATAAAAACAGAAACATCTTTTTATATAAAACAGAATACTTTATTAAAGTTATTCTATAAATAGAATATATTATATTTTATTTAAAAGATTTTTCTTTAAATATGGACCGTCAGATTAAAGTAATCAATCTGGACCGTTCATGGATTAGTTACTATGCATTCTATTTTTCTATAAATAGCAGCTCATTCCTTCATTATTTCTTACGAATTCACTGAACTCTAGAGAGAGAAACTATAGAGAGAAACTATAAAGAGAGAGAAGAAGAGTATTCTGCTACTTAACTACTTCCTTATTTCAGCTCTTCTTTAAAACGGTAAGGGGTGTTATTCTTTCTTATTCATGAAGAGAACTGTTGTTATTCCATTTCTTATTATTATGTTAGAATAACCTGTATACGCGGTCTACCCTATACTTGGTGACATTCTTCTGTTATTCTGTTGGAACATCCTGTCTTTGTGTTTTACACCGGACCTGGTTCCGTCTTTATTATTATTCTGTTGGAACATCCTGTCTGTGTGTTTTACCCCGGACCTGGTTTCGTCTTTATTATTATTCTGTTGGAACATCCTGTCTGTGTGTTTTACACCGGACCTGGTTCCGTGTTTATTATTATTCTGTCGGAACATCCTGTCTGTGTGTTTTACACCGGACCTGGTTCCGTCTTTATTATTATTCTGTTGGAATATCCTGTCTGTGCGTTTTACGCCGGACCTGGTTCCATTATTTATTATTCTGTTGGAATAACCTGTCTATGCGGTCTATCGCATGCATGGTGATTTCTTTTGTTATTCCATTCTTTATTATACTCAGTTGGTTAAGTTTTGACTTCTATACTTCATGAAATTTGTGGAATATCCTTGATAATTGCGTTTCATCCAGTATCTTTTCATGAAAATATTCTTCTAAGCATTCTTGAATTTTACTCCACAAAGCAGTATCATGTTGACAATTTGGACGTTGTTAATTCTTGGATAAATTAATTCTTGAACTTGTTTTATTGAATTCTTATATCATTGTCATCATCCTCATGTTTATAAAATGTTGAAAGTCATCTGTGGCCTGTAGTGCATAGATGGACTTGGTATGATTATGACCAGGGATTATTCGGTATAATCATGACCGTAATGTTACAAATGATGTGGTAAAAGTCCTCATTGGCCCGTAGTGCATTGATGGACAGTTGTTGGCATGATCATGACCATTAATGAATACACGAATATCCTTAGCCGTAGTGCAGGGGTGATTCGATGATGTGAATTATTTTATTAAGCTGAGTCCCAGCGATCACAGTGTTGAAAAACTTTTTAAATCATAAAAGATAGTAGAGTTTATTTTCTACTTGACTCTTTTAATGGATTGCTTGTTCCGCTGCAGTTAAACTTGATGTCTATTATATTTTATCAGTTTAACATTGTTGAAGGCTAATGATAATTTATTCTGCATTATCTTAGTCATAATATTTCTTACTGGGCTAGTTGAGCTCACCCTTTCTTTCACTGTTCTCTTCAGGAAATGAGAACGTAGCTGGGGCAAGTCGGGGAACGGAGTGATGGTCCGAATGATAGTATTAGTTAGTAGTCCTCACTATTCTATGTAATAGTGTGTTAATAAATGTAATGAGGACTCCTTTTGAGTATGAATACTCTCTAGAAGATAATATTTGTATTCAAACTCACAGTTTATGTTTTGTCGTATTGTACACGACAGTTGTATTAGTAAGTTGTATTTGTATTCTGTACTATGTATCTGACGACCCAAGATGGGTGATGTATACCTAATTTTGGGGGCGTCACAGTTGGTATCAGAGCTTAGGGATATGATCCCTGGCTAAGATGTGAGAATAAAACTAGGAGGGGAGAGACGGGGAATTCCTTCGCTAGTATGACCTACCTAAGTTTATTTGCATGGTATTTAATTGGTCGGTCATAATATAAGGATAATATATGACATATCAATTAACTTTTATTTTGTGGCAGTATCTGAAAATGGCATCTGAGAATGTTGAGAATAGCAATGGAGCACAGGCGACTGTTGATTCACCACATATCAATAATCAGGATAATGTGCATCAGGAAGGTGACAATCCTCATGCAAACAACAACACTGACCAGATGATGAATGATGGAATGTTCAAAAACTTTATGCAGTTCATGCAACAGCAGGCGAGAGCGGCTCCTGTCCAAAATATAGGTGGAAACACTGAAAACTCTCGGACGGTCACCGCTAAACAGTTCAAGGAGCTGGGACCACCAGAGTTTAAGGGAGAGCCAAAACCACTTATAGCGGAAACATGGATAAAGCAGATTACCAAGATATTTGATGTCTTGGGATGCTCCGAGGAGCAAAAGGTTCCCTTTGCCGCCTTTATTTGCGAGGAGAGGCAGATTACTGGTGGGAATCGATTAAGCGTACTCAACCTGCCGCACTGAAGATGTCTTGGGAGAAGTTCCAAGAGCTGTTCAATGACAAATACTTTCCCGAAAGTGTTCGTCACATGAAGGAGGTGGAGTTCATCAAATTGGAGCAGAATAATATGACCGTGTCGCAGTATGAGGCTAAATTTGCTAAGTTGTCCGGTTTGCGTCCCACTTGGTGGATAATGAAGAGCGAATGACGCGAATGTTTTTGCGAGGTTTGAAACCTGAGATACGTCAACATCTTATTTCTCATAAACTGTGTTTGTATTCAGATGTTGTGAATAGGGCTCAGTTAGTGGAGCGCGATAACGAGTCAACGCAACCAAAAGAGAGCAGTCGACAAAATGATAATACCAGTGAGAGCAGTCATCGAAGCGGTGACAACAAGCGTGGAGGGAATCAACAGGCCAAAAATGGTAACCACTTCGGTGGTAATCAGGGCCAAAACAATAAGAATGGTCATTTCAAGAAGAGGAGATTCAACAATGATGGAAAGACGTCAGCACCAGCACCCGTTGTTAAGGAAGGAGAACGACCACCTATCATATGTTTCAAATGCGGAGGGGAGGGGCACATCAGTCCAAACTGCGCGATGCCGTCTAAAGCATGTTATAATTGTGGAAGAGAAGGTCATTTAGCTCGATTTTGTCGTTTACCAAAAACAAGTTCAGCCAAGATGGAGACACCAAAGGCCGTCCCAGAAAAGTCAAAACCGGTAGTGCAAGGGAGAGCGTTTGTTGTGACCTCCCAGAAAGCAAGGAACCCGAATGAGGTCATCACGGGTAAGCTTATCATAAACTCTAACGAAGTCTATACTTTATTTGATACCGGTTCTACCCATTCTTTTATTTCTCCTACTTGCGCTCATCGATTAAATTTGATTCCGGAGAAATTAGACTTTGACTTATCTGTTGAAACTCCATTGGGAGAAACCTTCATTACATCCACGGTTTATAAGTCTTGTTTGGTTCAAGTTGGTACCCACACATTACCTGTCGATCTGATTTCATTAAAAATACTTGCATTTGACGTGATTCTAGGGATTGATTGGTTAACTACTCATCATGCAAAAATTGATTATTTTCGTAAGGTTGTTAGCTTTCATATTCCTAATCGACCTATTATGCGAATTCAAGCAACCAAACCATTAAAATCAATCGCTGTCATCTCAAGCCATAAAGCTATTCGTTTATTGAAAAACGGATGTCAAGCTTTCTTAGCTCATGTCACGGATCTAAACAAAAATACGTCAGTTTTGAATGATATTTCTATTGTTAATAAATTCCCTGACGTATTCCCTGAAGAACTTCCTGGCCTACCCCCAGAGCGTGAAATTGAATTTTGTATCGACCTTGAACCCGGTACAAAACCCATTTCCAAAGCCCCATATCGAATGGCTCCTATTGAACTTCAGGAGTTAAAGATCCAACTGCAGGAATTGTTAGACATTGGCTTTATTCGTCCTAGTACTTCTCCTTGGGGTGCTCCTGTGCTATTCGTGAAGAAGAAAGATGGAAGTATGCGACTTTGTATTGATTATCGGGAGTTGAATCATGTCACCATCAAAAACAGGTACCCATTGCCACGTATTGATGACCTGTTTGACCAGTTGCAAGGAGCACAATTCTTTTCAAAGATCGATCTTCGTTCTGGATATCATCAGCTGAAGGTTAGAACTGAGGATATTCCAAAGACGGCTTTCAGAACTCGGTACGGGCATTATGAATTCCTAGTCATGTCCTTTGGATTGACTAATGCTCCTGCTGCCTTCATGGATATGATGAACCGGGTATTCAAGGAATATTTGGATCACTTTGTGGTCGTCTTTATTGATGACATCCTTATTTATTCCAAAAGCCGTGAAGATCATGAGCAACACTTGAGGCTGGTACTCCAAAAGCTTCGTGAATACAAGCTTTATGCCAAGTTGAAGAAATGCGAGTTCTGGCTGGAGGAGGTAGCATTCCTTGGGCACGTAGTATCAAGTCGTGGAATATCGGTTGACCCGAAAAGATTGAAGCTATTCAAAGCTGGGAGCAACCTAAATCAGTGACCGAAGTACGTAGCTTTCTTGGTTTAGCTGGTTATTATCGGAGATTCGTGGAAGGATTTTCTCGAATCGCTACTCCATTAACTCAGCTGACTCGGAAAGATACAAAGTTCGGTTGGAGCGAAGAATGTGAGAAGAGTTTTCAAGAACTCAAGAGGAGACTCATTTCAGCACCTGTTCTAACAATACCATCTGGCTCGGAGGGATTTGTCATCTACAGTGATGCTTCGAGCAAAGGGTTGGGATGCGTTCTCATGCAACATGGAAAAGTCATAGCCTATGCATCAAGACAACTCAAGGAATATGAGAGGAATTATCCTACTCATGATCTAGAGTTGGCAGCTGTTGTCTTTGCACCTAAAATTTGGAGGCATTACTTGTATGGGGAGAAGGTGGAGATCTTTACGGATCATAAAAGCCTCAAATATTTCTTCACTCAAAAGGAACTCAACATGCGACAACGACGTT
Source organism: Panax notoginseng (assembly GCA_016801055.1). Taxonomy (NCBI): domain Eukaryota; kingdom Viridiplantae; phylum Streptophyta; class Magnoliopsida; order Apiales; family Araliaceae; genus Panax; species Panax notoginseng. Next base: position 42,490,193 of record CM029013.1, on the reverse strand, counting down.
GGCTTGAACTGTTGAAAGATTATGATCATACCATTCAATACCATCCTGAAAAAGCGAACGTGGTAGCTGACGCATTGAGTAGAAGATCATATGCAAGTACGAGTGCGATATTGTCAACACAAAGGCCCATTTTGTGTGACTTGCAAAGGATGGAGATAGAGTTAAAGACTCCAGGGACCCATGTGATGATGATGAATATACGAGTAGAACCAACTTTAATCGATAAAGTTAAAGCTGCTCAAGCTACAGACCTGGAGCTGATGCGTATGAGGAAGAAAGTGCAAGAAGGTGCTATGCCGGAAGCAAGAATCGATGAAGAAGGAATACTTCGAGTCAACTCCAGACTTTGTGTTCCTAACAACCCTGATTTAAAGTATGAAATCATGATGGAGGCGCACAACACACCGTTTGTAATCCATCCTGGAAGTACCAAAATGTATCATGATATTCGTCATACATTTTGGTGGAGCAATATGAAGAGAGATATAGCGCTGTTTATCTCAAGGTGTCTAACTTGTCAACGAGTCAAAGCGGAGCATCAAGTACCAAATGGTCCATTGCAACCACTTGAAATTTCAAAATAGAAGTGGGAGCACATTACCATGGATTTCGTTACCGGTCTTCCTAGGGTTTCTCAAGGTATAGATGAGATTTGGGTCATTGTTGATAGATTGACCAAGTCTGCTCATTTCTTATCGATACGAGAAACTTATGCACTTGAACGTCTTGCTCGTATGTACATAAACGAGATTGTAAGACTACATGGTATGCCAGTATCCATAGTTTCTGATCGAGACCCAAGATTCACTTCACGATTTTGGGTTAGTTTACAAAAAGCTATGGGCACGGATTTACGATTTAGTTCGGCATATCATCCTCAGACGGACGGACAATCAGAGAGGACTATTCAAACTCTAGAAGATTTATTAAGACTCTGTGTCCTTGACTTCAAGGGAAGTTGGGACAAGTTCTTACCATTGGTGGAGTTTTCCTAGAACAACAGTTATCAAGCAAGTATTGGCATGGCTCCATTCAAAGCATTGTATGGAAGAAAATATCGTTCTCCAGTATGCTGGGATGAGGTGGGTGAAGCAACGTTGTTGGGACTGGAGTTGGTACGTATGACTACAGAGAAGATTCAAACGATCCGACAACGTATAAAAACCTCACAAGATCGACAAAAGAGTTATGCTGATCTTCATCGAAAGGACGTGGAATTTGATATAGGAGATCATGTGTTCTTACGTGTTGCTCCATGGAAAGGAGTTACGAGATTTAGAAAGGGAGGAAAGCTCAATCCTCGATTCATCGGTCCATTTTTAATCCTCGATCGAGTAAGAACTGTGGCTTATAGACTCGCTTTACCGCCAAGTATGTCTCGTGTTCATAACGTTTTTCACATATCCATGTTATGCAAATATGTGGAAGACCCGAACCACATTATTGAGTTAGAACTGGACGAAATAGCGGAGGATTTGACGTATGAAGAAGTTCCTGTTCAAATCTTGGATAAGAAGGAACATATTCTACGCTCCAAGGTTATACCTCAAGTCAAAGTTTTGTGGGGAAACCAAGATGTTGAGGAAATGACTTGGGAGTTAGAATCTGAAATGAAATCAAGGTATCCTTACCTCTTCGACATACCAGGTACGTACCCTAATTTCGAGGGCGAAATTTCATAAGAAGGGGAGGTTGTAAGACCCCAACTTTTATAAATAAAGATGAATTTTCTATAAGTATCATTTTTGAATATTATGGAGTTAATTTGATATAATGTTATAGTTGTGGGTAATATTTATAAATTTTACAAAGTACGCAAGTTGTTATATAATATTGGATTGGTTGGGGAATATTCATTTTAACAGGAAATATTCGTACTACGGCACAATCATTGATGGATCCCACAACAGAATTATTGTCGGATTGAGAAAACGACAAAAATATTTTATTAAAAATAACGGCAGAAGTTTTACCATTGTTACTGTTGAACTACTCGGTAGTAAAAGTACAGTAATACGTGTGGTTGCATAGTAACACACGGTATTGATTATTAATGCTTATGTGAGAAGTCACTCAGTTTGATTCAATTATTGTCAGTTAATAATATGAATTATTTAGTGATAATGAAGTTTTGTTTTATTCGTATTATTAACGTAATAAAACAGAAACATCTTTTTATATAAAACAGAATACTTTATTAAAGTTATTTTATAAATATAATATATTATATTTTATCTAAAAGATTTTTTTTAAATATGGACTGTCAGATTAAAGTAATCAATCTGGACCGTTCATGGATTAGTTACTATGCATTCCATTTTTCTATAAATAGCAGCTCATTCCTTCATTATTTCTTACGAATTCACTGAACTCTAGAGAGAGAAACTATAGAGAGAGAGAACAAAAGTATTCTACTACTTAACTACTTCCTTATTTCAGTTCTTCTTTAAAACGGTAAGGGGTGTTATTCTTTCTTATTCATGAAGAGAACTGTTGTTATTTCATTTCTTATTATTCTGTTGGAATAACCTGTATACGCGGTCTACCCTATACTTGGTGACATTCTTCTGTTATTCTGTTGGAACATCCTGTCTGTGTGTTTTACACCGGACCTGGTTCCGTTTTTATTATTATTCTGTTGGAACATCCTGTCTGTGTGTTTTACATCGGACCTGGTTCCGTCTTGTTATTATTCTGTTAGAACATCCTGTCTGTGTATTTTACACCGGACCTGGTTCCATTATTTATTATTATTTTGTCGAAATATCCTGTCTGTGCGTTTACGCCGGACTTGGTTCCATTGTTTATTATTCTGTCGGAATATCCTGTCTGTGCGTTTACGCCGGACCTGGTTCCATTATTTATTATTCTGTTAGAATAACCTGTCTGTGCGGTCTATCGCATGCATGGTGATTTCTTTTGTTATTTCATTCGTTATTATACTCAGTTGGTTAAGTTTTAACTTCTATACTCCATGAAATTAGTGAAATATCCTTGATAATTGCGGTTCATCCAATATCTTTTCATGAAAATATTCTTCTAAGTATTCTTGAATTTTACTCCACAAAGCAGTATCATGTTGACAATTTGGACGTTGTTAATTCTTGGATAAATTAATTCTTGAACTTGTTTTATTGAATTCTTATATCATTGTCATCATCCTCATGTTTATAAAATGTTGAAAGTCATCTGTGGCCTGTAGTACATAGATGAACTTGGTATGATTATGACCAGGGATTATTCGGTATAATCATGACCGTAATGTTACAAATGATGTGGTAAAAGTCCTCATTGGCCTGTAGTGCATTGATGGACAGTTGTTAGCATGATCATGACCATTAATGAATACACGAATATCCTTGCCCGTAGTGCAGGGGTGATTCGATGGTGTGGATTATTTTATTAAGCTGAGTCCCAGCGATAACAGTGTTAAAAAACCTTTTAAATCATAAAAGATAGTAAAGTTTATTTTCTACTTGACTCTTTTAATGGATTGCTTGTTCCGCTGTAGTTAAACTTGATGTCTATTATATTTTATCAGTGTAACACTGTCGAAGGCTAATGATAATTTATTCTGCATTATCTTTGTGACGCCCCAAAAAATAGGTATACATCACCCATCTTGGGTCGTCAGATACATAGTACAGAATACAAATACAACTTACTAATACAACTGTCGTGTACAATACGACAAAACATAAACTGTGAGTTTGAATACAAATATTATCTTCTAGAGAGTATTCATACTCAAAAGGAGTCCTCATTACATTTATTAACACACTATTACATAGAATAGTGAGGACTACTAGCTAATACTATCATTCGAACCATCACTCCGTTCCCCGACTTGCCCCAGCTACGTTCTCATTTCCTGAAGAGAACAGTGAAAGAAAGGGTGAGCTCAACTAGCCCAGTAAGAAATATTATGACTAAGATAATGCAGAATAAATTATCATTAGCCTTCAACAATGTTAAACTGATAAAATATAATAGACATCAAGTTTAACTGCAGTGGAACAAGCAATCCATTAAAAGAGTCAAGTAGAAAATAAACTCTACTATCTTTTATGATTTAAAAGGTTTTTCAACACTGTGATCGCTGTGACTCAGCTTAATAAAATAATCCACATCATCGAATCACCCCTGCACTACGGCCAAGGATATTCGTGTATTCATTAATGGTCATGATCATGCCAACAACTGTCCATCAATGCACTACGGGCCAATGATGACTTTTACCACATCATTTGTAACATTACGGTCATGATTATACCGAATAATCCCTGGTCATAATCATACCAAGTCCATCTATGCACTACATGCCACAGATGACTTTCAACATTTTATAAACATGAGGATGATGACAATGATATAAGAATTCAATAAAACAAGTTCAAGAATTAATTTATCCAAGAATTAATAACGTCCAAATTGTCAACATGATACTGCTTTGTGGAGTAAAATTCAAGAATGCTTAGAAGAATATTTTCATGAAAAGATACTGGATGAAACGCAATTATCAAGGATATTCTATAAATTTCATGGAGTATAGAAGTCAAAACTTAACCAACTGAGTATAATAAAGAATGGAATAATAAAAGAAATCACCATGCATGCGATAGACCGCACAAACAGGTTATTCCAACAGAATAATAAATAATGGAACCAGGTCCGGCGTAAACGCACAGACAGGATGTTCCGACAGAATAATAACAAGACGGAACCAGGTCCGGTGTAAAACACACAGATAGGATGTTCCAACAGAATAATAACAAAAACGGAACCAGGTCCGGTGTAAAACACACAGACAGGATGTTCCAACAGAATAATAGAAGAATGTCACCAAGTATAGGGTAGACCGCGTATACAGGTTATTCCAACAGAATAATAAGAAATGGAATAACAACAGTTCTCTTCATGAATAAGAAAGAATAACACCCCTTACCGTTTTAAAGAAGAGCTGAAATAAGGAAGTAGTTAAGTAGCAGAATACTCTTCTTCTCTCTCTCTATAGTTTCTCTCTATAGTTTCTCTCTCTAGAGTTCAGTGAATTCGTAAGAAATAATGAAGGAATGAGCTGCTATTTATAGAAAAATAGAATGCATAGTAACTAATCCATGAACGGTCCAGATTGATTACTTTAATCTGACGGTCCATATTTAAAGAAAAATCTTTTAAATAAAATATAATATATTCTATTTATAGAATAACTTTAATAAAGTATTCTGTTTTATATAAAAAAGATGTTTCTGTTTTATTACGTTAATAATACGAATAAAACAAAACGTCATTATCGCTAAATAATTCATATTATTAACTGACAATAATTGAATCAAACTGAGTGACTTCTCACATAAGCATTAATAATCAATACCATGTGCTACTATGCAACCACACGTATTACTGTACTTTTTCTACCAAGTAGTTCAACAGTAACAATGGTAAAATTTTCGCTGTTATTTTTAATAAAATATTTTTATCGTTTTCTCAATCCGACAATAATTTCGTTGTGGGGTCCACCAATGATTGTGTCGTTGTACGAATATTCCCTGTTAAAACGAATATTTCCCGACCAATCGAATATTATATAACAACTTGCGTACTTTGCAAAATTTATAAATATTACCCACAACTATAACATTATATCAAATTAATTCCATAATATTCAAAATTGATATTTATAGAAAATTCATCTTTATTTATAAAAGTTGGGGTCTTACAATCTTAGTCATAATATTTCTTACTGGGCTAGTTGAGCTCACCCTTTCTTTCACTCTTCTCTTCAAGAAATGAGAATATAGCTGGGACGAGTCGGGAAACGGAGTGATGGTCCAGAGGATAGCATTAGTAGTCCTCACTATTCTGTGAAATAGTGTGATAATAATTTTAATGAGGACTCCTTTTGAGTATGAATACTCTCTAGAAGATAATATTTGTATTCAAACTCACAGATTATGTTTGGTCGTATTGTACACGACAGTTGTATTATTAAGTTGTATTTGTATTCAGTACCATGTATCTGGCGGCCCAAGATGGGTGATGTATACCTAATTTTGGGGGCGTCACAATACGTGACGGAACTTTGTGACAGTTTTTAAAAACAATCACAAAAGATAATAATTTGTGATGGACTTTTTAAGCAATCACAAAATAATAGTATATATGATAGCTCTTAGCAATGACTAATATTGCCATCAATGTTTTATAATTGTGATGGTCATGTCAATCACACTAATTTTTTCACACAAAATAAAAATTTTTTTTTGTGACTTACTAAGTCATCACTTATAGATATACCCTTTTCGTGATTGCATTTAAGATATCACCAATATTTTAATATAAGAAATAATCAAAATAATATTTTATGACGGTCGTGACAATCATTAAAAAGATAGACTTTTGTGACGACTTTTATTTGTAATTACAAAAAAATGTATTTTATGATGAAATTTTCAAGTCATCACAAAACAAAAAGTTATATGATGTCTCTCAATGATGAGTAATTTTATCATTATTATAGAGTATTTGTGACTGCCATTGCAATCACCAAATCTTGTGTGGAAGTAATTTTATTTAGTAAATCAACTCACATATGTTTCCTTTAATATTTTGTATTAAAATTATAATCATGATTTGGGCTTTAGTGTAGTGGTAATACTCATTATTTAGTTTACAAATGGGGGAGGGTTCAAATCCTACAAGTATCATTTGATACAATTAATATAGATAAAATTAATATAGTGAAATAAATTATACGTAAATAGAGATTCACATTCTTACATTTGGTCCCTAAAGTCTTGTTTTTTTTGTGATGACTTTGACAATCACAATAAATTATGTATTAATGTGATTGAATTAATCATCACAAAAGCACTAAGCGTTTGCGTGATTGCCAAAACCATCACGTAAAACCTTTCATGATGGGCGTATATAAGATGACCATTGTGATGCTTAAAGTCATCACGTAAACCTTTCGTGATAGTTTTCTTACTTTTTATGATGGCTTTTGGCCATCACAAATGACCATTTTTTTAGTAGTGCTTAATTTTTGACTCTATAACCTCTAACCATCTTCTTTCAATTGGTGAAAAAATGACAATGCAAGACTGAGATTTTCTCTGAGCGTGTTCAAGTGAAAAGTAACTTTAGAATTTACTAGAGATAATACATACATACACACATATGGTACGGTTTAGATTTTATGCGTGCAATTTTGGCTAGTAATTAACCAAATCGGAATCGTAAATTTGGTTATTCAACCCACCTAAAACCGTCAAATACGCCGGAACCGTTGGTGCGGTTTTAATTGGTGCGATTCGTGCAATTTTTGGTGTAATTTCGGTTTTAATTTGGTTATTTGCTCCACCCTAACTGGGACTAGTCGGGAAATAGAGTGACGGTCCGAGATGGTGGCTATAGTGGTCCTCACTATTCAATGAAATAATGTGATAATAAATATAATGAGGACTCCATTTGAGTTTGAATATTGTCTACGAGACAATATTCGTGTTAAAACTCTCAGCTACGTTTTGTAGTGTTATATTAATGAAGTTTGTATTTAGATTCTGTACCATGTAATTGGCGACTCATAATGAGTTGTGTATTCCTATTTTGGGGGAGTCACGGAGTTTTGTTTCGCAACTGGTGAAAACATATAATTGAAGTCAATTCCCTCGACTTGACTTGACTGAATCCTTTAGCAAGTTGTCGAGTCTTGTACCTATCGTCTTCAACTCATGGGATGCCTTTCATTTTCTTAAATATCCATTTGTAACCCACAATTTTCTTACCTTTAGGTGGTCTCACAAGCTCCCAAGTCTGATTTTCCTGAAGAGATCCCATCTTCTCATTCATAGTTAACAACCACTTTTCTAAATCATTCGAGAAAATAACATCTTTATAAGTCATATGGTCACTATACTCAACTGTTTCAACACCTGATTAGGCATAAGCAACATAATCTAAATATTTATATCTATATGGTGGTCACACTATCCTCTTTGTTTTGTCTCTACTGAGACTATATTCTAATTTGAAGCAATAGTTTCCGCCAACACCTCCTACAACACATCATTTGAAAGGCATAACTGAATTACCGAAAGTGCTTTATCATCCAAAGTTTCTCATTCTGACTCAGACATCTCGTTATCTTTTTTAATTAGTCACCCAATTCGTATCAAACGTATCTACAGGCTTCATTAACTTCCCTACAATAGCTTTCTTCAAGCCTTGCTGAGTAAAAATAACCTTCTTTTAAGCCTGCCAAAGACAAACTAATATTCCCATCAAATTTGTTAATATCAAACTTTGTTGATTATAAAGTCGAACTTAACACCATAGCATGGATAAAAAATAACCAAGCTCTGATACCAGTTTGTTATGACAAACATAATAAATCAACGCAAAAAAATTAAGACAATAAAACAAGGTTTAATTACGTGAAAACCCAAATCGAAAATTTTTTACGTAGAAAGGTGGAAGAAATCTACTAAATAAAAATCTGAAAAATACAAGATAAAGAGAGAACTATGAGAATTATTAGAATATTTATGAATATCTCATCTCTAAAAAATCTAACACCTATATTTATAGGCCATAGGAAAATTTTATAACCAAATAAGATATAAAATACTAAATTGACAATGAATAAAAAAGATAACTTTCCTAAACTAAAATGGATAATACATAAATTCAATTTAAACAAGAATTCACACACACACACACACACACACACACACACACACACACACACACACACACACACACACACACACACACACACACACACACACACACACATATATATATATATATATATATATATATATATATATATATATATAGGGTCCTCATCTGTGATAATCGGTTGTCTGGTTGTCACGGACACTATTTCAGAAACCATGATCTTAGCAATTGATTTTTGATAATGAAGGATGAAGATTGTAAGTAATTTTTCTCCAGTCGCTACACCTTGTAACGACCCTTCTAGCCCACTTCGCTTCTGTCGCTACACCTTGAAGCGGCAAGGGAGAAAAAAATAGCGATAATTCTTTTAATTAAGGGCAGGGGAAAAAACCAACTAAAGCAATACTATTTTGCTTAATGCTAATATTAATATTAGTATTAGCATTAATATTATTAATTTTAATTTTAATTTTAATATTAAATTTAAATTTAATGTTAATACTAATATTAATATTAAATTTAAATATAATATTAATATTAAGACTAAAATTATTAATATTAGAATTGATATTAATATTAAGTCTAATATTAATATTAGCATTATTAATATTAGAATTAATATTAATATTAAGTCTACTTCTTTCCAACAACTAGATATATCTGAGAACTACCTACGAAAAAGGAAGATGATATATCTAGTTCATTTCTCTTTTTTCGTAGGTAGTTCCCATATATATCTAGTTGTTGGAAAGAAGTAGGCTTAATAGTAATATTAATATTAATATCGAACTTAATATTAATATTAATTCTAATATTAATAATGCTAATATTAATATTAATATTAAATACTAATATTAGTGTTAATTTTAATATTAGCATTAAGCAAAATAACTTTGCTTTAGTTGGCATTTTCCCCTCCCTTAATTAAAAGTATTGGCGCTATTTTTTTTCTCCCTTGCCGCTACAAGGTTTAGCGACAGATGCAAAGTGGGTAGAAGGGCTGCTACAAGGTGTAACATTTGGGAAAAAATTACTTCCAATCTTTATCCTTCATTATCATAATCAATGGCTAAGATAATGGTTGCTCGAATAGTATCCGTGACAATCGATTGCCACGGATGGAGATACATGAGCTGATTACCGGACATACACTTAAATTGTTTACCAACAACGATATCAATTGCAAATCAATTCACCAAAATGATGTTTCCATTGAAAAAATTATTAATTAGCTTTCAAACTTATTAACCCTTTATATAATATTTCTTTAATATCCTCTTTTTCATTCTACTTTTTTTTTCTTTTAGGTTATAATTAGAGTTGCACAAATAAGCTGTCTGACCTGGCCTGATCTAGGCCTGCCAGGCTTTGACCATTGACCAGGTCAGGCCGGGCCTAGACTCAAATAAAAAAAAGCCAAGCAAAGCCGAATAATTAGGTTAAATTTGTGATCTGCGCAAGCCTGTTGGCCGAGCCGGGCCAGGCCCAAGGCAGGTGCAATCTTGGTATTTCAATTTGACTTCCAAGTTTTACTACAAAATTTGTTACTTGATCTCTCCCCTATTTATAAAACAAAAAGAGGATAAGATATCACAGTTGGACAGTGTGAGACTTCAAATGTCTAAATAAATAAACAAATATAACTATCATATAAATAGTCAGTTAACTTGGACTTCCAACACTTCATATCAGATGTGAGACTCCTTCCAACTGGTAAACTTAGAGATCTGACCGCTTTTGCTTCCTCCACTTTCATGATTAATGGCCTTAAGCATTCAAGTGAGGGGATTTGCTAATCAAATACACTTATCAAAGTGTGCAGTAGGAATTTTCAGTTGTCAAAGCCACAGACACATCACACATTGTTAACATCAAGTACAATCAATAACTTTCAAAATTGAACCCAAACATAGAAGTAAATATAAACAAAACTTGTACCAAGACGGACATGAAAAAAGAATTCACAGTCTAAATCAACTACATATCAATTTTTTTTAAATATGCGGTGCAGCGGTGGGGTAATATTCCTTTTTGATTATAGTGGACCATCTGGAGAGATGAGGTCTTTCAAGGTTCAAGTATATCTTTTGTGGTTTTTGGGTGATTTTACTTTAGGAGCCTAATGGTTATTACAGTTGGGTGGGTTCCTTGATAGGATGGGATTTCACACGGTTAAGTTGAGCAAAATTGGAAACCAATGACTACCCGTACGTATACTTTTACCGGCCGAACATCCAATTTCTTTGAGTCGAGAGTAGTTAAGGAGGCGCTAAGTTGTGCCTTGGTCAGTTGGTCCTGTGCCTTTTGTTCCCACATCGCCTACCCACAAAATTTATGTTAGACCTTTGACAATATAAATAAGATATTCAGCCTCCCTTGAGCAATTACTTAGTTGGGATCATGGGCTAACATGCCAGCCTCGTTATTTCAGACCAGGCCGGACTAAGGCCATAGGCCGGTCTAGGCCGGGCTTTTGGTTGGGCCAAGCCAGGCCAGACCAAGTTTTCTACAAAAATTGGAGGCCTTTTAACAGCTTTTTAGGCTAGATCGGCCTGGCCTGAGCTTTAACCAAGCCTAAATTTGACCAAATCGGGCTCAGATCAGATCAAGACTATGCTGCAGGCTTCGGACTTTTTGTTCACCACTAGTTATAATGGAGCGAAATGAACTTAATGACGTGGGGTATGAAAAATGTGGCATCTAGCTCGGCAACATGGACTTTACAGCCTAATAAATTTTCATGCAATTAGTAAATGAAAAGGACTTAGAACATAAATTAATACTTCCCTGAATTCGTATCATGCCCTTATTATATATATATATATATATATATATATATATATATATATATATATATATATATATATATATATACATATTAGTGGTCAAAGTTTACGGCCAAGCTAGTGGAAGCATCGTATCCTATATACATCAGATCTAAAGTCTAAATATGTTTATATAGCAATAATAATTGTAGATAATTTTTTTTTTACTTGGATTGTACTTGAGAATTCATTAGTGTGGGCACTTTTTGCTACACATAAAAACAAGACTAGATAGGTTATATAATAAATTTAGATTAAATTATATAAACTAATCATCATGAGAAAATAGTATATAAATTCAATTCAGAAAGCTTATAATTAATTCAAATAACAAAAATCATGTATTCTTTTCTCTTAGTCATGAGATGAACAATTGTAGTGCTTCTCATTTCAAACGTTTTAGAGCAGCAAGGCAATTAGGAATTAATATGATTGGCGGAGACAGTACAACAAATACCAAAAGAAATTATTTATCATAAAAGGAAAGCATATATGGACATAATGGTACTGCTTAAATGGCAATCGGCCAATCGCAGGCTGCGCGCAGGGAAAGGAAGAATTAATTTTGGCCGTATGAATTAAATTTCGATATTTGGTGGAATTAATGGCTCATCATCTTTAGTACTGTAAGAAAAAAACAATCTCGACCAAAAAGCCCCATTTAATCTTTTCACTTGATTACCATTCCTGCTCGCTATTCAATTTCATTTTTTTTTTAATCACAATTTCTCATTTTAGCTAGCCCCAACCGTATGTATGATCGATGTGACGCACACAATCGCTCAATTTATTCTCCAATTTTATGATTATACACACACATATACACGCAATATATATATATATATATATATATATATATATATATATATATATATATAGGGAATTCATCCGTGACAAACGTTTGCTAAAAATAATGTACATCAAACGAGTTAATGATCGTTGATCTGGACAATGGAAGGCTGAGATTAAACTTTATAAAAGCCCTGCCGCTACAGGCTGTAGCGGCAGTCTACTTTTCCAAAACCGGAGCAAAATTACCAGCGTACCCCTGTTATTCAATTCATGCATTACCGCTGGAGCTTGTAGCGGCAAACTGTCCCTTTGACCAACTGACATGACAAGATTGAACGCTAGGAATAGGGAATACGCGTGTACGGAATACCAAAAGCTCTTGCCGCTACAGCGTGTAACGGCAGACTCTTTACCATTTAACCTCTTGCCCTCTCTCCCTGTCAAAGCTTCACTCATTTCCTCTCCTTCCTCTGCCGCTATACACATTCCTTCCCCTACCGGTAGTTAATTTTCCATTCAAGTAGCAAAGCAAAGGAGATTGGCACGAGAGAAAGTTTGATTGCAACTACAACGGCAACAAATTTTGTATTCCGAAAATATTTATTTGGTAAGATTTATTTTTCAAATATTCAATTAAAAATAAATAAATATTTTAATTATTTTTTCAAAATATTTTAATAATAAAATTAAAGTTTAAACTTTTAAAAAAAATGATCAATTACTACTATGTCTATATATATGCATTTAAAGTAGTTATTTTGTGATTAAGCCAAAAAAAATATGCATGTGAAAAATATATGCATGTGAAGTAGTTCTTAAGAAAAATAAATAAAAATACGCATGTGAAAGATATATGCATGTGAAGTAGTTATTATTTTGTATTTAATATTATGTCTATATATATGCATGTGAAAAATAAATAAATATATATTTACAATATGCATGTGAAGTAGTTATTAAGAAAAATAAAATTTGTGATTTATGTGTTTGGATAATTATATAACTATGTGGTGAAATAGTTAGTATAATTTTTGACTTTTTATTAAATTATTTGTTTAATAATTATAATGGAGTTTCGTTTTATTATGAATGTTTATTTTGATAAAATATAGTTAGTTATGTGGGATATAATATGCATGTGAGTAATTTAAAATGAAGTTTATTTTACTGTTATTTTTTTAGGTACTAGATGGATAGTTGGATTTATGGACCAATTGACCCAAGTGTCCTTAACGACCAACAAAATCATGTGTCAGATGATATATTTGACGAAAAAGACAGGGGAAGACTACTCTCATGTCAATTAACTGGAAAAAAAATACGATCAATGGATATTAACAAAAGCTCAAAAAACTCTTTAACAAAAATGTGGGTTTGGGATTTTTTGCTATCCCGCAGTTGTACCATAAACTGACATTGGGCTCGTGTCCGCCTAGGTGGAGAGATGGCGGTCAGAAACCAATAGTTTTCACCTAAATTGTGGAGAAATTACAATCACTTTAGAGGATGTACACTTCATTCCTGGGTTGTCGGTAGTTGGCAAGCCCTTAACTTGCCCATTATTTGACACTCCATTGGCTCATTTTAAAGAATGTTTTGGTAGTGAAGTAGTTGCTGAATATCAGGAATCAAAAAAACGCGGCTCTATTTCATTACTATGGTTGCAGCAGCATTTTAATAATTGTCCCCCTAAAGCAAGTAAGGAAATTGTTGGTCGATGCACAAAGGCCTATATTCTTTGGTTGTGTGGGGCAATATTGTTCCCCACAATGAATAAAAACACTGTTCATCCCAAATATATGTATTTTATTGCCAATGCTGAAAATTGTGTAACGTATTCTTGGGGTGCAGCTGTGTTGGCCTATTTGTACATGGCTTTATATACTGCCACTAGAAAAGGAGCGAAATATATTAATGGTTGTGTCACTCTTTTACAAATTTGGGCATATGAACGTATAATAATTGGAAGACCTAACCCTTGGCCTCAATCACAGTTATGGTTACCTAGGGCCCTAGCGTGGGCATACTCAGAAAATCACAGCTACCCTGATAGACGACAAAATCCCCATCATCATTTAAAATTTTACCGAGGGGAGTTAGATGTCCAGCCTGAATGGCAAGTAGTTTGGCGCCCTTACGTGAGGTGGGATGACAATATGAATGGATTTAATTTTGAAGGAAGATTGTTGGGATCTAGTAGAATCCCCTTGATCCATTATGATATTGTAGAATACCAGATGCCAGACAGGGTGATGAGACAGTATGGGTTCTTACAAGGTACACCATCTCCGACAGAAAATCACAAAGAACTTAGAAAGGAAAAAGAACATAGATTAGCCGTCATTGATTGTATGGCCTTGAGGCGAGTGTACATCGCACATTGAGAGGCTTACATGGAGCATTTGAAGGGACAGCAGTACGAAATTTTCAACTACGTGAAAATTGATTCATACATGGCGTGGTATAGAAAAATTACACATAGGAAACTGCATCGCCTTCGACGGGAAGGGGACCCAGACCCTACATATGAGCCCCGAACTGTGTACAGTCAGCAGCATCATCTTATACAAATGGTACAATAACATTTTTATATTTTAATATAGCGTATTATATTTGTACATACTATATTGTTTATTAAAAATACTAATATTGTACTTTTATCTTACTTGATAGGTTGAGAGTGCAAAATCCTTACTTGATAAGTGCATTGCTTTTATTGAGATGCCTCCAGACTATGTAGTTGAGAAACAGGTGTGGGACCATCTTTACGGTGTATACAACTCTGAAGTTAGAGGGAACAATGGTGAAGAGTGAGAGGAGCCAAGTAATGTTGCGGCATAAGAGAATTACATCCCCACGACCCAAGCTTATGTTCCCTCTTATTCATTCGAGTCTGACTTCACAGAGAAGGCAAAAGTTCAGGTCATTGGAGTATGAATGTTAATATTAATTTTAGTACTTAATAATAATAATGTTTAATTAAATTTGTTCATGTGAGTACCATGTTTAATATTATCCAGGCCCAAGATATAGCGGAAGGGTACATCCCCACGACCCAAGCTTATGTGCCCTCCTACTCATTCGAGTCTGGCTTCATTGAGCCAACAGAATTACAGGTATTATTCCCTCTTAATTTTATGTTGTAAACAGAAAATAATGTGTGTAATATTATGTTGTAAACAGAAAATAATGTGTGTAATATTAATATTTTCAGGTACAAGACATAACTGGCTTTTGTTCCAACCAAGGCAAAAGTGGCAGTCCCACCACCCAGGCATACGAGACTGGCTTCATAGAGTAGGCGGGTAAACAGGTAGTATTAGTCTCATGTTATTATTATGAAATCCCTCTTAATTTTATTACTGAAAAATAATTCTATTAGTAATTATTATTAATACTATTTTTATGTTTATCAATATATTTACCCAGACATTCGAGACTGTGTTGGAATTAAACATCTCTTATGGTGCGAAAAAGTCTCCGACCAAAAAGTTGAGGGAATACAAGATAGAGTTTATAAATAATTACTTGTTCGGGAACACACTTTCTAATCCACCAATATTTCCTGTCACACATCTGCAAAACTTATATACACTGCATCACGACGCATTCAAGGCCTTAAGCCCTGCAACTTGGATTTATGATCATTCGTTGGACGCGTATATGCTATTATTGCGGCATAGAGAAAAGTACTACATGACGCAGGGAATTAGAAGGTGGGCAAAATTTGGCTTCATGAAATCATTCTTCATGCATCTTGGTAAGAGCGTTGTGTCCCCAAGCCAGACGAATGCGGCAGAGAGTTTTTGTCACCCCTATCTCCACTCAGATATGAGACCGACATTACACAAATGCACGTACATATTCATGCCAGTGTGTACTCAAGATACCAAGCATTTTATCTTGTTTGTATTCTCGGTGCCCGAATGGGCAGTCACCATACGATGACACCCCATATATGACCATCTAGCAAATGTATAGAGAATTTGTTAAAGTTGCGGTATGTATATTAATTGTTAGTGTTGTACCTTTATATATGTATATCCTTTATTAATATTACTTTATGCATGCAGGTCAAATTGATACCAATTTGTTTGAGAATTGGTGATCCCCAGCGTGAGTGGCTAACACAGGATCCGCGCGTGCTAATACCAAAGACCAGACCTGTGCAGCCAAACAATTATGATTGTGGTATTTTCCTTTGCAAATATGTTGATTACTTTGTCAGGGGCAGTATACATATTCATAGAGAAAAATGGTCCGCATAAGATTTAATGGTATTTCGATACCGAATTGCGTGGCAACTCTTTAGATGTCAAGCTAGACTTCTTCCTGTAGATGATATTTAGACTAATTATTATAGTACTATATATGAAATCTATCAATATTTCTTGTTTATGTTTACCGTTTGATATTATTATTATTATTATTAATTCTAATAACACTAATAATAATAATGATAAGAAGAAGAACATAGCTTACATAATACAACTGAGCATAAATACAAACATAGCTTACATAATACAACGTCTAAGCATAAATAAAAACATAGCTTACATAATACAACTGAGCATATAAAAACTGAGAAGCTATTTTTTGGGCTCAGGAATCCCTAACACTCGATAGTGATTGCGTTTATCATGGTCGATTTCAAAGCCACAAATTGCACATTTTCGATGAGGCTTAGAACCCACAATTTTCTCGAATGCACTCTTTCATCTTGATTGTTTTTTGCGACCCTTTGTTTGAGAAATAACTGGTGGCAAGAACTCGTTTTCTTTCGCGTCTTCCTCTGCATCTTCATCGTCATTATCATAGCCCATTGCCTGAGGTGTAACTCCAACAGTGCAATCAATGTCATCGTCAGCCAATTCAGCAAGATTCTCATCCGGATAGCACCGGTCAAGCAACGCTTTTCCTCGTGCATTCAACTTAAGATGAGTTTTGTAACCTTGAATTGAGCAAGCAGCTTTACTGGCTAGCTCCTGGCAATCAGTCATCAAATGATTAAAACGCATTGCTTAATCTTATTCAAAGTCAGCAGTTGTTGGGCTAAAGAGTAATTCTTCAACATCGGTTTTGTTCGCATTTCTTGTCCACCGAGTAAGAATCATGTCACTCGAAATTTGAGAAATATTCTTAGCCAAGAAATACCTCAAGATGTGCCTGCATAATTCACCAGAATGAGAAAATAATTGACAATTACATGTTACCGACCCTAGCTGACGATCGCTGACGATTTCTTTATATCTCCCACCATTTTCAGCGGCATCTGCCTTATACATTACATAAACCTTTGTTTCAGGACCGCACAACTCACTAACTTTACTAACATTGTACATCATGGAATCGACGAATTGACGTTGAAAGCGTCTAAACAGCTCTTTTGTGTACACCTGAGCAGCATGCACTTCCAAAGATGACCCGAGTACCATATTCCTTTTTCGATGTTGTGTTATGTAGTCGGCCTTCCTCTCTCTGATAAATTATTTTTCTATAGCCTTCTGACTCTGTTCTACAAATTCTTTCATGCCCGTTGAAGCATTGACAAACTCATCAAAAAAATGATTCATGCTCTCGCTTCTTCCAGTGGTTGTCATTCCCGCGGCAAAATATCTCTTTGTATACGCCGGTACATCATACAAACTTCTAATCCACTCATTGTTATACAATTCATAATTCCTCACTAGAATCTGCCAACCCTCTTCAAACTCCCTGATGGGCAATGAATTATACACACAATTGTTAAAATGGTCTTTGAAGGATGGGTGCTCAGAATAAACATGATGCAATTTCTCAGGAAACTTGTTGCTAATATGCCAAGAACACAATAAGTGATGAGTAGAAGGGAGTACCTTAGAAATAGCATTACTCATGGCTTTGTCTTGGTCAGTGATGATGGTTATAGGTGTCTTGTAGTCCATGGCTTCGAGCCATGTCTCTAATACCCACACGAAAGAGTCCTCTGTCTCATCCCTTAACAATGTAAATCCAAACAATATAGACTGAAAATGGTGGTTGACCCCGGTAAATGGACCAAACGGCATGCCATACTTATTAGTCCTGTACGTACTGTCAAATGTCACAACATCTCTGAAATGTTGATACATCAACCTTGATCGGGTGTCAACCCACAAAATGCATGCTATGCGATTTGTTTCGTCTGGTTTAACACGATAAAAAAAATTACTCAAACTTCTAGATCCAAGTTTTTTCAAATAATTTACAGCAGCTTGTGCATCATTTTCATCTGCAGAATCACGCCTTAAATCTCTCACCACATTCTGAACATTAACATTAGAAAAAAGAACATTTTGTAACCCGCCATCCATTGTGCTCAAAACGTTCATCATCCTACTCGGTCCAATACCAGACTTATTTAAAGTGTCAATTAATTTTCTTGCAACCGGAGTAATATTTCTATGTGTCTCGATCAAATCTACCTTGGTAGGGGTCACTAGGTGATGATTGTGCTCTAATTGAACAGTAGAAATACGCCAATTGTCTTCTTTCTTACTATGAACAACAAATATTCTAGCTTTGCATAATGTGCATCCTATAGAGTCTCACGGCCTAGTTATTTTCTTACTACCATCTTCATCATCAGGCAAACTCTTTACAGAAGTTGGTGTACCGGCTTTTTTACAAACATACAACCTAGACGACACCTCATTAGTACCAACATGTTTATGACTAGTTGCAATTCTAATCTCAAAACCATTTTGTTTAGCATACGACCTATAAAAAAATTCAACTTCTTCCAACTTAGAAAATAACTGACCAACGTATGGAATCATTTCAGATTTACTACTTTCAACTTCACTTACAAACTCAGATTCATTTCCATAAATATCTAAACTAGCAACAGAATCTGAAGAACTTGATACAAATTAACTTTTTATGAGCAGGTATGTTGTGAGCCATTCTGAAATAAGAAGGAAGAATCACCAGATCAGAACTTCAATTTGAATTTGAGAGTTAAAATGGACAACATCAACCAAATTATAAAAGAGATGGAATAGTAGGGGGGAAATTGAGAGAAAACTGATGTATGTAAGATCTGTGAAATGAGGAAGCAAGCATGGGTTTTTAAAACACTACACAGACTGCCGCTACAGCCATTGCCGATAGAGTCGGATTAATTGTTAAAAGGAATGGTCATAAAAACAAAAAGCTGGTTTGATTTGATTGTTCATAAAAACCAAAAGCTGGTTTGATTTGATTGGCACGAGCAAAATCTGGACAAATTGGTGGGGCCCTAGCGCTACAGGCTCCTGCGGCAGGGGAACTTAATATTTAACAGGGGTACGCTGGTAATTTCGCTTCGATTTTGGAAAAGTAGACTGCCGCTACAGCCTGTAGCGGCAGAGCTTTTATAAAGTTTAATTCTAGTCTTCCATTGTCCAGATCAAAGGTCATTAACTCGTTTGTTGTACAATACTTTTAGCAAACGTTTGCCACGGATGAATTCCCATATATATATATATATATATATATATATATATATATATATATATATATATATATATATATATATATATATATATATATATATAAAGCCTCAGTGAGACTTCCTCTACAAATTTAGTGATTTTGGGTCACATTTTTTTATCCTTTTGTCCCCTACAACTTTAGATATATAATTATTTAATTTTTTTAATATTATTTTTTATATCTTTTTATTTATTCCTATAAATTTTATAAAATTCCTATTTTATCTCATGTAATTTAATTGCACGTGGCGAACACCGGTTCATAAAAATGATATTACAGCTCCACTATAAAACAAAATTGCATCAGTTTAAGTTTTTAACGTTACATGCAGACTTGGAACTTGAATGAAATAATTTAGAGTGTAAATATCATTTTCAATATATATATGTATATATATGTATGTACTTTGAATTTTAGAGAGAGCGCAGTGTGTGTCTGTGGGTTTGGCAGTCTTTCGTATATCCTATGCCAAGGAAGAGGGGGAAAAAATCCGAGGTGCTGGACCTTCAACCTATCTTGGAATTGAGTCATTTGGTTGCTTTCATAATTTGGAGCATCTTGTAAGACTCGTGAATATCATGTGCGTATATAATTCTACATATTTAGAGAGAGAGATAGAGAGTGTGTGTTGGACCACTTGGTCTGAGTTAGATAGATAGCTAGGTTGCTTCTAGTTATAGATGGAAGCACAAGCACGTACCCATTAACTAGTAAATTGCAGGGGCCCTTAATTGTTTATACAGATTGGGACACCTATTGCTTCTAGTTATAGATGCATGCATGCAAGCATAACCAAGTACCCATTTACTAGTGAATTGCAGGGGCCCTTAATTGTTTATACAGATTGGGGCACCTTCCGCTGGTCAAAAAGCAAAACATACTTTAAGCAAAACCAAAGGGTATATATATATATATATATACACACACACACACACACACAATAATTTATGTGATTCTTTGGTTCTTTCTTTCCTCCGCGAATCAAAGCATTTAGTAACATTATACAACTAACTTCAACCCTACTTGTATAACTTAATATATACCTTAAAATAATTAAATATATAATTTTACTAATATAATGTGTAAAATATAGATATTTGTACTTCAATATATAATTGGGCAATGACGCCCCAGATGATGCAATTGCGCCCTTATATTTAATGCTCGTCACCCAATTAATCATCTAGGATATTTAAACAAACTTTAGAAGTAGCTAGATAATCAAATGCTAATTTAATAAAGTGAAGTACATATAGATAGTATTATTTTAATCATATCTTTCTTTTTTTTTTTTTATCATAAACTGTGTCCCTCCATTTGTTTACAGCTTTTATATTCACTTTTAAATTCTGTTTTATTCCCTTTTCAACATCTGAAATATCTTACCCGCTATATATTGTAGTAGCTACGTACTCTCTCTCTCTGGAGTGAATATTGAAGAAAAAGCTGTCCTTTGAGAATTAGGTTTAGTCCCTCTCTTCATAATATAGCCAGCCATATGCCTGACTGCTTTTTGTCATGAGAACTGATTCAAAGGACACCCACGACGGTGACAATTCATTACCATTCGATGTTATTTCCCATAACTTCCCCACTCTTGTTTTTTTACTACTGTTGAACTCTATGTTTCTCCTTTTTTCCCTTTTCTCAACAGGCAAGACTTTGCTTACAAAAATAAACTACTACTCCCTCATTTTTTTCAATCAAGGATTAACCATTTAGTTTCCGGTATTACTTCTTATTCCAATGCAAGAACAATTTTATAATTTAAAATTAATTAACTTAAAAAGCATAATAGTATTAATTTTTTTTTAATATATGTGTCCACTTTTAAAAAGATAAATAATAAAGGACGGATGAAGTATTTACAGCCTTGGAACTATGATAAAATGAAGCTGACTCTCCAAGGGAGCCAAAATTGGTTTGAAAAGTTATTTCTGCTGCTAACTACTCAGCAGTTCTATAAAAACAGATATTTTTATTTACAAAATTTAAAGATATATATTATCATATTTGTTTCGTTTTTAACCCTTAATTTATCAAAAATTTATTTTAATAATAATTTAGTGATAATGAAATCGTGTGGTTTATATTAATATCAATATCTTTTATATAAAAAACAATTTTATGAGAAGGAGGAAGTAATAAGAAAACTGATATTTTCATATTATTTTTTTATATTTTCATATAAAAATCGTCGCTATAGATTCTATAGCGATGAGTTTTACTGTCCATATACATTTATAACGACACTTTTCATGTAAAAATATCAAAAAGTCAATTGAAAATATCAATTTCCAAGTAATAATAGCAAACTTTGAATCCGATTGCAAAAGCAACTTTGTAATGCCAAAGGCCACTTTACCAATAAGAAGCAACATGCCAATAGCTCTAGCATCTCATGAAAAAGGACCGACCGAACGAATGGAAATGACTCCAGCTTTTACATCAAACACATAGTGTGATTACTAGTGAGATACTCCCTGGCTCCCTTAATGTCTTTTTTTTAGAGTTGTACATAATAATTAAAAAAATAATTATATAACATTATAAATTGTCTACAATACTATTAAATTTTCATAATTATTATATTTATCTTATACTCTCTCATTTGTAATATTTTTTTATGAGAGGTAATTTTGAAAAGATTATAGTTAATTCTTCTAAATTATATAAAATGACAAATAATTAAAAAAAATAAAATAATCTAAAACGATATATATATATATATATATATATATATATATATATATATATATATATATATATATATATATATATATATTAAATAACGGGGGGAGTATATAGATAGACAAAGATAGCATGATCCACCAATATTTCCTCCAAGGTATCTTGCAAAAAGTAACCTGGAATTTTTTTATATATAACCTGGTACTAATAACCCTTTGGGTCTTAATGAATGTTAGCAATCAACAGTATCATCAATGGTTTCTCTACTTTTAGTTTTGTTTTTTCATCCATACATAGTATATACATTTACTGAAATAGTTTAATTTTTACTGTGATTAGGTAGGTAGCCAAAGAACGAACGAGGAGTCACTTCAGTTTTTACCGTCCAAAAAAATGGACAAAAGACAGGTATCCATCCATATATATAAATAGGAGTCCTATTACGAGACAGATAAATTGAACATAATAATTGAATTGGAAGAGTAAAAAAAATTTATTCTCACAAATAATTTGACATTATAATCCATTTGTTCGATAGAATAAATTTCTTTTATTCTTCCGGTCCAATTATCCAACTCAATTTACTTGTTCGCAAAGAGTTATTGTATAAATAGAGTAACACTATTTTTATATAAATTTTTGATATTTTAGCATGATCTTTTTTTTTTTCACATGAACATGAAACTCACTTTATTCTCGTGTAAAAAAAAATTATATAAAAATATCAAAAACATGCATAAAAATATCAGTTTGCTATAAATATGGGTGTGGCCATATATAACATACTTTACGAAATAAACCAAGGGTGCCAATTACAATGACCGACCAGATACTGATGATTATATCAAGTACACGTACATGTCTATCGGTCCCATTACTTTATTTTCCATAACTCAAAATATCTAGTTGAAGATTTCGTCCAGTTTGATGACCATGCTAACCAACAATGTCCAAAACAGTTGGAATTTCCAATTTCTTTTTTCTCGATATCTGTAATTAAGTAGCCTAGAGGATATATATGGGAATGGCCTTTCTGCACTATGCCTGCCTCTGATTCTAAGAGCACAATGAAGCTCCAAAATTATACAAGCTTACAAATATTTGAACATGGAATTAAAACCTTGATTGACTGATTAACAAGATGATATAGTTAATAATTAATTTGGGGTCAAGAGGGTCTCATGTGAGAATGAAAGCCATTTTTCTGCAGGCAATTTTGGGATCTTACTATAAGCTGTGGGAATCCTGATGATGCTGCTGCAGCAGTTGCAAAGACTTGAGGATTGGATTGCCAGTGATTATAATTATGATGAGCATCGCTTGTATTATTCAGAGAAAGCTCTCCTCCTCCTCCATTGGCTCCCATTCGCCCACCGTTGCTGCCGCTTGGAAACTGATGATTCTGCATCATCAAAGATTTGTTACATTAATTGTTGTTAATTTATGGATTGAACTAAAAAAAAAACACTCATAGTTACTTTCATGATTTTATCATTCAATTTAAAGACCCACTTGATAATTTAACGAGTTGAGTTGTTGATGTGGAAACATGTGATGCACTTGCGCCTCACCGGCTTCCATGAATTGCCCGTGTCTTTGCATTTCATTAGGATTCATCGAACCAGGCGAATGAAGGTGGGTTTGGCTTAAAAGCTGCAATGTTTCGGTCTCATTGTACCCATTCCTTCTGCAAGTATCAAACTGATTGCGAACCGATTCCTGCTGCTGCTGATTCAGCTATGAAAAAACATCATCACTACGTGCCAAGGGCAATTTATTTAGACTGAAATTTAAATAAAAATATTGCAATATTCTATGTGTACCTTAGGCCTGATTACCCGATTCTGCCAATCCATTTCAAAATTCATTGGGGCAGAATGTTGATCCCTCACATTGTGACTATCACCACCCAATTCTCTGTGCTTAGTAGCGGAACTACCCAAGCTCAAATCAAGATTGTGATCTGGTTGGTTATTTGATGATTCTAAACAACATATGCATGTATATTACAAGATCAGTATAATAAAGTACGTACGTATTATAATCTTTCATTCTATGTTGGAAACTTTAAAAATGAAATTAATCTGCATACCAGTGGGATAAAGCTCATTTTCGTAAATGCAAGGATCAAAGTTGGTGACAGCTTCCTTCCCATTACACTTGATTGCAGCTTTATCATATGCCCTGAGAAAGAAATTAAGAAAAATACCGGAAATTCCACTACTAAATTAATAGTCTTTTTTTTGGAGGGATAAATAATTAAGGGTATGTAACTCTTTATTAACTAACCTGGCAGCTTCAATTTCAGTATCAAAGAGTCCCAAATAAACATACCTATATATTTACATGAAATATAAAAAAGACGGAATTAAGACAAAAGCCTAAAGACAACAAAAGGGTACTACATTTGTTTAAAAAAAAGTAAGGTTCCAAGAATAGAATGAATGAAAATAAGAGATTATATATGTTTTTGTATCCTTACTTTTTGCCTAAGAACTGGCCCATTCTAGCTTCCCATCTTCCACATTTGTGCAAGGTTACGCCCCTATACTTGGAGCTTCCCTTAGGAAATCCAGTGCTTTGTCTCCGAAGTACATGCACAAATTCTTCTTTGGTCAAATTGCTCATCTGTTATGTTACATTTGAACAATTAATTGTTAAAAAATAACTTAGAAAAAGCAAAATCGGCAGAAGATAAGATTCACTGTTGAAGATAAGGTGCAACAATCACTCCCTCCCTATGTGTGTGCACTCAGTGCTAGCCTACCAACCTACCTACCTACCTACCTGTTTCAAGTCTTCCTCATAATCCACCAGGCTAAAATTTATGTCGGCCTCCACTCCCCGGAACTTAATGGCTGCTCTATCATATGCACTGATGAATATATATATATACACACACACATATGTAAAAATTAGTTAGTCCTCCGTATCATATCATATCATATAATCATATAATATATGGTAGTTAGTGTAATTTTTAAAATAATACTAGGTAATTAAACAAAACCTGCATGTCTAGTTTATCCGAACAAAATACTAATGACCAAGCAGTATAGTATAATTCGTTAATGCTTTGTCCGAGTAAATTTGACAGTTTTTGTGTGGATACTTTGGCATTTTCCAAAATTCTATTCATTTTTGTTGTATGATAAGAAAAAAGAATCGCAATAATAATTAAAGGCACAAAATGCTCACCGTGCAGCCGCATGTGCTGTGTCGAATCCACCTATTCATAAAAATCCAAGAACAAATCCATAACAAACAACACCCATTAATTCACTTAAGGGCATCAGAAAGGAAAAGAATAAACTTTTTTCTACTTGATGAAAAAAATATATATATACACAAAAACATACATACCCAGATAAACTTGCTTCCCGCAATCCCTGATTCAGTAAAAGAAAGAATAAAGTAAAATGAGTACAAATAAATTAAATTCTCTAAATTAAAACAAACAAACAAACAAATATATATCCGGGCTGAAGCTTTAAATGTAAACGAACCATATATGCGACTCCCAACGACCGGTTCGCCGGTAAAATGTAACGCCGCGATATTGTGAACTTCTAGACCTGGGGCCACGGCGGCTCTTCTTCAATGGCTGTGTCGCCTCCGTCGACTTTCCACTAATAACGCCGCCACCGACAGGTTCGGACTGGCAGAATTTAACACCAACCCAGTGGGCTCTTGGGAAAGAAGTGGTTGCACTTGCAGTAGTACAACAACCAGCACGGCCGTAGCCACCAGCTGTTCCTATTATTTCTGATGAGTCATCCACCGGAAAAAACTGCCGTGTTATGATCGGAGGCTCGGCCTCCGGTGAGCAGCTGTCCAGGTGCTTGTGTGCCACGGAAAACCCGAAAATCTTGCTGCTGCTGCTACTACTCCGCTTTTTTCTTCCACTACCGTCGTCTTCATCGGAGGCATCTTCAATTAGTATGGCCGAGGAGCTGGAATTTGACATGGATCCGACCCGCTTGCCCTTGTATAATTCATCTCCATCGCCATATGAATTACACCCTTCCTCTGATTCTTCCTCATCCTTTCTTTGATTAGGCGAGTCGTTCAGATTCCACATTTTTTGTCTTGATCGATCTCCTTAAAACTTGCAAAAAATAGAATAAAAGATATCTCTCATATGGATGGTTCTAGTTAATGATCTAAAGAGCTGGATTTATGATCATCAAAAACTGTGTATCTTCTCTTTCTCTCTCTCTCTTGATGGATGTATAAGGGAAATATATAGAGTAGAGATCAAATGAAAAACCTAAGACTATTGTAATAGCTTAGCTTAAGCTTAACTTCGCTTATCTTATCTTCGATGGATGTCCCGCTGGCTAGCTAGATCTTATGCCTCCTTAACTACAACTACTAGTACCCAATACAGCATAGACGACGAGGCCAGTTTGAGCAGGCTTAGCCCAAAGCACCTAACCCCTCCTTAAATATCCTCTCTCTCTCTCTGCCTACTTTTTATTAAAATGAACTCTTAACTCTTTTCGCATATATTTTTAATATTTTAACATAATTTTATCTCACAAGAATATAAAATGAATCTCACATTAATATAAAACGAAATTATGTGAAAATATATATATATATATATATATATATATATATATATATATATATATATATATAACGACAGATTGAATCTATAGCGACAGATCGAGCCCAATTAATCGCTAAAGAGGTATATTAGATAAGGGATGAGTTTAAGATTCAAATCGTATGTATGTATATATATATATATATATATATATATATATATATATATATTGCTTCCCTATTTATATATACATCAATCCTTACATTATTTGACAAACAGTATTTCACATTTTTTGTTTGTCAAATAATTTGACAAATGTTGACTAAAACTATTAACATTAGTTATGAATTATTCACATATATTTGTGTGTGTTTGATAATAAGTATTATTTTTACTCTATCAACATTAACCGCCTTTTATAAACAAAATCCATTTTACCGATCTTCTATCCTAGTTTTTCTGTCTTTTTATTGTCATTATTTGTGAGATTCAACGGAGAAAATAGGCAATAAATAAATAAATAAAGAACCATCTCTTTCTTTCCGACGTTAACCAAATCGAAAAGTATTCTCCCCCTCTCCCTCTCTCCCTCCATTATTAAAATGGCACCTAATAATGGAAATCGACAGCACCAAGACTTAAAAGATCACTAATTACTCAATTACCTTTATTAGCAACTAGTTATCATTCATTCATTATTCATTATTCATTATTCATGCAAACACACGTCACAAGTCACCTCCACTACCAATCTTTATCTAAGTTTGTTTTTTTATTTCATCTAAATTGAGAGTAAATCTTTATCTAAGTTCTCTCTCTCCCTAAACCGTTTTCTTTTATCATTGGAGAGAGCAGTAAATAGAAAGAAGACAGGAGGGTAATTTGGGAATGAAAAATAAAAAAGAGAGTGGGGGGAATTATTGTAAAGTCGGGGCCAGAACAGAGAAGAGGCAGGAGGAGAGGGTTTGGTCTCAGAAAAGGAAAAATGGAATAATGGCAAGAAAAGGAAAAAGTTTCTGGAAAAGTCCAATCCAAGAGTACGGGAATAGGGCCATCTTTTGCTTCTTTTGTTTACCGGCGACCAATCACCTTCTGGGGATGTACCTCGTATTTATTTCTCTCACCACTCGCTCTCCTCCCGCGTGCTCCATGCTTACATGTTTAGTAATAGTACTGAAAATATCAAAATTAAGCGAATTTGTTTGCGGTGAAGTTAAGGTTATTCTTACAACATATCGCGATCATTCATTCGAAAGATCGAACGATTAAATAAGAGAATCGTTCGTAATTTAATTTTAAGTATTATGCAGTTTAATACTGCGAACGTGACAAATGTCCAAAATACACTCCTTATAAAAGTCTCTCGTCCCCAGTTTAGTAAACTGCGGGCGCTAAATATTTTTGGCTAATTAGGAAACAACATCGTTTTGAAATAAGTAATGTTCGCAGTTTTAAACTGCGGACACTAATTATGGTAGACCAATTAGCCAACGACGTAGTGTTGACCAAATTTAATTTTTTTCTTAATTTTTTAGACTTCGCAGTATTAAACTGTAAATGTCAAATAACCTACAATTTCATTGATTCACTCTACGATTATGAATCAATTAAAACTAAAATAAAAAATAGTGTTTGAGCACCAAACAATTTCATCTAGGATGAGAGATTACAAAAATCTTAATTTATCATTACTCTACTCCCAACATTAGCTTATAATTACCAGTTGTCCTTCATTGTGGTGATAAAAAAACTTCGGAATGAATGACTTCGAATTTAAAGAAAAAACGGATGACTTCGGGAGTTCAACGGATGTCTTCGGCTTCGGATTCAGATGACGGAAGGCTTCGGGGTTGGATTACATGAAGTCGGATGGCGGATTATTTCAAATCACCATTTTGGTGTGTCGTGGAGGAGAAAGACTGGTTGGATGCGAGAGAGGTGGCGGAGGAGTTGAGACGTATTAGGAGCTGTACACGTGGGATTGCTTGGTCTTGGAATTCGGCTAATGTGGTGGTTCCTGATAGTGGGGTCGTAATGGTTTAAGTTTAGAGAGAGAAGAAGAACTCCCAAGAAGTGTTTGATTGTTTGCTTTGCCGAAGACCAGATCATTTGCCGATGGGCCTGGGTTACCTTTGTTGGTTTCGGGATCGGCAATCTGGAATAACTCACTACCTGTGACCTTTATAATATTCATGTCACTAGTAGTAGCTTCATGACGAAAATCACTATGGTTATGAAGCTGATTGGATGGAATAAACTCCAAGCAATCATCAATCTTTTTGGTCTCAAACTTCACAAAATGTAGCCTGCCCATTAGAAGATGACTGTTCCCAAATTCATTAGAAACATCTTGACTTTCCACTACAGACCTATTTTCTTGATCATCAAAGGAGCAATGATTATTTGAGAAATAGACCATCCTTTCCTCCGACACATGATTCATCTGAAACCCGTGGATGAGGTCTAGATGGTTTACTTAATTTACAAATTGGGGGAAGATTTTTCCCTTTTATCCAGAACTCGTCAATCCTTCTGGAGCTTCTTGTATGAGCTTTGGATAAATATGAAAACTAAAGAAAATTTGAATTTGGCAATACATAGTGTCCGTAGTTTAATACTGTGAACGAGAGACTTTTATAATGAGGGTTGTTAACGCCAAGATCTTCTTCCAAGTCCCAATCACGTAAGACGCTATGATCCTGCACAGTTCAACAAGTCAACACCAAAAGCTTGACGGCCTGACCGTCGGGGGATAGCTCCGGCGTGAGAGTCAGTACAGGCGATCACAAGGTTAACAATGGAGGAAAATATTGACTAGTGTCTGAGTGTGTATGAAATGATAATGTTGTGTGTAGTGTTTTGTTACCTCCTTTCCTTTTGTGATCCTTGCCCCATACGTTCCCCAGACCCGGTTCACTGTGCCACCCACTATCTCCTGACACCTCCTCTCCACCCCGGTCATCTCAGCCGAAAGTGTACAGCTTATTTTCCTACCTGCTACCACTGTTACCTCCCGCCGGCAATCGGAGTCCCATCCTCATTAATACCATGCAGAAAGGTGGCAGACATAACAGTCAACAGCTGCCTTTTGTGATGATTACCGGTCAAAGATAGGATAAGTAATACCTTACGTAATGGGCCGATCCAATGACTAAGCCCAATAGTGTAGTCAAGTAGCGGGACCCAATTCATTTGACCCAACATGACCAAAGTGACATAGCCCAAAGGTCAAGCCTATTCGGCCTGGCCCAGTACGAAAAGTATTATGGCCCAACATTGCCCCCCAGTCTTTTATTAAACAGGATGTTTAGTGGAAGACTGTAAATAGTGCGAGTCCATAGGGAGAAGAGATCCAATAAGCGCCGGCCCACCTTGGATAACCCACTAAAACCAAAATTGGACGTTACCCCTTCCTATCCCACATCATTATCTCCAATTAATGCGCTGCCCTCGGCTCTCGTGCAAAATTTGAAAAGACCGCTATAAAAGCCTTTTTTCCCCAATTCTGACGACTTTACCAGCTTAATTTGAATTTGATATACAGTGTTTTCTCCTTATCTCCGACTTCTTTCTCTCCTACAAGATCTCAGTAACAATGGCGGCCCAAGATTCTGACAACTCCACCCCTATTCTTGCTGTTCCGATTTCCATCACTCCTCCTATCCACAAGCCTACTGAGTCAGTTCCAAACCCCAACCCCCAAATCATGGCTAACCCTGCCGGGACCTCTTCAAACCCCCTACCCAACCCCTCCGAGTTCTTTGAGAGTGAAGAACAATATCCTCACGCCAATATCCCCTCCATCATTACCGAAATCGAGCTGCGTACCATCAAGAGTCGGTATCAGATTCCGGACACCCATCTGGTGAGGGCTCCGGAATCGCACGAGCGGATGTACCAACAGCCGGATGGGTGGACTGCCGTACCGGTAACTGTTCTAGATAAGGGAGTTAGATTCCCTCTCCACTCCTTCCTCGTTACCCTCCTGGGATTTGTCGGAGTGGGATTCGCCCAATTGGTGCCGAATTCATACATCCACATCCTGGCTTTCATAGCATTCTGTTATGAGCTGGGGATACCCCCAACAGTCGATTCCTTCTTCACTCTCTTCTCGGCCGGGAAGTCTCGGGAACGAGGCTTCAAGGTGTTGAGCAAACAGTCCCCCAAGCCCAACGCCAAGTTCGAGAAGCGATCTTTGATGGATACCCCTTCGAGCAACAAGGGGTGGCATAGAGAATGGTTTTTCGTGAAGGGACCTGAAATCCCATCTATCCCGGAATGGACCACCTCCGAACGGATTTCTGCAGACTTTGGGGACATTCCAGATGAGCGTGTGAAAGAAATGGCGAGCATACTCGAGAGGATTCCCCTAAAGGAATGAAGCTTCGGACTCTTGAGTAAGCAAGCATGGTTATATGACCATAAATTATCTTTGATAAAACCAACATCGATCGATCGAAGGGAATTGGATAAATTCCTTTCGGGTAAATCATCATCATCCCCCACTGACATCCCACAGGAAGAACTTCCGGCTTCGGAGGCCCATGACGCGGAAGTCTTCCATGGATCAGAACCTGCTGAGGAGCCTAGCCAACCTCGACAGAAGAAGAGGGCAGTTCGGAAAGTCCGGGCAACTCCTCAAGGATCTCAATCAACTCCTGCAGCGAGCTTGATTGACATGCCTGCGATCGACCAAATGCAGGCTCTTCGGATTAAGAAGAGGAAGACCAAGGTGACTCCTCTGTCCGCCGATGAGCTCCGGGTTCCTTCTGCCGCAGTCGATCCGCCTATCGTCATTCCCGTAGAAATCCATGTTTCAGAAGACGAGCTCAAAAACCCGAACGAGTCTCCTCTTCTGTCTCGTAAAAGGAAGCAACCTTCCGAGGAGCAACCACCACCGCCCCCCGAACCATCAATGCCTTCTCCGACAAGATCCTCCCCCTCCGCCTTCAGACGAGAAGCTGCATCTTCTCCCACTGTGTGGCCGGAGTTCAACGCCAACTTCCCCTTTCAGCTGTTCGACTCCTTTGTTCGGGAGACCGATGATCATCGGTTCGGAAACAGCTCGATTAGGGATTTGATCGAAAAAGGCATGAGCTATCAGGCTAAGGTTAGTTTGTTCAATTTGAAATATTTAGAAATCATTTGTTTCATCTAATTCACTGGTTATCTTTGAATATCTATAGGCCAATGCTGTCTTCGGGAGGCTTCTTCCCCGATACAAAGAGTCCGAAGCCGAAGAAGATGCAGCTAGGCGAGAGAAGGCTACTCTTGCATCGGCTTTGGAGAGAGAGAGAAGGGCCCACGGTACCACTCTCTTTAATAATGAATGCCTCCAGAAGGATGTGAATAATTTAAAAGAGAAACTGGAGACAGCCGAGGCCACCCACCAACTGACCGTTACTACGAACATAGACCTGGTTCGTCGAAACGAGGTCCTTGTTGGGAAGAACGAGACGATGGTGAAGACCAATAAAAGTCTGGCGGTACAAGTACATGATCTTGAAGCCAGGGATTTGAGACATTTGAAGGAGCGGGCAAAACTCGAAGAGGAGCTCCGTGAACTTCGGGCTTTGAGAGATTTGGGTCCTCCTCTGACCGGAGATCTTCGGAGGGAAGTTCAACAAGAATACCAGAAATCTGCCGAGTTGAACGAGGAGATCGTCCAGATGTTCTTGGATGGGTACGACGAATGCCGAAGCAAAGACAAGGAAAGACTTGTTGCTGCCAAGGTTGACCCGACCATCCTGGATTCTTCGGAAGACGAAGCCGATCCCTAAAGATGATTCTCTTTTCCCTTAGCTGTTTGGATTTTTGTAAAGCTTCTATTTTGTAAACAACATTATGTAAATAAAATATCAGCATTATTCCTTATGACTTCGGTGTATTTACTGTTTATCAACACTTCAATATCGATCCAATCTTAAAAAAATGTGCAAGTTCCTTCGCGGACTTAACTTAAAGTGTTAATTAACAACTAGGCAAGTCGTATAACAGATAAGATGAAGTTAAAGAACGTGGCATTCCGAACTCAACACTTAGAAAAATTTAGGCAATAATAACAAAGTAAAGGAATACTTATTCGTTACCAAAGTGTGAGGTAGATGCCGTGAGGGGCCTGACGAAGTCTGAATGACGACACTTGCCTACCCCGAAGGGCCTGACAAGGTCCCAAGGAACATCTACCGATGTGGCTACCATCGTATGGTCAGCGAGTCCTCCCGAACCTCCTTACACCAATGACGTTCGCCTACCACGAAGGGCCTGACGAAGCCATAAGGACCACCTGCCAATGAGGCTACCATCGAATGGTCAGCGAGTCCACCCGAACCTCCTTACACCAATGACGTTCGCCTACCACGAAGGGCCTGACGAAGCCATAAGGACCACCTGCCAATGAGGCTACCATCGAATGGTCAGCGAGTCCACCCGAACCTCCTTACACCAATGACGTTCGCCTACCACGAAGGGCCTGACGAAGCCATAAGGACCACCTGCCAATGAGGCTACCATCGAATGGTCAGCGAGTCCACCCGAACCTCCTTACACCAATGACATTCGCCTACCACGAAGGGCCTGACGAAGCCATAAGGACCTCCTGCCAATGAGGCTACCATCGAATGGTCAGCGAGTCCACCCGAACCTCCTTACACCAATGACGTTCGCCTACCACGAAGGGCCTGACGAAGCCATAAGGACCACCTGCCAATGAGGCTACCATCGAATGGTCAGCGAGTCCACCCGAACCTCCTTACACCGATGATACTAACAACAACGAAGACAAGATTTGCTTGAAAAGAAAAGAATTTTTATTGATGATGACTTGAAACCATTTACAGACTTCCGGTGTACTGGCAATGTAGCTACTGAAAATATTTTCGAAGCCTGCCTGCATGCCAAGTATTCTCGATTTCTGATCCGTCCAGAGCCTTCAACCGATAAGTCCCCGGCTTCGGTACTTCTATGACTTCATATGGCCCTTCCCAATTCGGCATCAGCTTTCCCACATTCTGAGGCGTAGATGTTTCGGCTTCTCTGAGAACGAAATCCCCTACTTCGAACCTGCGAAGCTTTACCCCTTTGTTATAATGCTTAGCCACTCTTCGCTGATAAGCTGCAAGTTTGACTAAGGCTGTTTCCCTGACTTCTTCAAGTAAATCAAGGTTGGCTTTCAGCCCTTCATCGTTGTATATTTCTCTGAACTGGCCAACTCGAAGACTTGGAGATCCAATTTCAACTGGGACTAAGGCATCAGTACCATAGGCCAGTTTGAAGGGTGAATCCCCTGTGGTGGTCCTCGGAGTGGTCCGATAGGCCCATAATACGCTGAGCAGCTCTTCTGGCCATCTTCCTTTAGCTTCGTCCAATCTGCGCTTGATCCCATTCAGCAGCGTTCTGTTGGTCACTTCGGCTTGTCCATTAGACTGAGGATGAGCTATCGAAGTCTTTCTATGCTGGACCCCCAGTTCTTTCAAAAACGCTTCGAATTTTGTTCCTACGAACTGACGTCCATTGTCTGAAATCACCACCTTAGGAATTCCGAACCGAAATACTACAGACTCCTTGATGAACTTTAAGCATTCCTGTTCTGTTATTAACCTAAGTGGTTTCGCTTCTACCCATTTTGTGACGCCCCCAAAATTAGGTATTCATCACCCATCTTGGGTCGTCAGATACATGGTACAAAATATAAATACAAACTTAATTATACAAATGTTGTGTAACATACGACAATACATAAACTGAGAGTTCTAATAGGAATATTGTCATCTAGACAATATCCATACTCAAGGAGTCCTCATTACATTTATTATCACACTATTTAACAGAATGGTGAGGACTACTAATGCTATCTTTTGGACCATCACTCCTTTCCCTGACTCGTCCCAACTATATTCTCATTTCCTGAAGAGAACATTGAAAGAAAGGGTGAGCTCAACTAGCCCAGTAAGAAATATTATGACTAAGATAATGAAGAATAAATTATCAATAGTCTTCAACAATGTTAAACTGATAAAATACAATAGACATCAAGTTTAACTACAGCGGAATAAGCAATCCATTAGAAGAGTCAAGTAGAGAATAAATTCTACTATCTTCTATGATTTAAAAATATTTTCATCAACTTTTATCACTGAGACTCAGCTTAATAAATAAACCACATCTTCTAATCATCCTTGTATTACGGGCCAAGGATATTCATTAAATCATCAATGGTCATGACTATACCGAAAAATCCCTGGTCATAATCATACCACAAACTGTCTATCAATGCATTACAAGCCACTGAGGACTTTTACCACACCACTTATAACATCACAGTTCATGATTATACCGAATGATCCATGGTCATAATCATACTAAGTCTATCTATGCACGTAAGCCAAAGATGACTTTTAACATAAAATAAACACAAGGATGATGACAATGTTATAGGAATTCAATTAAACAAGTTCAAGAATTAGTTTATCCAGGAACTAATAATATCCAAATTGTCAACATGATACTTCTTTGTAAAGTAACAGTCAAGAATGCTCAGAAGAATATTTTCATGAACAGATACTGGATGAAGCGCAAATATCAAGGATATTCCACTAATTTCATGGAGTATAGAAATCAAAACTTTAACCAAATGAGTATAATAAATAATATATGAAACTGCAAATGGATTTTCACCAGCCATGCGGTAATCCACGTATACAGATCATTTCCACAATTTAATAAGGAATGAATATAAAGGATCATTCACCATGCATGTGGCAATCCACATAGACAGGTTATTCCAACAGAATAATAAAGAATGGAATAACAGAAGGATTCACCATGCATACGATAGAGACCGCACAGACAGGTTATTCCCAACAGAATAATAAATGCGAAATAATAAATATGGAACCAGGTCAGGTGAAATTCACACCGACAGGATATTCCGACAGAATAATAAATACGGAATAATAAATGATGGAACCAGGTCAGGTAAAATTCACACCGACAGGATGTTCCAATAGAATAATAACAAGACGGAACCAGGTCCGGTGTAAAACACACAGACAGAATGTTCCAATAGAATAATAATAAAAACGGAACCAGGTCCAGTGTAAAACACACAGACAGGATGTTCTAACAGAATAATAGAAGAATGTCACCAAGTATAGGGTAGACCGCGTATACAGGTTATTCCAACAGAATAATAAGAAATGGAATAACAATAGTTCTCTTCATGAATAAGAAAGAATAACACCCCTTACCATTTTAAAGAAGAACTGAAATAAAGAAGTTGTTAAGTGGCAGAATACTCTTCTTCTTTCTCTCTATAGTTTCTCTCTTTAGAGTTCAGTGAATTCGTAAGAAAATAATGAAGGAATGAGCTTCTATTTATAGGAAAATGGAATGCATAGTAACTAATCCATGAACGGTCCAGATTGATTTACTTTAATCTGACGGTCCATATTTAAAGAAAAATCTTTTAAATAAAATATAATATATTCTATTTATAGAATAACTTTAATAAAGTATTCTGTTTTATATAAAAAGATTTTACTATGCAAAATACTATGCACAATAGAATATAATATATTCTATTTATAGAATAACTTTAATAAAGTATTCTGTTTTATATTAAAAGATGTTTCTGTTTTATTACGTTAATAATACGAATAAAATAAAACTTCATTATCGCTAAATAATTCATATTATTAATTGACAATAATTGAATCAAACTGAGTGACTTCTCACATAAGCATCAATACCGTGTGCTACTATGCAACCACACGTATTACTGTACTTTTACTACGAGTAGTTCAACAGTATCAACGGTAAAACTTCCGCCGTTATTTTTAATAAAATATTTTTGTCGTTTTCTCAATCTGACAATAATTCCGTTGTGGGGTCCACCAATGATTGTACCGTCGTACGAATATTTCCCGTAAATAGTAATTCGTGAATAGTACTTCGACATAAAAAGTGTCCCAAATACTCGAGTGAACAATATTAGAGTGAATAGTAATTTGGGTGAATAGTAACCCGTGAATAGTAACTCGTGAATAGTAATTCATGAATAGTAACTCCGACACAAAAAGTGTCCTAAATACTCGAGTGAACGATACTAGAGTGAATAGTAATTTGGGTGAATAGTAACCCGTGAATAGTAACTCGTGAATAGTGACCATGTATTTTATGACAACTTGTTTACTTAAAAAAAATTCACATATCACCCTTAACTTTAACCTTTTATCAATTTAACCATTTAACAAAATAGAAAAATTAAATACTTTTATTTTATAAAATTCGGGGTCTCACAATCTCCCCTCCTTATGGAATTTCGCCCTCGAAATTAACGTACGTACCTGATATTCGAAGAGATGAGAATACCTTACTTTCTTTTCGGATTGTACCTTTCCGGATAATTCCTCTCTATCATGATTTTTCCATTTCTCATCTCTTGTATTTCGAATATCATTCTAGAATATACCTTCAAAACAAAGGTTAATCGACATACCACAATTTATCCACTTATTAAGTAAACAATTTTAGCTTAGGTAAGTCACACCCTAGCGAAGTATATTACTCGTCTTCTAGACTAATATCTCCGTCAGTGACCATATCCCTGTAACATCAATCAACAATTTCTGTCCACAATCATATGAATAACTCATAATCATAATTGTGATTCTGAATTACTTTTCGCACCCAGGAAGAAGAAAATTTACATCACCTATCTTCACCTGAAACATCAAAAATCATGGTTATACCAAATCACAATTCCTGCTCATAATCATACTAATAAATTCATCTTTGCACTACGGCTAAAGATTTACAACTGTATAACCAATAATCAACAGTTAATCTTCGCACTACAGGCCAAGGATATACAACTGTAAAATCAATAATGCTGAGACTCAGCTTAATAGTATCACGACCACGAATTATCCATGCACTACGTGCCAAAGATAATCGTGTTTTCAATTACGGTCATGATTATACCAAACAATCCCTGGTCATAATCATACCAAGTCCATCTATGCACGTAAGCCACAAATGACTTTTACCACATCTATGAATTAATATTTCATTGCTGAGACTCAGCTCAATAATTAATCCACATCATCGAATCATCCCTGCACTACAGGCCAAGGATATTCTTTAGTATCACCACCACGAATTATCCATGCACTACGTGCCAAAGATAATCGTGTTTTCAATTACGGTAATGATTATACCGAACAATCCCTGGTCATAATCATACCAAGTCCATCTATGCACGTAAGCCACATATGACTTTTACCACATCTATGAATTAATATTTCACTGCTGAGACTCAGCTCAATAATTAATTCACATCATCGAATCACCCTTGCACTCCGGCTAAGGATATTCTTTAGTATCACGACCACGAATTATGCATGTACTACGGCTAAAGATAATCGTGTTTTCATCAACGGTCCTGATCATGCCATAAAACAATTAGTCTTTGCACTACGGCCAAAAAGAATCTATAGCCATAATCATACCAAAAACTGTCCATCAATGCATTACGGGCCAATGAGGACTTTTTTCACATCATTTGTAACATTACGGTCATGATTATACCGAATAATCCCTGGTCATAATCACACCAAGTCCATCTGTGCACTACAGGCCACAGATGACTTTCAACAAAATAT
The DNA here is from genome assembly GCA_016801055.1 of Panax notoginseng. Lineage (NCBI taxonomy): Eukaryota > Viridiplantae > Streptophyta > Magnoliopsida > Apiales > Araliaceae > Panax > Panax notoginseng. The sequence goes on along the minus strand of CM029013.1, from coordinate 42,451,491 downwards.
AAACATGAGAATGAGGTATTGACGTATATAAGGTTTCAAACCCTCTTAGAAACTTTCGCGTCATTCGCTCCTCATTATCGACCAAATGGGATGCAAATCGGGATAACTCCGCAAACTTAACCTCGTACTGCGATATGGTCATATTATTTTGCTCCAATGCTTATCTCAACATTGTTAGATGCCATTTTCAAACACTGCCACAAAACAATGGTTAATTAACATATCACATATTATCCCTATACTCTGACCGACCAATTAAATACCAAATAAACTTAGGTAGGTCATACTAGCGAAGGAATTCCCCGTCTCTCCCCTCCTAGTTCTTATCTTACATCTCAGCCAGGGATCATATCCCCCAAAATTAGGTATACATCACCCATCTTGGGTCGTCAGATACAACGTACAAAATACAAATATAACTTACTAATACATCTGTCGTGTACAATACGACAATACATAAACTGAGAGTTCTAATAGGAATATTGTCATCTAGACAATATCCATACTCAAGGAGTCCTCATTACATTTATTATCACACTATTAACAGATTTAACAGAATGTGAGGACTACTAATGCTATCTTCTGGACCATCACTCCTTTCCCTGACTCGTCCCAGCTATATTCTCATTTCCTGAAGAGAACATTGAAAGAAAGGGTGAGCTCAACTAGCCCAGTAAGAATATTATGACTAAGATAATGAAGAATATATTATCAATAGTCTTCAACAATGTTAAACTGATAAAATACAATAGACATCAAGTTTAACTGCAGCGGAATAAGCAATCCATTAGAAGAGTCAAGTAGAGAATAAATTCTACTATCTTCTATGATTTAAAAATGTTTTCATCAACTTTTATCACTGAGACTCAGCTTAATAAATAAACCACATCTTCTAATCATCCTTGTATTACGGGCCAAGGATATTCATTAAATCATCAATGGTAACTCGTGAATAGTAACTCATGAATAGTAACTCTGACACAAAAAGTGTCTTAAATACTCGAGTGAACGATACTAGAGTGAATAGTAATTTGGGTGAATAGTAACCCGTGAATAGTAACTCGTGAATAGTGACCATGTATTTTATGACAACTTGTTTACTTTAAAAAAATTCACATATCACCCTTAACTTAACCTTTATCAATTTAACCATTTACCAAAATAGAAAAATTGAATACTTTTATTTCATAAAATTCGGGGTCTCACACATTTGGTCATGTAGTCGATGGCAACTATAACAAAGCTGACCTGACCTTTTGCTTTCGGTAGTGGACCTAGTATATCAACCCCCCAGACAGCGAAGGGTATGGGAGATAAGATCGAGTATAACTCTTCTGGTGGCTGATGTGGGATCGGACTGTTAAGCTGACACTTCTCGCACTTCTTGACGTATTCAGTTGCTTCCTTAAAGATCGTTGACCAGTAGTATCCCTGCCGAAGAACT
>CM029013.1:41542530-41810412 GCA_016801055.1 Panax notoginseng | reverse complement strand
TTGCAATGGACCCTTTGGCACTTGATGCTCCGCCTTTACACTTGACAAGTTAAACACTCGAGATAAACTCCGCGATCTCTCTTTTCATATTGCTCCACCAAAATGTATGTCGAAGATCGTGATACATTTTGGTACTCCCAGGATGGATTGCAAACGGTGTGTTGTGTGCCTCCATCATTATTCTATGCTTCAAGTCAAAATCGTTAGGAACACAAAGTCTGGAGTTGACTCGAAGTATTCCTTCTTCATCGATTCTTGCTTCTGGAATAGCACCTTCTTGCACTTTCTTCTTCATACGCATCAGCTCTATATCCGTAGCTTGAGCAGCTTTAACTTTATCGATTAAAGTCGGTTCTACTCGTATATTTGATATCATCATGTGGGTACTTGGAGCCTTCATCTCTATCTCCATCCTTTGCAAGTCATACAAAATGGGCCTTTGTGTTAAAAACATTGCACTCGTACCCGCATATGATCTTCTACTCAATGCGTCAGCTACTACGTTTGCTTTTCCAGGATGATATTGGATGGTATGATCGTAATCTTTCAACAGCTCAAGCCAACGTCGTTGCCGCATGTTGAGTTCCTTTTGGGTGAAGAAATATTTGAGGCTTTTATGATCTGTATAGATCTCCACTTTCTCCCCATACAGGTAGTGTCTCCAGATCTTCAACGCAAAAACGACTGCTGCCAACTCCAAATCATGAGTAGGATAATTCCTCTCATATTCTTTGAGTTGTCGTGAGGCATAGGCTATGACTTTCCCATGTTGCATGAGAACACATCCTAACCCTTTGCCTGAAGCATCGCTGTAGATAACAAATCCATCCGAACCAGATGGTATTGTCAAAACAGGTGCCGAAATGAGTCTCCTCTTGAGTTCTTGGAAACTCTTCTCGCATTCCTCACTCCATACGAATTTTGTATCTTTCCGAGTCAGCTGAGTTAACGGAGTAGCGATTCGAGAAAATCCTTCCACAAATCTCCGATAATAACCAGCTAAGCCCAGAAAGCTACGTACTTCGGTTACCGACTTCGGTTGCTCCCAACTTTGTATGGCTTCAATCTTCCCCGGGTCGACAGATACTCCATGTTTTGACACCACGTGCCCAAGGAATGCTACTTCCTCAAGCCAGAACTCGCATTTCTTCAGTTTGGCATATAGCTTGTTTTCACGAAGCCTTTGCAGTACCAGCTTCAAATGGCGCTCATGATCTTCACGGCTTTTGGAATAGATGAGGATGTCATCAATGAAGACAACAACGAACTGATCCAAATATTCTTTGAATACACGGTTCATCATATCCATGAAAGCAGCAGGAGCATTAGTCAATCCAAAAGACATTACTAAGAATTCATAATGCCCGTACCGAGTTCTGAAGGCAGTCTTTGGAATATCCTCAGTTTTAATCTTCAGCTGATGATATCCAGAACGAAGATCGATCTTTGAAAAGAATTGTGCTCCTTGCAACTGGTCAAACAGGTCATCAATGCGAGGTAGCGGATACCTATTCTTGATGGTGACATGGTTCAATTCTCGATAGTCAATACAAAGTCGCATACTCCCGTCTTTCTTCTTTACGAATAAAACAGGAGCACCCCAAGGAGACGTACTAGAACGAATAAAACCGATGTCCAACAACTCCTGTAGTTGGACTTTTAACTCCTGAAGTTCAATAGGAGCCATTCGATATGGGGTTTTAGAAATGGGCTTTGTACCGGGTTCAAGGTCAATAAAGAATTCAATTTCTCGTTCCGGGGGTAGACCGGGAAGTTCTTCAGGAAATACATCGGAAAATTCTCTAACAATAGAAATATTATTCAAATCTGACTTGTCTTTGTTCAAATCCATAACATGGGCTAAGAAAGCTTGACATCCGTTTTTCAATAAACGAATAGCTTTGTGGCTTGATATGACAGTGACTGATTTTAGTGGTTTAGTAGTTTGAATTCGTATGACAGGTTGGTTAGGAATATGAAAACTAACAACCTTACGAAAACAATCAATTTTAGCATGATGAGTGGTTAACCAATCAATTCCTAAAATCACATCAAAAGCAAGTATCTTTAAAGAGATAAGATCAACAGGTAATGTGATAGTGCCAACTTGGATCATGCAAGATTTATAAACTGTAGATGTAACGAAGGTTTCACCCAACGGAGTTTCAACAGATAAGTTAAAGTCCAATTTCTCCGGAGTCAAGTTTAAACGTTGAGCACAAGCAGGAGAGATAAAAGAATGGGTAGAACCGGTATCTAGTAAAGTATAAACTTCGCAAGAATTCAAGATTAGCTTACCCGTGATCACCTCGTTCGGGTTTCTCACGTTTTGGCCAGTTACGACAAACGCTCTTCCAGGAACCGCTGATTTCGCCTTATCCGGGACAGCCTTTGGAATCACCACTCCCGCTGAACTTGGTTTCGCTATAGAACAATCTCGAGCGATGTGGCCTTCCTTCCCACAGTTGTAACACACCTTGGATTGTTGTGGACAGTTTGGGCTGATATGTCCCTCTTTCCCGCATTTGTAACATCTAACTGGCGGTCGTTCTCCACCCCTAAAATTTGTTGTTGGTGCTGGTGCTGGTGCTGATGTCTTCACGTCATTGTTGAATCTCCTCTTTCTGAAATTTCCACTTGACTCACCTCTCCTATTATCATGGCCACGATGACCACCCGAGTGGTTACCGCCTTTGTTCGTATTTTTCCCTCCTCGTTGGTTATCATCGCTCTGATGATTGCTGTCACCGGTATGACCCTGGTTGTGGTCCCTCGGTTGCACATACTCATTATCTCGCTCTAATAATTGAGCCCTGTTTACAACATCTGAATATAAAGAAAATTTATGAGAGATAAGATATTGCCGAATCTCGGGTTTTAGACCTCTCAGAAACATCCTTGTCATTCGTTCCTCATTTTCGACCAAATGAGGTGCAAACCTGGATAACTCTGCAAACTTCGCCTCGTACTGGGACACCGTCATTTTGTTTTGTTCCAGTCTGATAAACTCTACCTCCTTCATATGACGAATACTTTCAGGAAAGTACTTGTCATTGAACAGTTTTTGAAATGTTTCCCAGGACATGTTGAGTGCGTCAGGTTGGGTACGCTTCACAGACTCCCACCAGTAGTCTGCCTCACCGCGGAACATAAATGTGGCGAATGGAACCTTCTGTTCCTCCGTGCATCCCAAGACATCAAATATCTTGGTAATTTGCTTGACCCACGTTTCCGCCATGATCGGATCCGGCTTTCCCTTAAATTCTGGTGGTCCCAATTCTTTGAACTGCTTAGCTGTGACAAACCGCGCGTTGTTATCATTTCCACCCGTATTCTGCACACGAGTCTCCCTCGTCTGATTTTGCATGAACTGCAAAAAGCTCCTAAACATTCCATCATTCATCGTTTGCTCGGTAACGTTGTTTACAGGAGGAATATTGCCTTCCTGTTGCACGTTCCCCTGGGTAGTGATCAAAGGTGTCTCCACGGTCTGATTTACTCCATTATTAACGTTCTCAGCTGCCATTCTTAAATACTGCCATAAAACAAGGGTTAATAGTCATGTCATATATTATCCCTATACTCTGACCGACCAAATAAACACCAAATAAACTTAGTCAGGTCATACTAGCGAAGGAATTCCCCGTCTCTCCCCTCCTAGTTCTTGTCTCACATCTCAGCCAGGGATCATATCCCTAAGCTCTGATACCAACTGTGACGCCCCCAGAATAGGTATACAACACCCATTCTGAGTCGCCAAATACATGGTACAGAAAGCAAACTACAACTTCAATAATACAATTGTCGTGCAAAATACGACAACACATACTGTGAGTTTAAATACAAATATTGTCTTCTAGACAATATCCACACTCAAATAAATCCTCATTACAATTATTCAAACACTATTTTACAGAAATAGTGAGGACTGCTAATACATCTTTCTAGAACCATCACTCCATACCCCGACTAGATCCTGCTATGTTCTCACCTCCTGAGAAGAAAAATGGAACAAAAAGGAAAAGGGTGAGCTCAACTAGCCCAGTAAAGAATATTATGACTAAGATAATATACAACAAATTATCGTTAGTCTTCAACAGGGAAAAATCTGATAAAATATAATCGACAACAAGTTTTAGATCAACAACTGCAGCGGAAACAACAAACCATTAGAAGAGTCAAGTAGAGAAAGAATTCTACTATCTTCTAAGATTTAAAAGTCCATCATCAATATTTTATCCCTGTAACATCAATTAATAATCATCTTTAACCAAATATTCATCTTTGCACTACAGGCCAAAGATATTCATTTGTATCATCAGTCGGTCATGTTCATCTCAACACCTGTTCATCTTTGCACTACAGGCCAAAGATATTCATCAAGTAATTATACATCTTTGCACTACAGGCCAAAGATATTCAGTAATATCATCATTTAGGACTGAGGATGATGAAAAATATCTTAAAGAGAACGAATCCAATGAGACAGAAGGACAAATAGTAGGGATTCGTATAACAGTTTATCCAAGATCAATAATACTTCATAATAATCAATTGTGAAGCAGAATTCAAAAATAAAGATCAAAACATGGATACAATCAAAGATAGTAACCATAATAGACATCTTGGACAAAAAGGAAAAATTTTATTTTTTGGTGAATAGTGCCGTATTCGTGAATAGTGCCGTATACGTGAATAGTGCCGTATACGTGAATAGTAACCCCCGACACAAAAAGTTCCAAATTTGATAAAAACTCATATCAATATTTCAGCATAATGATATTGAAGAAAATAATATCATTAAGAAGAAAATAATATCCCTTACCTCAAAATATCAGTACTTCTGGTCGGAATACCGGTATAAGGCTGAAAGAAACTTGCTCTGATGAATAGAAACTCTCAAAGTATCTAAATACTCACAAAATACACTCAATAATCTAGAGAGAGAAAGAGAGAAAACTTGTTTCTGGTGTGATTTTCAATTCTAACTTAGCCCTCTATTTATAGGAAAATTTTGGTAGGTTTGACCTGCAACCTGATGGCTTTACCTGCTACTATTCCCACCTACCACATTTGAAATATAATTCAGCACATTTCTTCACCAACCACAAGTGGGGCCCACCAATTCTAGAATTTTCCACCAAAATGATAAACTCCGAAAATTCAACAATTTCTGAACCAGTCATCATGTAAAATTCGTAATAAATCATACGTTCATTTTTAACGGTTCAAAATTTGTGGACATATACTCAACTTATATATGTATAACATATCCAAAAATTACCACGATCCAACGGTCGGATTAAAAATTATAACCCCCGCAAAATATCTCAAAAACCCTGATTTTTAATACCTCCATTCCGACAAAAATACGGATAAAAACCTCAACATTAACTCCTTCATTTTTAACCACAAAAATATATCCCTCATTTATATCCACATAAAATAAATATTTTCTTATCATATGAATCAATAATTAATTATTCACAAATAATATTACAGAATCACATTTATGACAACCAGGCCGTTCCCAGGAAAGAGGGGGCTTTCCAATAAGGATTTCTCCTTACTGGCGCGCAATTAGATGACCAAACCTCTCCTTAGACAGAACTTTCTAGACATTGCCAATAATGTTATCTAATAATATTATTCAAATAATATGAATTATTGATCTGATAAATGAAAATACTGTGCAGCAACAATTATTGAAACAACAATAATATAAAATATCAACGCAGCAATTATTGAATCAATAAAATAAAATATTGAATAATAACTACTGTAACAATTATTGAGTAGTGCCTTCTTACGTACGAATCAATAATTCAATATACTGTGCAATCCGTGTGCTACTATGCAACCACGCGTTATTACTGTATTTTAACCACCGGGTATTTAAAGTAGTGTTAACGGTAACAACTACGCCATTATTAATAAACAACTTATACTTGTCGTTTTCTTCATCCAATCGCTTTCCGTTATGGGGCCCACACAATGCTGCGTCGTCGTACGAATATTCCCCGACAGCAAGAATATTCCACGACCAACCGAATATTCACCGACCAAAAATAAATATTTTATAACCACTTGCTTATTTTGCAAAATTTGCACATTTCACCCATAACCAAAGTATTATATCAAATTAACCCCCTTATTATTCACAATAATATTTAGAGAAAATTTGATTTTATTCATTAATAAGTTGGGGTCTTACATATTGAAGTTGTAGTTTGCTTTCTGTACCATGTATTTGGCGACTCAGAATGGGTGTTGTATACCTATTTTGGGGACGTCACAGATGCGGTCGCTGTCGTCCACAAATAGTATCCGTCGCTATTTCCCTACCAGCAACTGTGAGACCTCGAATTTTATGAAATAAAAGTATTCAATTTTTCTATTTTGGTAAATGGTTAAATTGATAAAAGGTTAAAGTTAAGGGTGATATGTAAATTTTTTTTAAAGTAAACAAGTTGTCATAAAATACATGGTCACTATTCACGAGTTACTATTCACGGGTTACTATTCACCCAAATTACTATTCACTCTAGTATCGTTCACTCGAGTATTTGGGACACTCGACACAAAAAGGTAGAAATTCCACAATAAAATTCATACCAGTATTTCGGTATAATGATATTGAAAGAATAATATTTCTTAAGCTTATAAACAATTTATTTAAATTGTTTACACGTTACTAAATAATGCATTTAATCATTCTAAAATACCAAACTCATAAGATTTTATCACCAATAATCAAAACCCTCATCAAAAATCTGCATATACCTCATATAGGATTCTCAAGCCATAAAATCCTATTTTCCAATTTTCTTACTTCACATAACATATTTAATTCATTTACTCATAACTAGTCCATTTTCATGAAAAATATCAAATCAGTTCTAAAAATATTTCTTTTCTGGGATTTAGCATAATATAGTCCAATATTGAACATATATTTTTCTCAGAATTTTTAAAACTCATTTACTATTTTTCATATGGCCAAAACACCGAATATTTAGACATTTATCAAAAATTATACTTTTGTCCAAAAATTCTGAAATTTACAGAGTATACTTCTATCATACACATGTACTCCCAATAAAAATTTCATCAATTTTGGAGTTAACCACAAGGAATTATAAGCGGTTACTTTTAAAATAGTCTTTTCTCATAAAATTCATAACTCTCAATCTATACATCCAAAAATCACCATTTTTGGATACAATCAAGAAAACTCATCAAAATATCATTTCAAATATTTCCAGAATTTTTGAAGATCAGAAAAATTACGAAACTGAAAATCATAACAACCCTTAAAATCCCTTAATATCCCTAACCTCAAAAGAGCAGTACTTCTGACTGGATATCGGATATGATGCTGAAGAAAACTTGCACTGATGAATAGCAACTCACCAAGTATCTAAAAACTCACAAAATATGCTTCATAATATAGAGAGAGAAAGAGAGAAAGCTTATGTTTTTGGTGTGATTTTCAATTCTAACTTAGCCCTCTATTTATAGGAAAATTTTGGTAGGTTTGACCTGCAACCTGATGGCTTTACCTGCTACTATTCCCACCCACCACATTTGAAATATAATTCAGCACATTTCTTCACCAACCACAAGTGGGGCCCACCAATTCTAGAATTTTCCACCAAAATGATAAACTCCGAAAATTCAACAATTTCTGAACCAGTCATCTCGTAAAATTCATAACAAATCATACGTTCATTTTTAACGGTTCAAAATTTGTGGACATATACTCAACTTATATATGTATAACATATCCAAAAATTACCACGATCCAACGGTCGGATTAAAAATTATAACCCCCGCAAAATATCTCAAAAACCCTGATTTTTAATACCTCCATTCCGACAAAAATACTGATAAAAACCTCAACATTAACTCCTTCATTTTTAACCACAAAAATATATCCCTCATTTATATCCACATAAAATAAATATTTTCTTATCATATGAATCAATAATTAATTATTCACAAATAATATTACAGAATCACATTTATGACAACCAGGCCGTTCCCAGGAAAGAGGGGGCTTTCCAATAAGGATTTCTCCTTACTGGCGCGCAATTAGATGACCAAACCTCTCCTTAGACAGAACTTTCTAGACATTGTCAATAATGCTATCTAATAATATTATTCAAATAATATGAATTATTGATCTGATAATGGAAAATACTGTGCAGCAACAATTATTGAACAACAATAATACAAAATTTCAACGTAGCAATTATTGAATCAATAAAATAAAATATTGAACAGTAATTACTGTAACAATTATTGAGTAGTGCCTTCTTACGTAAGAATCAATAATTTCAAAAATACTATGCAATACCGTGTGCTACTGTGCAATAACGCGTATTACTGTATTTTAACCACCGGGTATTCCAACAGTGTTAACGGTAACAACTACACCGTTATTTGTAAAAACTCAAATTTGTCATTTTCTTCACCCGACAGTTATTCGTTATGGGGCCCACAAATAGTTGCGCCGTCGTACGAATATTCCCCGACAGAAAGAATATTCCACGACCAAACGAATATTCCCCGACAACAATGATTATTTTATAACCACTTGCTTATTTTGAAAAAAATCATATTTCACTCATAACTTTAAACTTTTATCAATTTAACCATTTACTGAATAGTAATTATAAGAAAAATTGAATACTTTTATTTCATAAAATTCGGGGTCTTACAATCTCCCCTCCTTATGAAATTTCGTCCTCAAAATTTACGTACCTGGTATTTCAAAGAATTGAGAATACATTCCTTTCATTTTAGATTCCATCTTCCCTGCCATCATAATTTCTCCATTGCTCATCTCCTGTATTTCAAATATCATTCTAGAATACAGCTTCAAAACAAGGGTTAATTTAACAAATTAACATATCACATAATATCCTGATATTATGACTGACCAACAAATAAGCTTAGGCAGGACACACTAGCGAAGAATTTACTCATCTCTCCCCTCCTAGTTTTATTCCCCGATCTCCGCCAGAGATCATATCCCTAAGCTCTGATACCAAATGTAACGACCCCAAAACAGGTCCATTCCACCCAACCCATTCTGAGTCGTCAAATACATGGTACAGAAAATAACTACAACTTTATTACAACAATTGTCGTGCAAAATACAACAACACATATGCTGTGAATTTGGATACAAATATATACCAAATGTGACTCATGTTCCAACCGTGGACATCACCTCACAATAACACCTTACATAAAGGTATAGTCAAAAACTGTTTTAGAAATTAGAATCTTTGGGAAGTGCTCAAGGAAACCTTCGTACATGGGAGGCCACGCGTCTAGGTTATGATAGATATCATATGGCCACAGAATTATCCTTGGTTGACCCAATAGACCCCAAAGAAAAACGAGAAGATTACTATCATATTCTTCCCAATGGTGAGTCTTCTCTTGACTTATCATTATCTCCACTGTCTCTAATTGAGAATTATACTTCAAACAAACACCAAGATTATATAGGTAGTGCCCATAGATATACTCAGCAAGTGGATGAGCACAACCCTGTCCTATGATGACACGAGGTTGTATGTCATTAGACATCTTGTATGATAGTGACAAAACACCCTTCCAACGTTGGGTTCGCCTCACCCTATTTTCTTCACCAAATATAACTACTAAATGATGACCACCGTTCTATTCCCTTGTTACCCCCGCTCGACCCAGCTACACTCTTATTACCTGAAAGGAATTGTGAAGCAAAAGGGTGAGCACAACTAGCTCAGTAAAGAATATCATGACTAAAGATAATTCAATTATCAATAGCCTTCATCAACAATAAATCAGAGATTTAGAACATATGGTAAATGATAAAAATTTCAACCATAGTTGCAGCGAAACGAGCAATCCATTAGAAGAGTCAAATAGACTATAAAGTCTATTATCTTCTCCATGTTAAAAATCCACCAACAATGTTTTATCCCTGAAACATCAAAGATCATGGTTACACCAAATCACATTTCCTGTTCATAATCATACTAATAACTTCATCTTTGCACTACGTCCAAAGATATTCATTTGTATCACCAGTTGGTCATGTTTATCTCAACATCTGTTCATCTTTGCACTACTGGCCAAAGATATTCAACAACATGTCATCTTTGCACTACGGGCCAAAGATATTCATCAACAATTCATCTTTGCACTACAGGCTAAAGATATTCATCAACAATTCATCTTTGCACTACAGGCCAAAGATATTCATCAATATTTCATCTTTGCACTACAGGCCAAAGATATTAATATCTCAAAGAAATATATAATCATTTCAAAATTTCTATAAACAATAATTATAACCATGTTGATCAATTCACCTTTGCACTTAAGCTAAAGATATTCACTTATAAATTCAATGGTCATGATCATACCAGTCACAATTCAACTTTGCACTACAGGCCAAAGAGAACCCTAGTCATGATCATACCAATAATCTACCCATCTTTACACTCTAGTGAAAGAGAATTTCAACATCAGGGTTATAAAAATGTTATATATGATAATAAAATCAATATAATCAATACATAGTTTTAATCTCAAGAGTAATATTCATAACTCAACTATAATTTGGTTAGAAAAAGAAACCAATTTTTATCGTGAATAGTAACTCGTGAATAGTAACTCATGAATAGTAACTCATAAATAGTAAACTCGACACAAAAAGGTAGAAATTCCACAATAAAATCCATACCAGTATTTCGGTATAATGATATTGAAAGAATAATATTTCTTAAGCTTATAAACAATTTATTTAAATTGTTTATACGTTACTAAATAATGCATTTAATCATTCTAAAATACCAAACTCATAAGATTTTATCACCAATAATCAAAACCCTCATCAAAAATCTGCATATACCTCATATAGGATTCTCAAGCCATAAAATCCTATTTTCCAATTTTCTTACTTCACATAACATATTTAATTCATTTACTCATAACTAGTCCATTTTCATGAAAAATATCAAATCAGTTCTAAAAATATTTCTTTTCTGGGATTTAGCATAATATAGTCCAATATTGAACATATATTTTTCTCAGAATTTTTAAAACTCATTTACTATTTTTCATATGGCCAAAACCACCGAATATTTAGACATTTATCAAAAATTATACTTTTGTCCAAAAATTCTGAAATTTACAGAGTATACTTCTATCATACACATGTACTCCCAATAAAAATTTCATCAATTTTGGAGTTAACCACAAGGAATTATAAGCGGTTACTTTTAAAATAGTCTTTTCTCATAAAATTCATAACTCTCAATCTATACATCCAAAAATCACCATTTTTGGATACAATCAAGAAAACTCATCAAAATATCATTTCAAATATTTCCAAAATTTTTGAGGATCAGAAAAATTACGAAACTGAAAATCATAACAACCCTTAAAATCCCTTAATATCCCTTACCTCAAAAGAGCAGTACTTCTGACTGGATATCGGATATGATGCTGAAGAAAACTTGCACTGATGAATAGTAACTCACCAAGTATCTAAAAACTCACAAAATATGCTTCATAATATAGAGAGAGAAAGAGAGAAAGCTTATGTTTTTGGTGTGATTTTCAATTCTAACTTAGCCCTCTATTTATAGGAAAATTTTGGTAGGTTTGACCTGTAACCTGATGGCTTTACCTGCTACTATTCCCACCCACCACATTTGAAATATAATTCAGCACATTTCTTCACCAACCACAAGTGGGGCCCACCAATTCTAGAATTTTCCACCAAAATGATAAACTCCGAAAATTCAACAATTTCTGAACCAGTCATCTCGTAAAATTCATAACAAATCATACGTTCATTTTTAACGGTTCAAAATTTGTGGACATATACTCAACTTATATATGTATAACATATCCAAAAATTACCACGATCCAACGGTCGGATTAAAAATTATAACCCCCGCAAAATATCTCAAAAACCCTGATTTTTAATACCTCCATTCCGACAAAAATACTGATAAAAACCTCAACATTAACTCCTTCATTTTTAACCACAAAAATATATCCCTCATTTATATCCACATAAAATAAATATTTTCTTATCATATAAATCAATAATTAATTATTCACAAATAATATTACAGAATCACATTTATGACAACCAGGCCGTTCCCAGGAAAGAGGGGGCTTTCCAATAAGGATTTCTCCTTACTGGCGCGCAATTAGATGACCAAACCTCTCCTTAGACAGAACTTTCTAGACATTGTCAATAATGCTATCTAATAATATTATTTAAATAATATGAATTATTGATCTGATAATGGAAAATACTGTGCAACAACAATTATTGAACAACAATAATACAAAATTTCAACGTAGCAATTATTGAATCAATAAAATAAAATATTAAACAGTAATTACTGTAACAATTATTGAGTAGTGCCTTCTTACGTAAGAATCAATAATTTCAAAAATACTATGCAATACCGTGTGCTACTGTGCAATAACGCGTATTACTGTATTTTAACCACCGGGTATTCCAACAGTGTTAACGGTAACAACTACACCGTTATTTGTAAAAACTCAAATTTGTCATTTTCTTCACCCGACAGTTATTCGTTATGGGGCCCACAAATAGTTGCGCCGTCGTACGAATATTCCCCGACAGAAAGAATATTCCACGACCAAACGAATATTCCCCGACAACAATGATTATTTTATAACCACTTGCTTATTTTGAAAAAAATCATATTTCACTCATAACTTTAAACTTTTATCAATTTAACCATTTACTGAATAGTAATTATAAGAAAAATTGAATACTTTTATTTCATAAAATTCGGGGTCTTACATTATTATAGTAAATTCATGGTATACAAGTAAAATGAGGTGAAAGAGAATAATTTGAATTTGAATTCTGATGATGTAAGCGATTATGTCATCGGAACGATGAGGTAAGCAATGATGTCATCAGAAGGATGATGTAAGCAATGATGTCATTTGATCGATGATGTATGCAATGATGTCATCTGATCGATGATGTAAGCGATGATGTCATAAATTATGGCGAAAAGACTATTTTACCCTTACTCTACCAAGCTTATAAATAGAAGCTCATTCCTTCATTATTTCTTACGAATTCACTGAACTCTAGATAGAGAAACTATAGAGAGAAAGAAGAAGAGTATTCTGCCACTTAACTACTTCTTTATTTCAGTTCTTCTTTAAAATGGTAAGGGGTGTTATTCTTTCTTATTCATGAAGAGAACTTCTGTTATTCCATTCTTTATTATTCTGTTGGAATAACCTGTATACGCGGCATACCCTATACTTGGTGAAATCCTTATGTTATTCCATTCTTTATTATTCTGTTGGAATAACCTGTATGCGTGGTTTACCCTATACTTGGTGGAATGACCTGTATATGCGGTTTACCCAATACTTGGTGATCTTCTTCTGTTATTCCATTCTTTATTATTATGTTGGAATAACCTGTTTATGCGAAGTACCGCATACTTTGTGAAATTCTTTTATTATTCCGTTCTTTATGATTCTGTCGGAATATCCTGTCGGTGTGAATTTCACCTGACCTGGTTCCATCATTTATTATTCCGTATTTATTATTCTGTCAGAATATCCTGTCAGTGTGAATTTCACCTGACCTGGTTCCATATTTATTATTTCGCATTTATTATTCTGTTGGGAATAACCTATCTGTGCGGTCTCTATCGCATGCATGGTGAATCCTTCTGTTATTCCATTCTTTATTATTCTGTTAGAATAACCTGTCTATGTGGATTGCCACATGCATGGTGAATGATCCTTTATATTTATTCCTTATTAAATTGTGGAAATGATCTGTATACGTGGATTACCGCATGGCTGGTGAAAATCCATTTGCAGTTGGATTCACCGCATGGCTGGTGAATTCTTTTGTTATTCCATTCTTTATTATACTCAGTTGGTTAAGTTTTGATTTCTATGCTCCATGATATTAGTGGAATATCCTTGATATTTGCGTTTCATCCAGTATCTTTTCATGAAAATATTCTTCTGAGCATTCTTGACTGTTACTTTACAAAGAAGTATCATGTTGACAATTTAGATATGATTAATTCCTGGATAAACTAATTCTTGAACTTGTTTAATTGAATTCCTATAACATTGTCTTCATCCTCATGTTTATTTTATGTTAAAAGTCATCTTTGGCTTACGTGCATAGATGGACTTAGTATGATTATGACCAGGGATCATTCGGTATAATCATGAACTATGATGTTATAAGTGGTGTGGTAAAAGTCCTCAGTGGCTTGTAATGCATTGATAGACAGTTTTTGGTATGATTATGACCAGGGATTTTTCGGTATAGTCATGATCATTGATGATTTAATGAATATCCTTGGCCCGTAATACAAGGATGATTAGAAAAATGTGGTTTATTTATTAAGCTGAGTCTCAGTGATAAAAGTTGATGAAAATATTTTTAAATCATAGAAGATAGTATAATTTATTATCTACTTGACCCTTCTAATGGATTGCTTATTCCGCTGCAGTTAAACTTGATGTCTATTGTATTTTATCAGTTTAACATTGTTGAAGACTATTGATAATTTATTCTTCATTATCTTAGTCATAATATTTCTTACTGGACTAGTTGAGCTCACCCTATCTTTCAATATTCTCTTCAGGAAATGAGAATATAGCTGGGACGAGTCAGGGAAAGGAGTGATGGTCCAGAAGATAGCATTAGTAGTTCTCACTATTCTGTTAAATAATGTGACAATAAATGTAATGAGGACTCCTTGAGTATGGATATTGTCTAGATGATAATATTCCTATTAGAACTCTCAGTTTATGTATTGTCGTATGTTACACGACATTTGTATAATTAAGTTTGTATTTGTATTTTGTACCATGTATCTGACGACCCAAGATGGGTGATGTATACCTAATTTTGGGGGCGTCACAGCAACCGCATGCGGTCGCTGATATGGAAAAATAAAAAAACAGAATCTTGCTGTTTTGTAGAAATCCCAAAAATCTGTACTTGTTTTGTACCTGTTTTATCCCAACACACATACCCAACAACAACATACACAACAATATAAACATCCATCGTCCACCAACACATACACCAAACTAGTATATAAACCATTCAAAACCAATATGATTTTGAATAAATATAATAACATTTCAAAACTTGGTTAAGTAACATACAAACATCCTAAAAATGAATATTCATGTACAAACTTATACTATAACTATAAAACTAATCTAAACAAGGTACGTCAAGCATCACCGCCTCCTTGATCACCCTATAATTAACAAAATAATAAAACAGGTTAGAAATATATACTAATTGTGTTAATATTGGTATATTATGACAATATACAACAAATTGAGTTTATACCTCGTCGCCATCCCCGTGTTGTGATGCTGCTGCTGCCGCTACTGCTTCAGCTAACTCCTCTACACTCAGAGCCCCCAGATGTCCGCCCAGTATCTTCAAAAGATCCCGATCTTGAAATATAGCTCTCACACAGTCAGCCGAAGTATGAACAGCTGGATGGCTCGATGACTGTATAGACTGGGTAGAAGAGCAGCCTGAGCCACTGAAGGATGGGCGTCGTCGTTGTCGTTGTCCTTGACCTTTAATATAGTTCTTCTTCACAACAGACGCCCTCTCCCATAACTCTTGATCGATAGACGGACGTGGAGTGCCTTCAGGATAGCGCTCATTCAATAAACGTTTATAAGTGTCCTGTCATCATGTTAACAATTAAATAGTTAAAAATAAATTAATTCTGTAAGCATTAATTAAAGATCAAGTTGTTAAAATTTATTACCGCTATCTGGATAGCTTCAGGCAGACCATCACGGGTGGCCACGTACACATCCAGCCAATGGATAGGCTGACCTTGAGACTAAGACTCCTATACAAAAATTACACAATATTACTAAGTAAAAATGGGATATATTTTCTTATATTCATGATTGAAACATATTAAAACTTGTAAATACGTACCCTGGCAGTGATATGCTGCAACTGTGAAATACTGCTGCCCTTGTATGTTCCTTTAACCTTTGTGCCATCAGATACACCCGAGGCTCTATTGGTGGCGGCAGTCTTTCATCTTTTCACCCAGCTCTCAGCTCTCCATTGGGCACACATCTCAGCCCATATGGACTGGGTGCACCACCAGGGGCTATGCTCGTGCATATAATCCTCTCCTTGGCCTGGATGGTCGATCTAGGCATTGTGAATGACTTTTTGTCGTTCTTTATTCAAGTTGTCCCTGGTGCGGACCGCGTACTTCTGCCAGAATAATGTCTGAATCACCGAAGCATGCGCGTCCTCCCATCTATACATTTTCTCCAAATAAAACAACAATAATAACATTACTAAATAATTATCCTTTGAATGTTATATTAATATTATCTATCATAATTAAAAAAAACATACCTAAAATTCTGCCCAAACAGCATCCTTGTGGGCAATAGGTGTGCTCACCCATGTAATCACAGCTGTAGGCCAATTCTGTAAACACAGCTGCGATATGCACTTGACGATTTTATTATCTGAAAAATCACTATAATATACAACATCAATTAGCATATATTAAAGCAATTTACATCTAAGTTATAATACTTATGAACATTTTTCAAACTTATACTTATATAATACTTAAAAAAAATCGCCAGAGTCTCCCCTATAATATGGACTAGCCACATGCACGACGACATGCATATATGGACATTTCTAGGCACCCAAGACACAAACCAATATAATATCAATCAAAATATTACCAATATGCAATAAATGAAATCTTAAATGCTTATATAAAATTGATATATGTGGGACGTACGTGCTATTCGGAGGAGGGCGAATCTGAATAAGAATCCAATCATCCGGATTAGTAGGGGCCTTGGGCACATGATTAGGCCCACTATCCAAGCCGCGCTTTTTCTGCGCTGCTTCAGAAGCCATCTGTATATTACAAATTTCAAGATATTTTGCAGAGTCATATTTGATTACATATATATATGACAATAAACATGATAGTGATATAAACATGTATATATATGAATATAAAATGATAATAAACAAAAATTACATTTAAATAGTTTAGTACATAAACATGACAGTGATTTAAACATGTATATATATATATATATATATATATATATATGAATATAAAATGACAGTCCATTAAAAAATCTCATATGAAGTGAACTGCACCCAACTCCAAACAAATATACATTCACTTTTTAAACAAAAATAATATAAGAATAACAAAGTAGAACCTCTTCTACAAAAGTACATCAGAAGAACAATAACAATGGTAATGTATCATAAATTGATGACGTGCTTTAATTACAATAATATCTGCTTTAATTGATTCCCTCATTTGTTTTAAGTGTCAATGTCTGATTCAGAATCATCTTGTATACGTGTTGCAGATTCATAACCATCATCTGCTTCAGATTCAGTGTCAGATTCAGTCAATAACTCTTCCTCCTCAGTATCAATGTCATCTGACACAAGTATTGACTCAGGATCTAATTCATGTGGTTCATCTCCACCATCTAACTGGATTACTTCATTGTCGTCTTCCACATTTATTATAGTTTGACATTGAAGCATCTGCTCTTGGTAAATCTCCCCATCAACTAATTCTACACGACTACGCGCAGGAGTATGAATTACAACTTGCCAATCTGTAGGCGGTCTATCCCTTTTCTTAACAGGACTAAGAGTGTAGTATACTTGTACTGTTTGAGTTGGTATAACAAACGGTTCGTTGGAGTACGCAGACCTATGAAGGTCAATATCGACGATTCCATGTCTGTCAACACGTATCCCTTTTTCTGAATCAAACCAACGGCTCTTGAACAAGTGAATATGACCCCCGTACGTGCCCTTGTACGACAACTCTACGATTTCCTCCAACTCCCCATAAAAGGCATAACCAAGCTCATTGTAACAATCTCCTTGGACACACACTCCAGAGTTCGTTGTTCTTTTACTCACTTATGGTCCACATAACCGCTGCCCTAAGGTTGAAATTTGTTTTCGTTGCAACATCCCAAGTCTGTACTCCATCCTCCCACAATACCTTCAACTCGCCTATAAGAGGTCTCAAGTAAACATCTAAGTTCTTTCCAGGACTCTTAGGACCAGGAACCACGAGTGAAAGAAACAAGTATGACTGTTTCATACACATCCAAGGAGGCAAGTTGTATGGAGTAATAATCACAGGCCAATATGAGTACGGAACAGCTGAGTGGCCAAACGGATTGAAACCATCGGTGGACAATCCAAGCCTCACATTTCTTGGTTCCAATGCAAATCCAGGATGTGCTAAGTTGAAATCTTACCAAGCCTTCCCATCTGCGGGATGATTTAGTTCTCCATCTTTAGTTGGAGATTTCGCATGCCAACTCATATGTTCTGCTGTTCTTGAAGACATGTACAATCTTTTTAGCCGATGTGTTATTGGAAAATACCTTAGAATCTTAAACGGTATACTTGATTTTTTTGTAGTCACACCCTCTTTATTAGGCCTAAACCGATCATGACTGCAAAACGTGCACCTTGTCATCTGTTCATTTTCCTTATAAAACAACATGCAATCGTTGGGACATGCATCGATCTTTTAGTATCCAAGACCCAACTTCTTCACTATTTTCTTACAAAAGTAATAGTTACCAGGTAATTTCTCACCGTAAGGCAACATAATCTTAATGGCCTTCAAGAGCAACTTAAAACACTCATGGCTCATGTTATGATCAGCCTTGATGTTAAGTAATGTCGCCACTGCAGACAATATAGTGTGTTTGGTGCAACCATGCCACAATGGCTCGCTACCCTCATCTAACAACTTAAAAAAGTCTTTGGCATCAGAATTCATAGGTTGCTCTCTGCCTTGCTCCCAATCAAAATCTAGCCCTGCAATATCATGAACCATTTCATTCATACGATGAGTACTACTGCCCGAATTGTGTACTTGTGTGATGCCTCCATCTCTTCTCTGCCCATGTGTCCACCAGCATTCTTCGTAATTTCTCATGAACCCAGAAACAAGTAAATGATAGTTTACCATGTCTCTATCCATATAATTTACATTTTTACACTTCAAACATAGACATCGTATCTGCGACTTACCATTCATACAATCCGGGTGACTATACGCATACTCCAAAAACACTTGGCAACCAGCTCTAAATTCAGCTGTAGCACCTATCTGGGCACTTGACTTTCATCGTGCCATCCAACTACGGTCTGAATAGAGGTACATGATTCCACGGTACCTACTACAGACAACATGAGCTTATTAATCATATAACTTGAGCATACTTGTAACCATATAACTTGGGCATACTTGTAAGCATGCATATGATTAACATTTAAGCATACTTGTAAGCATATGACTTGAGCATACTTGTAACCATATGACTTGAGCATACTTGTAAGCATACGAGTATCATTTAAGCATACTTGTAAGTAAATGACTTGAGAGCATATATACTTGTAATCATATGATTTAAGTATACTTGTAAGCATATGATTAACATTTAAGCATACTTGTTTTTATTGTTTATCGTAAGTGAATACGTAAGGTATTTCATTTATACTAGCTTTATATCAGAGTTTGCTAACTCATTTATACAACTTTAAAGCCAAAACAGTCTCTTTATTGACCAAGTGTGTTTAGTTACCTTCTATGTTGCACTAACAGTTCCCTAGAACTGTCTATTTTGGCTTAACAACCCCCTAACAACCAAGCTTGGCTTGGCCCCGTGAGGCTTAGCTAAGCTTGGCATGGACTCGTGTGGCCTCGCGGCCCCAAGCCCAGCCCATCAGCTCCAACATCCCCTTAATAGGCTCTAGTGGATCACCAATAGGCTCGTTAATAGTATAAACGTTCGCAACTAACCCGACCAATAAAAATATTTCGCCAGAGTCTCCCCTGTAATATGGACTAGCCACATGCACGACGACATGTATATAAGGTCATTTCTAGGAACCCAAGACATAAACCAATAGTCCATATGAGATACCATAGGAATTGGATTGAAATTATGAACTTATCGGAATACCAATGCTCATAAAAAGAATTACTATCCGCAAACAGTTTTAATCTAGAGATTTACTACAAAAGAGTTTTGCAGGTATCCGCAGCATGTGAGGATCAAACTTGCAAACTTTGAAACCCAATCATTTTCCGTGGGAGCAATTATTCATGTTTTGATTCACATTATGATGTCAATGTCAAGTTCTCAGTCTACAAATGATTTTTTCACAATGACCAATATAATTGGTTAAACTACAAACATAAACATGGGATTCACGAGTCTATATCATGTGCATGACTTCCTATAATAACCAAACTGTTACTACCTCTATTGCACAAAAAGAATCCCAAAATATAAATTTTATACTAACTACAATCTAGTACATTCATCCTATTACCCAAATTAAGTTACCCAAAATATAAATTTTATACTAACTTTCATCCTATCACTAATCAAGTTACCCAAACTGACATAAATTAACAAAATCAAATTACCCAAAGTACTGCGTATTACCCAAATAAATTTTACTCTAATCAAAACTTACAAACCAAACATAATCATATTACCCAAATAGACTTTAAATACTAATAAAATCATAATCATATTACCCAAAATATGATTTAAGCATGCTAGCCATATTCATTCATTCAACTCTTTGCAATAAATTAACTCTTAAAACACAAATTCGTAGCAAACATACTGATTTGGAGGAGAACGAATAAAAATAACAAACAACCAAAAAAATTAAAGAAGAAGAACTTAAAAAGTAGCTCTTACCTCTACAATTAGTCTCTAATTTGAAGAAGAATGAACGAAAACTGCTTCTCCTTCTTCTGTTTTCCCCCCTTTCTCCCTCTTCTCTCTATTTCGGTGACCTCCCTCTTTTTTTTCCCTTCCGTGCTCTGTGTCGAACGAACTGGTTACTGAATTCATTTAGTTTGATCAGCGACCGCTATCTGCGACCGCATGCGGTCGCTGAATTTTAATGACATGGACTTATCAGCGACCGGTCGCTGTTTTGAAGTGGTCGCAATAAAACTATGCGCCAACTTTTCCTGCCAAATTTTGGGGGGAAAATTTGTTCTAGCGACCGAGCTGCGGCTGCAGTCGGTCGCTGATATATATTAGCGACTAGAATATAGGTTGGTCGCTAATATCGGTCGCTATTAAGAATATCAGCGACTGAATATGCGGTCGCTGATATAATTGGTCGCTGATAGACCTTTTTCTTGTAGTGGTTCCTATTAAAATCTTGGATAAGAAGGAACATATTTTACGCTCCAAGGTTATAACTCAAGTCAAAATTTTGTGGAGAAATCATGGTGTTGAGGAAATGACCTGGGAGTTAAAATCTGAAATGAAATCAAGGTATTCTTACCTCTTCGACATACCAGGTACGTACCCTAATTTCGAGGGCGAAATTTTATAAAAAGGGGAGGTTGTAAGACCCCAACTTTTATGAATAAAGATGAATTTTCTATAAATA
Organism: Panax notoginseng; assembly: GCA_016801055.1. Lineage (NCBI taxonomy): Eukaryota > Viridiplantae > Streptophyta > Magnoliopsida > Apiales > Araliaceae > Panax > Panax notoginseng. The sequence goes on along the minus strand of CM029013.1, from coordinate 41,788,844 downwards.
TCATTTTTGAATATTATAGAATGAATTTGATATAATGTTATAGTTGTGGGTAATATTTATAAATTTTACAAAGTACGCAAGTTGTTATATAATATTCATGTTGTCGGGGAATATTCGTTTGGTCGTAGAATATTCTTTCTATCGGGGAATATTCGTACGACGGTGCAGTCATTTGTGGGTCTCATAACAGAATAATTATCGGATGAAGAAAACGATAAATTTGAGTTTTTATAAATAACGGCGTAATCGTTACCGTTCGCACTGTTGGAATACCTGGTGGTTAAAATATAGTAATACGCGTTGTTGCACAGTAGTACACGGTATTACACAGTATTATTGAATTATTGATTCTTACGTAAGATGACACTACTAAATAATTGTTACAGTAAGTACTGTTCAATATTTTATTTTATTGGTTCAATAATTCCTGCGTTAATATTTTATATTGTTGTTGTTTAAATAATTATCACTGCACAGTATCTCTATTATCAGATCAATAATTCATATTCTTTGAATAATATTATAAGATATCATTATTGACAATGTCTAAGGAAGTTCTGTTTAAGGCGAGGTTTGGTCACCTAATTGCACGTCAGTAAGGAGAAATCCTTATCGGAAAGCCTCCTCTTTCTTAGGAACGACTTGATTATCATAATTGTGATTCTGTAATATTATTTATAAATAATTAATTATTGATTTATATGATAAGAAAATATTTGTTTTTATGTGGATTTAAATGAAGGATTTAATTTTTAAGTGTTTTATCAATATTTTATCGGAATGGAGGTTTTAAAAAAATCAAAACAGTATTTTTAAAGCTCTATTGTGTGAGTTATAATTTTAATCTGACCGTTGAATCGTTGTGATTTTTGGATATTTTATTAAGCTGAGTCCCAGCGATAACAGTGTTGAAAAACCTTTTAAATCATAGAAGATAGTAGATTTTATTCTCTACTTGACTCTTTTAATGGATTGCTTGTTCCGCTGCAGTTAAACTGGATGTTCGTTATATTTTATCAGTTTAACACTGTTGAAGACTAATGATAATTTATTCTGCATTATCTTAGTCATAATATTTCTTACTGGGCTAGTTGAGCTCACCCTTTCTTTCACTGTTCTCTTCAGGAAATGAGAATATAGCTGGGACGAGTCGGAGAACGGAGTGATGGACCAGATGATAGTATTAGTAGTCCTCACTATTCTATTAAATAGTGTGACAATAATTATAATGAGGACTCTTTTTGAGTTTGTATAGTCTCTAGTAGACAATAATTATATTCAAACTCACAGTAATGTTTTGTCGTATTGTACACGACAGTTGTATTAGTAAGTTGTATTTGTATTCTGTACCATGTATCTGACGACCCAAGATAGGTGATGTATACCTAATTTTGGGGGCGTCATAGTTGTTATAATCATGTGAAAGGAGTTACGAGATTTGGAAAGAAAGGAAAGCTCAATCTTCGATTCATCGGTCCATTTTTAATCCTCGATCGAGTAGGAACTGTGGCTTATAGACTCGATTTACCGCCAAGTATGTCTCGTGTTCATAATATTTTTCACATATCCATGTTACGTAAATATGTGGAAGACCCGAACCACATTATTTAGTTAGAACCGGAAGAAATAGCGGAGAATTTGACGTATGAATAAGTTCCTGTTCAAATCTTGGATAAGAAGGAACATATTCTACGCTCCAAGGTTATACCTCAAGTCAAAGTTTTGTGGAGAAATCACGATGTTGAGGAAATGACTTGGGAGTTAGAATCTGAAATGAAGTCAAGGTATCCTTACATCTTCGACATATCAGGTACGTACCCTAATTTCGAGGGCGAAATTTCATAAGAATGGGAGGTTGTAAGACCCCAACTTTTATAAATAATGATGAATTTTTTATAAATATCATTTTTAAATATTATGGAGCTAATTTGATATAATGTTATAGTTGTGTGTAATATTTATAAATTTTGCAAAGTACGTAAGTTGTTATATAATATTCGATTGGTCGGAGAATATTCGTTTTAACAGAGAATATTCGTACAAAGGCACAATCATTGGTGGACCCCACAACGGAATTATTGTCGGATTGAGAAAACGACAAAAATATTTTATTAAAAATAACGACAGAAGTTTGTACCATTGATACTGTTGAACTACTCGGTAGTAAAAGTACAGTAATACGTGTGGTTGCATAGTAACACACGGTATTTATTATTAATGTTATGTGAGAAGTCACTCAGTTTGATTCAATTATTGTCAGTTAATAATATGAATTATTTAGCGATAATGAAGTTTTGCTTTATTCGTATTATTAACGTAATAAAACATAAACATCTTTTTATATAAAACAGAATACGTTATTAAAGTTATTCTATAAATAGAATATATTATATTTTATTTAAAAGATTTTTTTTAAATACGGACCGTCAGATTAAAGTAATCAATCTGGACCGTTCATGGATTAGTTACTATGCATTCTATTTTTTTATAAATAGCAGCTCATTCCTTCATTATTTCTTACGAATTCACTGAACTTTAGAGAGAGAAACTATAGAGAGAGAGAAGAAAAGTTGTGACGCCCCCAGAATAGGTATACAACACCCATTCTGAGTCGCCAAATACATGGTACAGAAAGCAAACTACAACTTCAATAATACAATTGTCGTGCAAAATACGACAACACATACTGTGAGTTTAAATACAAATATTGTCTTCTAGACAATATCCACACTCAAATAAATTCTCATTACAATTATTCAAACACTATTTTACAGAAATAGTGAGGACTGCTAATACATCTTTCTAGAACCATCACTCCATACCCCGACTAGATCCTGCTATGTTCTCACCTCCTGAGAAGAAAAATGGAACAAAAAGGAAAAGGGTGAGCTCAACTAGCCCAGTAAAGAATATTATGACTAAGATAATATACAACAAATTATCGTTAGTCTTCAACAGGGAAAAATCTGATAAAATATAATCGACAACAAGTTTTAGATCAACAACTGCAGCGGAAACAACAAACCATTAGAAGAGTCAAGTAGAGAAAGAATTCTACTATCTTCTAAGATTTAAAAGTCCATCATCAATATTTTATCCCTGTAACATCAATTAATAATCATCTTTAACCAAATATTCATCTTTGCACTACAGGCCAAAGATATTCATTTGTATCATCAGTCGGTCATGTTCATCTCAACACCTGTTCATCTTTGCACTACAGGCCAAAGATATTCATCAAGTAATTATACATCTTTGCACTACAGGCCAAAGATATTCAGTAATATCATCATTTAGGACTGAGGATGATGAAAAATATCTTAAAGAGAACGAATCCAATGAGACAGAAGGACAAATAGTAGGGATTCGTATAACAGTTTATCCAAGATCAATAATACTTCATAATAATCAATTGTGAAGCAGAATTCAAAAATAAAGATCAAAACATGGATACAATCAAAGATAGTAACCATAATAGACATCTTGGACAAAAAGGGAAAATTTTATTTTTCGGTGAATAGTGCCGTATTCGTGAATAGTGCCGTATACGTGAATAGTGCCGTATACGTGAATAGTAACCCCGACACAAAAAGTTCCAAATTTGATAAAAACTCATATCAATATTTCAGCATAATGATATTGAAGAAAATAATATCATTTAAGAAGAAAATAATATCCCTTACCTCAAAATATCAGTACTTCTGGTCGGAATACCGGTATAAGGCTGAAAGAAACTTGCTCTGATGAATAGAAACTCTCAAAGTATCTAAATACTCACAAAATACACTCAATAATCTAGAGAGAGAAAGAGAGAAAACTTGTTTCTGGTGTGATTTTCAATTCTAACTTAGCCCTCTATTTATAGGAAAATTTTGGTAGGTTTGACCTGCAACCTGATGGCTTTACCTGCTACTATTCCCACCCACCACATTTGAAATATAATTCAGCACATTTCTTCACCAACCACAAGTGGGGCCCACCAATTCTAGAATTTTCCACCAAAATGATAAACTCCGAAAATTCAACAATTTCTGAACCAGTCATCTTGTAAAATTCATAATAAATCATACGTTCATTTTTAACGGTTCAAAATTTGTGGACATATACTCAACTTATATATGTATAACATATCCAAAAATTACCACGATCCAACGGTCGGATTAAAAATTATAACACCCGCAATATTTCTCAAAAACCCTGATTTGATTTTTAATACCTCCATTCCGACAAAAATACTGATAAAAACCTCAACATTAACTCCTTCATTTTTAACCACAAAAATATATCCCTCATTTATATCCACATAAAATAAATATTTCCTTATCATATGAATCAATAATTAATTATTCACAAATAATATTACAGAATCACATTTATGACAACCAGGCCGTTCCCAGGAAAGAGGGGGCTTTCCAATAAGGATTTCTCCTTACTGGCGCGCAATTAGATGACCAAACCTCTCCTTAGACAGAACTTTCTAGACATTGCCAATAATGTTATCTAATAATATTATTCAAATAATATGAATTATTGATCTGATAAATGAAAATACTGTGCAGCAACAATTATTGAAACAACAATAATATAAAATATCAACGCAGCAATTATTGAATCAATAAAATAAAATATTGAATAATAACTACTGTAACAATTATTGAGTAGTGCCTTCTTACGTAAGAATCAATAATTGGTGCAATACCGTGTGCTACTGTATTTTAACCACCGGGTATTCCAACAGTATTAACGGTAACAACTACGCCGTTATTTATAAACAACTTATACTTGTCGTTTTCTTCATCCAATCGCTTTCCGTTATGGGGCCCACACAAGGCTGCGTCGTCGTACGAATATTCCCCGACAGCAAGAATATTCCACGACCAACCGAATATTCACCGACCAAAAATAAATATTTTATAACCACTTGCTTATTTTGCAAAATTTGCACATTTCACCCATAACCAAAGTATTATATCAAATTAACCCCTTATTATTCACAATAATATTTAGAGAAAATTTGATTTTATTCATTAATAAGTTGGGGTCTTACAACCTCCCCTCCTTATGAAATTTCGTCCTCGAAATTGACGTACGTACCTGATGTTTCAAAAAGGTGAGGATACCTCGCTTTCATTTCTGATTCCAACTCCCAGGTCATTTCTTCAATAGCATGGTTTCTCCACAAAACCTTAACTTGTGGTATAACCTTCGTGCGTAGGACATGCTCTTTCCTATCCAAGATCTTAACAGGTACCTCCTCGTACGTTAAATCTTCAGCTATCTCGTCTGGTTCTAACTCAATAATGTGGTTCGGGTCTTTAACATATTTACGAAGCATAGATATGTGAAAAACATTATGAACACGAGACATGCTTGGAGGTAATGCGAGTCTATATGCCACATTTCCTATTCGCTCAAGAATCTCAAATGGACCAACAAATCTTGGATTGAGCTTTCCTCTCTTCCCAAATCTTGTAACTCCCTTCCATGGTGCAACACGTAACAATACATGATCCCCAATATTAAATTCCACGTCCTTCCGATGAAGATCCGCATAACTCTTTTGTCGATCCTGTGCCGTTTGTATACGTTGTCGAATCGTTTGGATCTTCTCTGTAGTAATGCGTACCAATTCTGGTCCCAACAATGTTGCTTCACCCACCTCGTCCCAGCATACTGGAGAACGACATTTTCTTCCATACAACGCCTCAAATGGAGCCATACCTATGCTCGCCTGATAACTGTTGTTGTAGGAGAATTCCACCAATGGTAGGTACTTATCCCAACTCCCTTTGAGATCTAAGACACAAAGTCTTAATAGATCTTCAAGAGTTTGAATAGTCCTCTCTGATTGTCCGTCCGTTTGAGGATGGTATGCTGAACTGAATCGTAAATCCGTGCCCATAGCTTTCTGCAAGCTAACCCAAAATCGTGAAGTGAATCTTGGGTCACGATCCGAAACTATGGATACTGGCATGCCATGCAATCTCACAATCTCGTTCACGTACATACTAGCAAGACGTTCAAGGGAATAAGTCTCACGTATCGGCAAGAAATGAGCGGACTTGGTTAATCTATCAACAATAACCCAAATCGCATCTATGCCTTGAGAAACCTTGGGAAGACCTGTAACAAAATCCATAGTAATGTGTTCCCACTTCCATTTCGGAATCTCAAGTGGTTGCAATGGACCCTTTGGTACTTGATGCTCCGCTTTTACACGTTGACAAGTTAAACATCTCGAGATAAACTCCGCGATCTCTCTTTTCATATTGCTCCACCAAAATGTATGTCGAAGATCGTGATACATTTTGGTACTCCCAGGATGGATTGCAAACGGTGTGTTGTGTGCCTCCATCATTATTCTATGCTTCAAGTCAAAATCGTTAGGAACACAAAGTCTGGAGTTGACTCGAAGTATTCCTTCTTCATCGATTCTTGCTTCTGGAATAGCACCTTCTTGCACTTTCTTCTTCATACGCATCAGCTCTATATCCGTAGCTTGAGCAGCTTTAACTTTATCGATTAAAGTCGGTTCTACTCGTATATTTGATATCATCATGTGGGTACTTGGAGCCTTCATCTCTATCTCCATCCTTTGCAAGTCATACAAAATGGGCCTTTGTGTTAAAAACATTGCACTCGTACCCGCATATGATCTTCTACTCAATGCGTCAGCTACTACGTTTGCTTTTCCAGGATGGTATTGGATGGTATGATCGTAATCTTTCAACAGCTCAAGCCAACGTCGTTGCCGCATGTTGAGTTCCTTTTGGGTGAAGAAATATTTGAGGCTTTTATGATCTGTATAGATCTCCACTTTCTCCCCATACAGGTAGTGTCTCCAGATCTTCAACGCAAAAACGACTGCTGCCAACTCCAAATCATGAGTAGGATAATTCCTCTCATATTCTTTGAGTTGTCGTGAGGCATAGGCTATGACTTTCCCATGTTGCATGAGAACACATCCTAACCCTTTGCCTGAAGCATCGCTGTAGATAACAAATCCATCCGAACCAGATGGTATTGTCAAAACAGGTGCCGAAATGAGTCTCCTCTTGAGTTCTTGGAAACTCTTCTCGCATTCCTCACTCCATACGAATTTTGTATCTTTCCGAGTCAGCTGAGTTAACGGAGTAGCGATTCGAGAAAATCCTTCCACAAATCTCCGATAATAACCAGCTAAGCCCAGAAAGCTACGTACTTCGGTTACCGACTTCGGTTGCTCCCAACTTTGTATGGCTTCAATCTTCGCCGGGTCGACAGATACTCCATGTTTTGACACCACGTGCCCAAGGAATGCTACTTCCTCAAGCCAGAACTCGCATTTCTTCAGTTTGGCATATAGCTTGTTTTCACGAAGCCTTTGCAGTACCAGCTTCAAATGGCGCTCATGATCTTCACGGCTTTTGGAATAGATGAGGATGTCATCAATAAAGACAACAACGAACTGATCCAAATATTCTTTGAATACACGGTTCATCATATCCATGAAGGCAGCAGGAGCATTAGTCAATCCAAAAGACATTACTAAGAATTCATAATGCCCGTACCGAGTTCTGAAGGCAGTCTTTGGAATATCCTCAGTTTTAATCTTCAGCTGATGATATCCAGAACGAAGATCGATCTTTGAAAAGAATTGTGCTCCTTGCAACTGGTCAAACAGGTCATCAATGCGAGGTAGCGGATACCTATTCTTGATGGTGACATGGTTCAATTCTCGATAGTCAATACAAAGTCGCATACTCCCGTCTTTCTTCTTTACGAATAAAACAGGAGCACCCCAAGGAGACGTACTAGGACGAATAAAACCGATGTCCAACAACTCCTGTAGTTGGACTTTTAACTCCTGAAGTTCAATAGGAGCCATTCGATATGGGGTTTTAGAAATGGGCTTTGTACCGGGTTCAAGGTCAATAAAGAATTCAATTTCTCGTTCCGGGGGTAGACCGGAAGTTCTTCAGGAAATACATCGGAAAATTCTCTAACAATAGAAATATTATTCAAATCTGACTTGTCTTTGTTCAAATCCATAACATGGGCTAAGAAAGCTTGACATCCGTTTTTCAATAAACGAATAGCTTTGTGGCTTGATATGACAGTGACTGATTTTAGTGGTTTAGTAGTTTGAATTCGTATGACAGGTTGGTTAGGAATATGAAAACTAACAACCTTACGAAAACAATCAATTTTAGCATGATGAGTGGTTAACCAATCAATTCCTAAAATCACATCAAAAGCAAGTATCTTTAAAGAGATAAGATCAACAGGTAATGTGATAGTGCCAACTTGGATCATGCAAGATTTATAAACTGTAGATGTAACGAAGGTTTCACCCAACGGAGTTTCAACAGATAAGTTAAAGTCCAATTTCTCCGGAGTCAAGTTTAAACGTTGAGCACAAGCAGGAGAGATAAAAGAATGGGTAGAACCGGTATCTAGTAAAGTATAAACTTCGCAAGAATTCAAGATTAGCTTACCCGTGATCACCTCGTTCGGGTTTCTCGCGTTTTGGCCAGTAACGACAAACGCCCTTCCAGGAACCGCTGATTTCGACTTATCCGGGATAACTTTTGGAGTCACCATCCCCGCTGAACTTGGTTTTGCTACAGAACACTCTCGAGCTATATGACCTTCCTTTCCACAGTTATAACATACCTTGGATTGTTGTGGGCAGTTTGGGCTGATATGTCCCTCTTTCCCACATTTGTAACATACGACCGGTGGTCGTTCTCCTCCCCTAGAAACAGTTGATGTTTGTGCTGACGTCTTCACGTTATCATTGTTGTACCTTCTCTTCTTGAAATCTCCTCCCGACTCGCTCCTTCTATTATCACGACCACGATTACCACCAGAGTGGTTACCGCTTTTGTCCGAATGTTTTCCTCCCTGCTGGTTTTCATTGCTTCGATGACTGCCGCCACCGGTATGACCCTGGTTGTGGTCCCTCGGTTGCACATACTCATTATCTCGCTCTAATAATTGAGCCCTGTTTACAACATCTGAATATAAAGAAAATTTATGAGAGATAAGATATTGCCGAATCTCGGGTTTTAGACCTCTCAGAAACATCCTTGTCATTCGTTCCTCATTTTCGACCAAATGAGGTGCAAACCTGGATAACTCTGCAAACTTCGCCTCGTACTGGGACACCGTCATGTTGTTTTGTTCCAGTCTAATAAACTCAACCTCCTTCATATGACGAATACTTTCAGGAAAGTACTTGTCATTGAACAGTTTTTGAAATGTTTCCCAGGACATGTTGAGTGCGTCAGGCTGGGTACGCTTCACAGACTCCCACCAGTAGTCTGCCTCACCGCGGAACATAAATGTGGCGAATGGAACCTTCTGTTCCTCCGTGCATCCCAAGACATCAAATATCTTGGTAATTTGCTTGACCCACGTTTCCGCCATGATCGGATCCGGCTTTCCCTTAAATTCTGGTGGTCCCAATTCTTTGAACTGCTTAGCTGTGACAAACCGCGCGTTGTTATCATTTCCACCCGTATTCTGCACACGAGTCTCCCTCGTCTGATTTTGCATGAACTGCAAAAAGCTCCTAAACATTCCATCATTCATCGTTTGCTCGGTAACGTTGTTTACAGGAGGAATATTGCCTTCCTGTTGCACGTTCCCCTGGGTAGTGATCAAAGGTGTCTCCACGGTCTGATTTACTCCATTATTAACGTTCTCAGCTGCCATTCTTAAATACTGCCATAAAACAAGGGTTAATAGTCATGTCATATATTATCCCTATACTCTGACCGACCAAATAAACACCAAATAAACTTAGTCAGGTCATACTAGCGAAGGAATTCCCCGTCTCTCCCCTCCTAGTTCTTGTCTCACATCTCAGCCAGGGATCATATCCCTAAGCTCTGATACCAACTGTGACGCCCCCAGAATAGGTATACAACACCCATTCTGAGTCGCCAAATACATGGTACAGAAAGCAAACTACAACTTCAATAATACAATTGTCGTGCAAAATACGACAACACATACTGTGAGTTTAAATACAAATATTGTCTTCTAGACAATATCCACACTCAAATAAATCCTCATTACAATTATTCAAACACTATTTTACAGAAATAGTGAGGACTGCTAATACATCTTTCTAGAACCATCACTCCATACCCCGACTAGATCCTGCTATGTTCTCACCTCCTGAGAAGAAAAATGGAACAAAAAGGAAAAGGGTGAGCTCAACTAGCCCAGTAAAGAATATTATGACTAAGATAATATACAACAAATTATCGTTAGTCTTCAACAGGGAAAAATCTGATAAAATATAATCGACAACAAGTTTTAGATCAACAACTGCAGCGGAAACAGCAAACCATTAGAAGAGTCAAGTAGAGAAAGAATTCTACTATCTTCTAAGATTTAAAAGTCCATCATCAATATTTTATCCCTGTAACATCAATTAATAATCATCTTTAACCAAATATTCATCTTTGCACTACAGGCCAAAGATATTCATTTGTATCATCAGTCGGTCATGTTCATCTCAACACCTGTTCATCTTTGCACTACAGGCCAAAGATATTCATCAAGTAATTATACATCTTTGCACTACAGGCCAAAGATATTCAGTAATATCATCATTTAGGACTGAGGATGATGAAAAATATCTTAAAGAGAACGAATCCAATGAGACAGAAGGACAAATAGTAGGGATTCGTATAACAGTTTATCCAAGATCAATAATACTTCATAATAATCAATTGTGAAGCAGAATTCAAAAATAAAGATCAAAACATGGATACAATCAAAGATAGTAACCATAATAGACATCTTGGACAAAAAGGGAAAATTTTATTTTTCGGTGAATAGTGCCGTATTCGTGAATAGTGCCGTATACGTGAATAGTGCCGTATACGTGAATAGTAACCCCGACACAAAAAGTTCCAAATTTGATAAAAACTCATATCAATATTTCAGCATAATGATATTGAAGAAAATAATATCATTTAAGAAGAAAATAATATCCCTTACCTCAAAATATCAGTACTTCTGGTCGGAATACCGGTATAAGGCTGAAAGAAACTTGCTCTGATGAATAGAAACTCTCAAAGTATCTAAATACTCACAAAATACACTCAATAATCTAGAGAGAGAAAGAGAGAAAACTTGTTTCTGGTGTGATTTTCAATTCTAACTTAGCCCTCTATTTATAGGAAAATTTTGGTAGGTTTGACCTGCAACCTGATGGCTTTACCTGCTACTATTCCCACCCACCACATTTGAAATATAATTCAGCACATTTCTTCACCAACCACAAGTGGGGCCCACCAATTCTAGAATTTTCCACCAAAATGATAAACTCCGAAAATTCAACAATTTCTGAACCAGTCATCTTGTAAAATTCGTAATAAATCATACGTTCATTTTTAACGGTTCAAAATTTGTGGACATATACTCAACTTATATATGTATAACATATCCAAAAATTACCACGATCCAACGGTCGGATTAAAAATTATAACCCCCGCAAACTATCTCAAAAACCCTGATTTTTAATACCTCCATTCCGACAAAAATACTGATAAAAACCTCAACATTAACTCCTTCATTTTTAACCACAAAAATATATCCCTCATTTATATCCACATAAAATAAATATTTCCTTATCATATGAATCAATAATTAATTATTCACAAATAATATTACAGAATCACATTTATGACAACCAGGCCGTTCCCAGGAAAGAGGGGGCTTTCCAATAAGGATTTCTCCTTACTGGCGCGCAATTAGATGACCAAACCTCTCCTTAGACAGAACTTTCTAGACATTGCCAATAATGTTATCTAATAATATTATTCAAATAATATGAATTATTGATCTGATAAATGAAAATACTGTGCAGCAACAATTATTGAAACAACAATAATATAAAATATCAACGCAGCAATTATTGAATCAATAAAATAAAATATTGAATAATAACTACTGTAACAATTATTGAGTAGTGCCTTCTTACGTAAGAATCAATAATTGGTGCAATACCGTGTGCTACTGTATTTTAACCACCGGGTATTCCAACAGTATTAACGGTAACAACTACGCCGTTATTTATAAACAACTTATACTTGTCGTTTTCTTCATCCAATCGCTTTCCGTTATGGGGCCCACACAAGGCTGCGTCGTCGTACGAATATTCCCCGACAGCAAGAATATTCCACGACCAACCGAATATTCACCGACCAAAAATAAATATTTTATAACCACTTGCTTATTTTGCAAAATTTGCACATTTCACCCATAACCAAAGTATTATATCAAATTAACCCCTTATTATTCACAATAATATTTAGAGAAAATTTGATTTTATTCATTAATAAGTTGGGGTCTTACAAAAGTATTCTGCTACTTAACTACTTCCTTATTTCAATTCTTCTTTAAAACGGTAAGGGGTATTATTCTTTCTTATTCATGAAGAGAACTGTTGTTATTCCATTTCTTATTATTCTGTTAGAATAACATGTATATGCGGTCTACCCTATACTTGGTGACATTCTACTATTATTCTGTTGGAACATCCTGTCTGTGTGTTTTACACCGGACCTGGTTCCGTCTTTATTATTATTCTGTTGGAACATCCTGTCTGTGTATTTTACACCGGACCTGATTCCGTCTTTATTATTATTCTGTTGGAATATCCTGTCTGTGCGTTTTACGCCGGATCTGGTTCCATTATTTATTATTCTGTTGGAATAACATGTCTGTGCGGTCTATCGCATGCATGGTGATTTCTTTTGTTATTCCATTCTTTATTATATTCAGTTGGTTAAAGTTTTGACTTTTATACTCCATGAAATTAGTGGAATTACTTTAATATTTGCGCTTCATCGAGTATCTTTTCATGGTAATATTTTTTTTAGGAATTCTTGAATTTTACTCCACAAAGCAGTATCATATTGACAATTTGGACGTTATTAATTCTGGGATAAATTAATTCTTGAACTTATTTTATTGAAGTCTTATATCATTGTCATCATCCTCATATTTATAAAATGTTAAAAGTCATCTGTGGCTTGTAGTGCATAGATAGACTTGGTATGATTATGACCAGGGATCATTCGATATAATCATGACCGTAATATTACAAATGATGTGGTAAAAGTCCTCATTGGCCCGTAGTGCATTGATGGACAGTTGTTGGCATGATCATGACCATTAATGAATACACGAATATCCTTGGCTGTAGTGCAGGGGTGATTCGATTATGTGAATTATTTTGTTAAGCTGAGTCCCAGCGATAACTGCGTTGAAAAACTTTTTAAATCATAGAAGATAGTAGATTTTATTCTCTACTTGACTCTTTTAATGGATTGCTTGTTCCGCTGCAGTTAAACTTGATGTTCGTTATATTTTATCAGTTTAACACTGTTGAAGGCTAATGATAATTTATTCTGCATTATCTTAGTCATAATATTTCTTACTGGGCTAGTTGAGCTCACCCTTTCTTTCACTGTTTTCTTCAGAAAATGAGAATATAGCTGGGACGAGTCGGGGAACGGAGTGATGAACCAGATGATAGTATTAGTAGTCCTCACTATTCTGTTAAATAGTGCGATAATAATTGTAATGAGGACTTCTTTTGAGTTTGTATAGTCTCTAGTAGATAATAATTGTATTCAAACTCACAGTTATGTTTTATCGTATTGTACACGACAGTTATATTAATAAGTTATATTTATATTTTGTATTATATATCTGACGATCCAAGATAAATGATGTTAATTTTGGGGACGTTCCGCATACCACCGTCCATTTTAATTGACGAGTCCATGGAATTGAGATTGAAATAATTTTTTGCCAAATTAAGCTTTCAACTTAAAAAAAGGAAAACGACCCCGGACCTAACCGTAGGGGACATGGGCCCCACCACCGTTTGACAACCCTCATATATATCTCTATAGCCATTAAATTCTCCAATTGTATTAAATATTTCATTCATATTCTATGCGGACGTTAGAGGAAAAGAGGTTGGTTTTGTTTGTTTTTTTATCAAGTTTCTCTCTCCACGTTTGGTAGCTATTTGAAGATGAATGTAGTAGTATTAGTTTAAGATAAAGTGCTTAATTGTCTAGAAAAGAAAAAGGATAAATAAATATTTTCTCTTTATAGTTAAGAGTCATGTTATAATATTATAAAAAAATTCAGTATAATTATAATTACGACTATAGGTAAGAATTAAAAAGAATGTCACTTTAATATATTTCATTTTATTACATACATTTATACGTTGGTTATAATTTATTTTTGTCAAATATTTATTAATATGTATATTATTTTTCTGTAATTAATTAAGCAATTTTCATTTCTTCCCGTTATTGGAGACTTGCACGTGTGCGGATTGAAGGGTGTAATTTTTTTTTTAAAAAAAAGATCTAATCACAATCAAAGAACTGTTTTTTGGGATTAGGTTGAACAGACAGTTGTTGAATATATATTTATATAATTAGACATCCATGTCAGTCAAATGCTCCTCCCCATTTGGGTTCCTCCTTGATTGATTCTTCACCAGCCAGCCAAAGCACTGAATGGTTCAACTTTAATTAAACTTCTGTTTGAGCTAGCGCATGTCTTTTTCTTAACTGATCTTTCTTTGCATGCCTAAATTTATAGGTGTACGTGGTAGTAACTAGGTATATATATATATATATATATATATATATATATATATATATCCCTCCCTCCTTCCTGTAACAAAACAAAACAAAACCACGCAAGTGGTGAATGCAGGGTGGGGTACGTGGTCAACCGATTCATCTCAAATCTCAATATGACAAAGAGTCCTTCTACGCCGACCGGCGTTTTCCGACCGGAGTAGTGACCAGCCGGAGTTTTTTTTTTTTTTTTTTTTGTTTTTGATTACAAAATAATTAATGTGATTTATTGAAACTGAAATTTTTATAAAATGCAGTGTATAACCCTGTTTGTTACGTGTATCCAAACGGACGCCTAAATCACTGCATTTTATAAAAATTTCAGTTTCAATAAATCACATTAATTATTTTGTAATCAAAAGTAAAAAAAAAAAAAAAAATTCTGGCCGGTCACTACCCCGATCGGAAATAGCCGGTCCCACTAGACTTTTTGTATGACAAAATGGCATTGGATTATTATTAATTTGTGATGAACTTTATTTTTCTTCAGTACTTTTACTTTTAGTAATTATATTATGTAGTACATGCCCTAGGCCTAGCTGCTACATAATACAAAATCTCCCTAGCTAATTACTTACTGTATAAATTAATAGTTTATGGTCGTTTTCAATTAAAATGAGAAATCTTCCCTCGCGGCTCTCGTAATTGGTTGATTGACATTTTTTTATATAATTAACGATTTCTATGTAAAATTAAATATATCATTATAATAAATATAAATAAATAAATTTCTTCATCAATATCATTATTTTTATTTATTTATTTACAATTGCTAGTAAACTCACAAAACCACCTATATTGCTTACAATTTTTCAAGCACCCTAGTAAAAGTTTCATGTCAATCTCAATCTCAATTGAGAAGAAAGAAAATTCATCCGGTACTTTTTTAGTTACGTATATTCTTTTTATTGTTATCCATCCTTTCACACTACTGTCTCTTTTAAGTCTTGCACGCAAATTAAACTGGCTACTCTATTTCTATGAGAATATCATTTTTCAACACAATTATACACACATCAAAATTAATGGGTTCCGCTCAAAAAAAAATTATTCCCTCTGTTTCACAAAATATATATTCTTCGATTATAATTATTATATAATTTAAAAAAACAAAAGTAAAGAATAAAGTATAAATAAGTTCTCGTTTTACCAACAACAAACTCTACGTAAATATACTAAAGATTCTTTCTTTATATTAGAAGCAACCGATCCTACACAAATATTTTTAAGAAGATGTATTTTTAAAAAAAAAACAAAAATAGGAAATGGAGTGAAAAAAAACAAGGGACAAGAAGCTAACATGCGCTGAAAGAGGGGAGCGAGGAATTGTAAAAGCAGGTGCACGAGGACGTTGAAATGGTACGGTGGATGCATACGGCTTACGATAGCGGGAATCATGTGATCTGTGAGTGGGTGGGAATAATGGAAAATCCCTTTTCTCTCCCTCCTTCTGCCCTCCAGCTCCGGTTTCGAATCCCCATAGCCAGACTATGCTTTGTCATTATCCTGAATCCAATCTTTTATCATTATTTTTTTGTCCTTTATCTGCAATTATAATTACAATATTATCAAATTATACTCTTTTTCCCCCCAAAAAAAATTATTTAATTATACTCTTTTATCATTATTTTAAAGATATGTTAATAACTTAATTTGAGTTAAATTAATTACGTTTAAGATAAACTGTTTATAAATAAATAAAATTTATAATTGTGTAATTTAATTTTTATGAAGCG
Source organism: Panax notoginseng (assembly GCA_016801055.1). Lineage (NCBI taxonomy): Eukaryota > Viridiplantae > Streptophyta > Magnoliopsida > Apiales > Araliaceae > Panax > Panax notoginseng. The sequence goes on along the minus strand of CM029013.1, from coordinate 41,772,433 downwards.
AAAAAGTTAGTAAGAATAAAAAAAATTAAAATAATCACTCAAGTTTATACTCCTTCCGTCCCAGGATAAAAGTCCTGGTTGATTTTTGACGCATATTAAGAAGAGAAATTAAATGACAAAATTGCTCATAATAATGTCATTAAATATGGAGAGAGAATTAAAATAAGAAAAGTATGAGATATTTAATGTTACGGACATAATAGGAAAAAATGTGTAAAAGTTTGGTTATTAAAAGAAAGAGAACATTTAACATGGGACAACCTAAAATAATAATAAGGATTTTTATCGTGGGACAGAAGGAGTATAAGAGAAAAAATATACAAAATTAATTACAAAATCTAATAAAAATAAAAACTACTAAAATCTAACGATCACATTGCAATTTGCCACATTGTTTTCCTTCTGCTAAAACTTCGTTGGCCAGAAATTTGTAATTATTGTACATGCAACAAAACATCATATCTGTATTAATATATCTAGTCAAGCCTAATCAACAACTAAAATATACTATAGTAACAAATGTTTTGAGGGTGGGATATAGCTGGCACGGACCCACCACTACAATCATACGTGGGCCCACCACATCTTATTCCATTCCCTCTTTTACTCCTCGTTACTCGTATAGTGCGAGTTCAACATAAGAATTCACATTATGCATGTGTTTATTTAAATATTGCAAGTATGTGATTTTTTTTATGCGATGGTAAAATTATTACAGTTTTATTTACCAACCGAGATAAGATGGCATAGCAGAGGAGTGTATGCCACGCATGGACTAAACGACAAGCTACTGGTGGGTCCTACCCTTAACAAACATAGTTCTTACATGGTGCAAGACTGGGGGAACCGAACTTGACTGAGCTGGGAGCCTCTGTCTGATCTCAGAGGTTGATACATGCATTTCTTTCGGCTGGCCACGTGTACTTTTCCACGCGTGGATCATGTGCTTTGGGTCGGGTTACCCACTGCGCGAGTTGTCGGCTAGCCAATAAGAGAGGCTGTCTAAATTGCCTTGATTTCCACGTGCCAGAAAGCATTTGGTTCCATATTGGCTCCATGACTCACCGGCCATCGCCTTAGGTAGAAAAGTAAGTTTCCAAAGTGAACAAATATTACCAATTGTATCTTAATTTATTTTAATAATTTATCTTTTAATATATTTTAATAATTTATATTTTCATACTAAAAAAATTTCTGAATAATTTAAACTCAAATTTATATTTTAATAATTTAAAGACGTTCAAAAAATAATTTCATTCCAATTTCAAATATTAAGATACAGTGGCGGAACCAGAACAAAATTTGAGGGGGGGCAAAATTTGAGGGCGATTAATGGAGGTCCGGAGCAACGACGTGTAGGAATTGAAGCGGTTGGCAGAAAAAGTGGTCGTTAAAGTGATTTTTTTTAACTGATGAAGCACTCAAACAACTTGAGTTAACTTATAACTCATGTATGTACATCAATTTACAGAGAGAACCCGTTAATTTTCATGTTTTAATCAAATTAATCTCTTTATGGCATTTATACAAACACATGGTATGCAAGCTTTAAAAATCCTAGTTTCATGACATCCAAACATATAAACACATAACCTCCATACAATACTCTATCCTTATATCATCTAAACCTTTCATGGTTCCATAATCAAAACTCTCATAACCAATTTCAAATCAATAACAAATATATTCTATCCAATTTCTATAAACTTATTTTACATAACCAATTTTACATATTTTTTTCTTTATTTTTGTGTGTGTGACTGGCCGTCCCCCGCCCCCGCCCCCGCCCCCGCCCCGCCCCGCCCCTCCCCTCCCCTCCCCTCCCCTCCCCTCGACCGGCCGGCTACCGGGGGAAGGTGCCCCCCCTGGCCCCCCTGGTTCCGCCAGTGTTAAGATATATTAAAATATAATTAAACACAATTAATATGTCATGCTCAGTCTAAGCAAAAGGTCTTTGAATTAAACTCCCCTTCGCCACTTTTCCATGTTTTTACCACCTTATCTTAACATGAACTTAAAAGTACTACTCCTTCCGTCTCTTGGTATATAAAATTTTTAAAATGTGTTTTTCTCTCTCTTCTTTAATATAGGTTATTTTAAATATGTGTATAAAAGTTAAAAAAATAATTAAAAAATATTAATTATATTATTAATTGTCTATAATACCCTTCACCTCATATAAGAGTAGAGAAGTAGATGAAAGAGTTTTATTGGGTGAAGGAGAGAAAGACTTAAGAATAGAGGAAAAGTATAGGATAATGATAAATATGGATCAAAAAATTAAGTAGAATAATAAGGGGTAATTTAGAAAAAATAGTGATTAATTCTCGTAGATAACCACAAACGACAAATAATTAATACTCCATCCGTTCCTTAATATAGATCGTTTTAAGGTTATGCACAAGCATTAAGGTAATGATTGTATAGCATTAACTATAATATCAATTGTCTATATTGTCCTTGTATTGAAATAAGAGATTGTTATTTATTGGACAGAAAATAGTGAGAGAACCAAAGTTACATTTAATATTTGGGATAATATTGAAAACTAAGCAGTTAATGCTTACTTGAAATTCTAAAACGACTTGTATTAAGGAACAAAAATATTTTTCTAAAACGACCTATATTAAGGAACGGAGGGAGTAATAACAAAAAAAGTCTAAAATGACCTACATATAGGCACTACTAAAAAAATGGTCATTTGTGATGGCCAAAATCCATCACAAAAAGAAGGAAAACCATCACGAAAGGTTTACGTGATGGCTTTAAGCATCATAATGGTCGTCTTGTATACGCCCATCATGAAAAGTTTTACGTGATGATTTTGACAATCACGCAAAAGCTTAGTGCTTTTGTGATGATTAATACAATCACATTAACACGTAATTTATTGTGATTGTCAAAGTCATCACAAAAAAAATAAGACTTTAGGGATCAAATGTAAGAACTAAATCTTTATTTACATATAATTTATTTTACTGTCTTAATTGTATCTATATTAATTGTATCAAATGATACTTGTAGGATTCGAACCCTCTCCCATTTTACAAACTAAATAACGAGTATTACCATTACACCAAAGTCCAGATAATGATTATAATTTTAAAATAAAATATAAAAGGAAACATATGTGAGTTGACTTACTAAACAAAATTACTTTCACATAAGATTTGGTGATTGTAATGACAGTCACAAATACTCTATAATAATGGTAAAATTAGTCATCACTAAAAGTCATCATATATTTTACTATTTTGTGATGACATAAAAATTTCATCACAAAATACCTTCTTTTTATAATTACAAATAAAAGTTGTCACAAAAATCTATCTTTTTTAATGATTGTCACGACCATCATAAAATATTGATTTAATAATTTCTTACATTTAAATATTAGTAATAGCTTAAATGCAATCACGAAAAGGGTATATCTATAAGTGATGACTTAGTGCATCATAAAAAGAAAATTTATTTTGTGTGAAAAAATTTGTGTGGTTGACATGGCTATCACAATTATAATACATTGATTGTAAGACCCCAAATTATTATTAAATGAAATTTAAATTTCTTCTATTTATTATTTTGAAATAGTAAGTGTTAAATTGATTAATGAGGTTAGTTATGGGTAAAATGCGCAAATATTTCAAATAAGCAGGTGGTTATAAAATATTCATTGTTGTCGGGAAATATTCGTTTGGTCGTGGAATATTCTTCCTGTCGGGGAATATTCGTACGACGGCGCAGTCTTTTGTGGGCCCCATAACGGAAAGCGATTGGATGAAGAAAACGACAAGTATATGTTGTTTATTAATAACGACGTAGTTGTTACCGTTAATACTGTTGGAATACCCGGTGGTTAAAACACAGTAATACGCGTTGTTACACAGTAGCACACTGTATTGCACCAATTATTGATTCTTACGTAAGAAGGCACTACTCAATAATGGTTACAGTAATTACTGTTCAGTATTTTATTTTATTGATTCAATAATTGCTGCGTTGATATTTTATATTACTGTTGTTTCAATAATTGTCACTACACAGTATTTTTCATTATAAGATCAATAATTCATATTATTTGAATAATATTATTAGATAACATTATTGGCAATGTCTAGAAAGTTCTGTCTAAGGAGAGGTTTGGTCATCTAATTGCGCGCCAGTAAGGAGAAATCCTTATTGGAAAGCCCCCTCTTTCCTGGGAACGGCATGGTTGTCATAAATGTGATTCTGTAATATTATTTGTGAATAATTAATTATTGATTCATATGATAAGGAAATATTTATTTTATGTGGATATAAATGAGGGATATATTTTATGGTTAAAAATGAAGGAGTTAATGTTGAGGTTTTTATCAGTATTTTTGTCAGAGTGGAGGTATTAAAAATCAGAGTTTTTGATATATTTTGCGGGGGTTATAATTTTTAATCCGACCGTTGGATCGTGGTATTTTTTGGATATGTTATACATATATAAGTTGAGTATATGTCCACAAATTTTGAACCGTTAAAAATGAACGTATGATTTATTATGAATTTTACGAGATGACTGGTTCAGAAATTATTGAATTTTCGGAGTTTATCATTTTGATGGAAAATTCTAGAATTGGTGGGCCCCACTCTTGGTTGGTGAAAAAATGTGCTGAGATTTTTATTCAAATATGGTGGGTGGGAATAGTAGCAGGTAAAGCCATCATGTTACAGGTTAAGTCTGCTTCGGCGTGTTAACATTTTCCTATAAAAAGAGGGCTAAGTTAGAATTGAAAATCACACCAGAAACAAGTTTTCTCTCTTTCTCTCTCTAGATTATTGAGTGTATTTTGTGAGTATTTAGATACTTTGAGAGTTTCTATTCATCAGAGCAAGTGTCTTTCAGCCTTATACCGATATTCCGACCAGAAGTACTGTCTTTACGAGGTAAGGGATGTTATTTTATTCAAAAATGATATTATTTCTTCAATATCATTATGCCGAAATATTGGTTGGAAATTTTTATCAAATTTAGAACTTTTCACGTCGGGGTTACTATTCATGAGTTACTATTCATGAGTTACTATTCACGAGTTACTATTCACGAGTTACTATTCACCGAAAAATAAAATTTTCTTCTTTTCGTCCAAAATATCTATTCTAGGTACTAGCTTTGATTGTATCCATGTTTTGATCATTCTTGAATTCTACTTCACTATGAATAATTATAAAGTATTTTTGGACATGGATAAATCGAAATACGAATCCTTAATATTTGTTATTTTGTTTTACTGGATTCGTTTTCTTTAAGATATTTTTCATCATCCTCAGTCCTAAATGATGATATTACTGAATATCTTTGGCCCGTAGTGCAAAGATGAATGATTAACTGATGAATATCTTTGGCCCGTAGTGCAAAGATGAACAGGTGTTGAGATGAACATGACCGACTGGTGATACAAATGAATATCTTTGGCCTGTAGTGCAAGGATGAATATTTAATTAAAGATGGTTATTAATTGTTGTTACAGGGATAAAATATTGATGATGAACTTTTAAATCTTAGAAGATAGTAGAACTCATTCTCTACTTGACTCTTCTAATGGTTTGCTGTTTCTGCTGCAGTTATTGATTTAAAACTTGTTGTCTATTGTATTCTATTAGATTTTTCCCTGTTGAAGACTAACGATAATTTGTTCTGTATTATCTTAGTCATAATGTTCTTTACTGGGCTAGTTGAGCTCACCCTTTTTCTTTTTGTTCCATTTTTCTCAGGAGGCGAGAATGTAGCGAGTACTAGTCGGGGTATGGAATGATGGTTCTAGAAGTTACTTTAGTAGTCCTCACCATTTTTGTGAAATAATGTATCAATAATTGTAATGAGGACTTATTTGAGTGTGGATATTGTCTAAATGACAATATTTGTATTTAAACTCACAGTTCTTGTGTTGTAATAATAAAGATGTAGTTGTTTCTGTACCATGTATTTTGGCGACTCAGAATGGGTGTTGTATACCTATTTTGGGGGCGTCACAGTTGGTATCAGAGCTTAGGGATATGATCTCTGGCGGAGATCGGGGAATAGAACTAGGAGGGGAGAGACGAATAAATCCTTCGCTAGTGTGTCCTACCTAAGCTTATTTATTGGTCAGTCATAATATAGGGGTATTATGTGATTTATTAATTTATTTAATTAACCCTTGTTTTATGGCAGTATTTGAGAATGTCGACTGAGAATGTTAACAGTGGAGTAAATGAGACCGTGGAGACACCGGTGCTTACCAACGAGGAGAACGTGCAACAGGCTGGCAATGTTCCTCCTGTGAACAACACCAATGAGCAGATGATGAATGATGGAATGTTTAGAAGTTTTTTGCAATTCATGCAAAACCAGACAAGGGAGACTCGTGTTCAAAATACAGGAGGAAATGATAGCAATTCACAGTTTGTCACAGCCAAACAGTTCAAAGAATTGGGACCACCAGAATTTAAGGGAAAGCCAGATCCGATCATGGCGGAAACGTGGGTCAAGCAAATTGCCAAGATATTCGATGTCTTGGGATGCACGGAAGAACAGAAGGTTCCATTCGCCACCTTTATGTTTCGTGGCGAGGCAGACTACTGGTGGGAGTCTGTGAAGCGTACCCATCCAGCCGCACTCAGCATGTCTTGGGAGACATTTCAGAAACTGTTCAATGATAAGTACTTTCCTGAAAGTATTCGTCATATGAAGGAGGTAGAGTTTATTAGATTAGAGCAGAATAATATGACGGTATCTCAGTACGAGGAAAAGTTTGCAGAGTTGTCCAGGTTTGCACCTCATTTGGTGGAGAATGAGGAACGTATGACGAGGATGTTTCTGAGAGGTTTGAAACCCGGCATACGTCAATATCTCATTTCTCATAAATTTTCTCTCTATTCAGATGTTGTCAACAGGGCTCAATTATTAGAGCGAGATAACGAGTACGGTCAACTGAGGGACCACAACCAGGATCATATCGGTGACAACAGTGATCAGAACAATGATAACCAGCGGAGAAAGAAAAATACAGACAAGAACGGCAACCACTCTGGTGGTAATCGTGGCTATGAAAATAGAAGAAGCGAGTCGGGAGGAGATTTTAAAAAGAGGAGATTCAACAATGACAATACGAAGACGTCAGTACCAGCAACAACTGGTTCCAAGGGAGGAGAACGACCACCGGTTATATGCTATAAGTGCGGAAAAGAAGGACATATCAGCCCAAACTGCCCACAACAGTTTAAGGTATGTTATAATTGTGGAAAGGAAGGACATATCGCTCGAGATTGCACTGTAGCAAAACCAAGTCCAACGGGGATGGTGACTCAAAAAGCTGCCCCAGAAAAGATAAAGTCAACGGTTCCTGGAAGAGCGTTTGTCGTGACTGGTCAACATGCGAGGAACCCAAACGAGGTGATCACGGGTAAGCTAATCATAAATTCATGTGAAGTTTATACCTTATTAGATACCGGTTCTACCCATTCTTTTATCTCTCCTGCTTGTGCTCAACGTTTAAACTTGACTCCGGAGAAGTTAGACTTTGATTTATCTGTGGAAACTCCGTTAGGAGAAACTTTCATCACATCCACTGTTTATAAATCTTGTTTGATCCAAGTTGGCACCATCACATTACCTGTTGACCTTATCTCTTTAAAGATACTTGCTTTTGATGTGATTTTAGGGATTGATTGGTTAACTACTCATCATGCCAAAATTGATTGTTTTCGTAAGGTTGTTAGTTTTCATATTCCTAACCAACCTGTTATACGAATTCAAGCAACTAAGCCATTAAAATCAATCACTGTTATATCAAGCCATAAAGTCATTCGTTTATTAAAAAACGGATGTCATGCTTTCTTAGCCCATGTTATGGATTTAAATAAAGACACGTCAAATTTGAATAATATTCCTGTTGTTATTGACTTTCCTGACGTATTTCCTGAAGAACTTCCCGGTCTACCCCCGGAACGTGAAATTGAATTCTTTATTGATCTTGAACCTGGTACAAAGCCCATTTCTAAAACCCCATATCGAATGACTCCTATTGAACTTCAGGAGTTAAAGGTCCAACTACAAGAATTGTTGGACATCGGTTTCATTCGTCCTAGTACATCTCCTTGGGGTGCTCCTATTTTATTTGTAAAGAAGAAAGATGGGAGTATGCGACTTTGTATTGATTACCGGGAATTAAACCATGTCACTATTAAGAATAGGTTTCCGCTACCTCGTATTAATGACATGTTTGACCAGTTACAAGGAGCACAATTCTTTTCAAAGATCAATCTTCGTTCTGGATATCATCAGCTGAAGGTTAAAACTGAGGATATTCTAAAGACTGCCTTCAGAACTCGGTACGGGCATTATGAGTTCCTAGTCATGTCTTTTGGATTGACTAATGCTCCTGCGGCTTTCATGGATATGATGAACCGAGTATTCAAGGTTTATTTGGATCAGTTCGTTGTTGTCTTTATTGATGACATCCTCATATATTCCAAAAGCCGTGAAGATCATGAGCATCATTTGAAGCTGGTACTCCAAAGGCTGCGTGAAAATAAGTTATATGCTAAGTTGAAAAAATGCGAGTTCTGGCTTGAGGAAGTAGCTTTCCTAGGGCACGTGGTGTCAAAACATGGAGTATCTGTTGACCCAGCGAAGATTGAAGCAATACAAAGTTGGGAGCAACCAAAGACGGTGACTGAAGTACGTAGCTTTCTGGGCTTAGCTGGTTATTATCGGAGATTCGTGGAAGGGTTTTCTCGAATCGCTACCCCGTTAACTCAGCTAACTCGGAAAGATATCAAATTCGTATGGAGCGAGGAATGCGAGAAGAGTTTTCAAGAGCTTAAGAGAAGACTCATTTCGGCACCTGTTTTGACCATACCATCTGGTTCGGATGGATTTGTTATATACAGCGATGCTTCAGGCAAAGGGCTAGGATGTGTTCTCATGCAACGTGGAAAAGTTATAGCCTATGCCTCGCGACAACTTAAAGAATATGAGAGAAATTATCCTACTCATGATCTAGAGTTGGCAGCAGTCGTTTTCGCGCTAAAGATCTGGAGGCACTACCTATATGGGGAGAAAGTGGAGATTTATTCAGACCATAAAAGCCTCAAATATTTCTTCACTCAAAAAGAACTCAACATGCGGCAACGACGTTGGCTCAAGCTGTTGAAAGATTACGACCACACTATTCAATACCATCCTGGAAAAGCAAACGTGGTAGCTGACGCGTTGAGCAGAAGATCTTATGCAGGAACGAGTGCGATGATGTCAAGTATATGTATAGAACCAACTTTAATTGATAAAGTTAAAGTTGCTCAAACCACAGACCCGGAGCTGATGCGTTTAAAGAAGAAAGTGCAAGAAGGTGCTATTCTAGAAGCAAGAATCGATGAAGAAGGAATACTTCGAGTCCACTCCAGACTTTGTGTTCCTAACGATTCTGATTTGAAGTACAAGATCATGATGGAAGCACACAATACACCATTTACAATCCATCCTGGAAGTACCAAAATGTATCGTGATCTTCGACATACATTTTGGTGGAATAATATGAAGAGAGAGATTGCAAAATTTATCTCGAGGTGTTTAACTTGTCAACGTGTAAAGGCAGAACATCAAGTGCCAAAGGGTCCATTGCAACAACTTGAGATTCCGAAATGGAAGTGAGAACACATTACCATAGATTTCGTTACGGGTCTTCTCACGGTTTCTCAAGGCATAAATGTTATTTGGGTTATTGTTGATAGATTAACTAAGTCTGCTCATTTCTTGCCGATACGGGAGACTTATTCCCTTGAACGTCTTGCTCGTATATACGTAGATGAGATTGTGAGACTGCATGGCATGCCAGTATCCATAGTTTCGGATCGTGACCCAAGATTTACTTCAAGATTTTGGGTTAGCTTGCAAAAAGCAATGGGCACAGATTTACGATTTAGTTCGGCATACCATCCTCAAACGGACGGACAATCAGAGAGGACTATTCAAACCCTTGAAGATCTATTAAGACTTTGTGTCCTAGATTTCAAAGGGAGTTGGAATAAGTACCTACCATTGGTGGAATTCTCCTACAATAACAGTTATCAGGCAAGTATAGGTGTGGCCCCATTTGAAGCATTATATGGACGAAAGGGTCGCTCTCCAGTATGTTGGGACGAGGTGGGTGAAGCAACATTGTTGGGACCAGAGTTGGTACGCATGACTACAGAGAAGATCCAAACGATTCGACAACGTATACAAACGGCACAGGATCGACAAAAGAGTTATGCGGATCTTCATCGAAAGGACGTAGAATTTGGCATTGGGGATCATGTATTGTTGCGTGTGGCTCCATGGAAAGGAGTTACAAGATTTGGGAAGAGAGGAAAGCTCAATCCACGATTTATTGGTCCATTTCAGATTCTTGACCGAGTAGGAAATGTGGCCTATAGACTCGCGTTACCTCCAAGTATGTCTCGTGTTCATAATGTTTTTCATATATCTGTGTTACGTAAATATGTGAAAGACCCAGACCACGTTATTGAGTTAGAACCGGACGAGATAGCTGAAGACTTAACGTACGAGGAGGTACCTGTCAAGATTTTAGATAGAAAGGAGCATGTCCTACGCACGAAGGTCATACCACAAGTAAAAGTTTTGTGGAGAAACCATGCTATTGAGGAAATGACCTGGGAGTTAGAAACGGAAATGAAAGCGAGGTATCCTCATCTTTTCGAAACACCAGGTACGTACGTCAATTTCGAGGACGAAATTTCATAAGGAGGGGAGGTTGTAAGACCCCAAATTATTATTAAATGAAATTTAAATTCCCTCTATTTATTATTTTGAAATAGTAAGTGTTAAATTGATTAATGAGGTTAGTTATGGGTAAAATGCGCAAATATTTCAAATAAGCAGGTGGTTATAAAATATTCATTGTTGTCGGGGAATATTCGTTTGGTCGTGGAATATTCTTCCTGTCGGGGAATATTCGTACGACGGCGCAGTCTTTTGTGGGCCCCATAACGGAAAGCGATTGGATGAAGAAAACGACAAGTATATGTTGTTTATTAATAACGGCGTAGTTGTTACCGTTAATACTGTTGGAATACCCGGTGGTTAAAACACAGTAATACGCGTTGTTACACAGTAGCACACTGTATTGCACCAATTATTGATTCTTACGTAAGAAGGCACTACTCAATAATGGTTACAGTAATTACTGTTCAGTATTTTATTTTATTGATTCAATAATTGCTGCGTTGATATTTTATATTACTGTTGTTTCAATAATTGTCACTACACAGTATTTCCCATTATCAGATCAATAATTCATATTATTTGAATAATATTATTAGATAACATTATTGGCAATGTCTAGAAAGTTCTGTCTAAGGAGAGGTTTGGTCATCTAATTGCGCGCCAGTAAGGAGAAATCCTTATTGGAAAGCCCCCTCTTTCCTGGGAACGGCCTGGTTGTCATAAATGTGATTCTGTAATATTATTTGTGAATAATTAATTATTGATTCATATAATAAGAAAATATTTATTTTTGTGGATATAAATGAGGGATATATTTTTGTGGTTAAAAATGAAGGAGTTAATGTTGAGGTTTTTATCAGTATTTTTGTCGGAATGGAGGTATTAAAAATCAGGGTTTTTGAGATATTTTACGGGGGTTATAATTTTTAATCCGACCGTTGGATCGTGGTAATTTTTGGATATGTTATACATATATAAGTTGAGTATATATCCACAAATTTTGAACCGTTAAAAATGAATGTATAATTTATTATGAATTTTACGAGATGACTGGTTCAGAAATTGTTGAATTTTCGGAGTTAATCATTTTGGTAGAAAATTCTAGAATTGGTGGGCCCCACTCTTGGTTGGTGAAGAAATGTGCTGAGATTTTATTCAAATGTGGTGGGTGGGAATAGTAGCAGGTAAAGCCATCAGGTTGCAGGTTAAGTCTGCTTCAGCGTGCTAACATTTTCCTATAAATAGAGGGCTAAGTTAGAATTGAAAATCACACCAAAAACAAGTTTTCTCTCTTTCTCTCTCTAGATTATTGAGTGTATTTTGTGAGTATTTAGATACTTTGAGAGTTTCTATTCATCAGAGCAAGTGTCTTTCAGCCTTATACCGGTATTCCGACCAGAAGTACTGTCTTTACGAGGTAATGGATGTTATTTTATTCAAAAATGATATTATTTCTTCAATATAATTATGCCGAAATATTGGTTGGAAATTTTTATCAAATTTGGAACTTTTCACGTCGGGATTACTATTCATGAGTTACTATTCACGAGTTACTATTCACGAGTTACTATTCACCGAAAAATAAAATTTTCTTCTTTTCGTCCAAAATATCTATTCTGGGTACTAGCTTTGATTGTATCCATGTTTTGATCATTCTTGAATTCTACTTCACTATGAATAATTATAAGGTATTTTTGGACATGGATAAATCGAAATACGAATCCTTAATATTTGTTATTTTGTTTTACTGGATTCGTTTTCTTTAAGATATTTTTCATCATCCTCAGTCCTAAATGATGATATTACTGAATATCTTTGGCCCGTAGTGCAAAGATGAATGATTAACTGATGAATATCTTTGGCCCGTAGTGCAAAGATGAACAGGTGTTGAGATGAACATGACCGACTGGTGATACAAATGAATATCTTTGGCCTGTAGTGCAAGGATGAATATTTGATTAAAGATGGTTATTAATTGTTGTTACAGGGATAAAATATTGATGATGGACTTTTAAATCTTAGAAGATAGTAGAACTCATTCTCTACTAGACTCTTCTAATGGTTTGCTGTTTCCGCTGCAGTTATTGATTTAAAACTTGTTGTCTATTGTATTCTATTAGATTTTTCCCTGTTGAAGACTAACGATAATTTGTTCTGTATTATCTTAGTCATAATGTTCTTTACTGGGCTAGTTGAGCTCACCCTTTTTCTTTTTGTTCCATTTTTCTCAGGAGGCGAGAATGTAGCGAGTACTAGTCGGGGTATGGAATGATGGTTCTAGAAGTTACTTTAGTAGTCCTCACTATTTTTGTGAAATAATGTATCAATAATTATAATGAGGACTTATTTGAGTGTGGATATTGTCTAAATGACAATATTTGTATTTAAACTCACAGTTCTTGTGTTGTAATAATAAAGATGTAGTTGTTTCTGTACCATGTATTTTGACGACTCAGAATGGGTGTTGTATACCTATTTTGGGGGCGTCACATTGATGACAAGATTAGTCATCACTAAGAGCCATCATATATACTATTATTTTGTGATTGCTTAAAAACTCCATTACAAATTACTATCTTTTGTGATTGTTTTTAAAAACTGTCACAAAATTCCATCACGTATTCTTATTTTTCTAGTAGTGAGGAATGGAGGGAGTATTTATTAGACATAAAATAACGAGAAAACTAAAATTTTATTTAGTACTTGAAGTAATATTGGAAACCAAGTAATTAATATTTAATTGAAATTCTTAAACGACAAATAGTAAAAGACAAAAATATTTTTTTAAAACAACATTTAAAAAGGAACGGATGGAGTACAATTTTTTTTTAAGTGAATAAAATTAAAATTTATATATATATATATATATATATATATATATATATATATATATATATATATAAATGAGAGTAATACACAACTAGTATTAATTATGAACACTATTTCACATAATGTATTTCTTATTGCTAATAAAATATTTTAAAGATCCACATTTAAATTTTTAACGGCTTTCAAAGGTTAGATGTGCAGAACTTAGGAGCCTTCCATGGGTTAGACTCTTGGAAGGCACGTATTTATTCCCATCTTCTTCCCCCCTTTTTTTGCTACAATTTTCAGCAATGAATTTTTTATTTTTTGTGGATATCTATGTATTTTGTGATAGTGAACAAAGATTTTCACAAATTATAATTTGATAAAAAAAAAAAAAGAAGAATGAGAAGGTAATGAAAATGTAAACCTCAAAGAAATTTACTTTTTGCGCATATTAATAAATAGAATAAAATAATAAAATTATTCATATTTAATTACATAGTTTTTTGCTCTATGAATATGCATAGAGAATATTATAAATATAACAATTAATATTAAGAGTATTATAGATAAATTATTGTAAAATAATAAATTATTTAGGATTAATAGACATTTAACATGAGACTATCTAACATAGTACTACCTCCTATTCAAAATTAGATATACATTTTAACTTTTAAAAGTCAATTTGTGAAATCTTAAAACTTACAATTTCTAAAATTTCGTTCAAGTTTTGGAAATAACAAAGATGATAATTAGTGATATTTTGTAGTTAGTTTATAATTGTTATATTTTTTTTTATTAAAACTAAATAACTTCATAATAATTATGAATTTTAGGATTTCGTTAATTCAGTCAAAAAATCAAAATATATCTATAATTTTGGAGCAGGAGTAATAAATAATTTTATCCTGAGACGGAGGGAGTATATATTATAATAATGTCAAGAACTTAAGTGGTTGACACACCCTAATTTTCTGTAGGGTAAATACGTACTTAGCAATTACTCAAACTATTTTTATAAAGGTTAAAAAATTAAAAAAAATAAAGGAAAAGAAGAAGAAGAAGGTCCTGGTCCTCCTGGAGGCCTAGACAGTTCAGTATAACGTGATTTTTTAAATGCCCCTATTATAATTCCACCTTACTATAAGGAAGTACATTCAAGTAGCATGCCGCAATTACTATAATGTCCTTGGGTTTCTCATTCTACTTATAGTAGAAGATGTGGATACAATCATACAAAGATAAGGTCAGATTTGTTTCTTGTTGATTTAGTGTTGGCTTGCTGCTGCTACGGAGGATGCAAGACGCGCGTGTGTCTCCTCAAATACACGTGATAAATACCTCACAACAAATGCAAAAAGAAAAGCTTAAAAAATAGGAGTATAAAAACTAGACAGAAGAAGAAGAAGACAGTGCAATGAGTATCTCACAACAGCTGTCATATTCAAACTGATTATTTGATATTCTTTTTTTTTCCTCCCATAAACCTTACTTTATCATACCATACTTCTTTAAGTCTCGCTGCATTGGGATTGAAGTACTAAAATTGAAAATAAAATATTTTTTTAATTTTATATTAAATGTAGATACTTTTTTTATTTTTTTTATATAATATTAAATATTAGGTGGGTATTAATTGTATGTGAAAAATCTAAAACCTGAGAGATGGGATTAAAGTTAGAAGAATTTTTTTTGGAACTTTCTTATCATTTTATTTTAATACTACTATTTTCTTGTCTTGTATTTTAGATTGCATTTATATATATATATATATATATATATATATATATATATATATATATATATTCTTTTTCATAATTTAGGGTCCGTTTCATACCCATGTTTGATCTCAAAGTTTTGTTTTAGTTGCCATATTTTTTGAAATCGAATTTCATAAAACCTGGAAGTAAAAAAGTAAAAAAAAATCCAAAATTATTTCTTAATTTTCTCAACATATATACAAAATTATTAAAACTTTTAACTGTCTTTCCAGGGAGTGAAATTGATCAATTGTAAGTTTTAAAGAAGCATTAATAACTTAATTTTTAATAATATTTCTATATTAAATATTCATTTTTCTTTCATCTTTACAATAAATTTAGAAGAGTAATACGCAGATTTTTTATTTAATTTGATTAATTAGATAAAATATTAATAATTAGATGTGTCTCGTACCTCCGACACTGTATGTATGGCAAAATTTATCTCAAACTTTGGACGGCTCAAATAATTTATTAAGTGAACGAAAAATTTAAAATTATTTATATTTTATTAGATAGACTCTAAGTTTTGTAGAAAGTCAATTTTAAAAAAAAATCCGACCGACAAGTCGAAAGGAAGTCAGGGAAAAAAAATTATAAGAAATACAAACCGACCCGAACCTAACAACAAGAAGTAATTAGGTTCTGTTTATGGGGCATTAGGTAGCACCATGTACGTCGTACGAGTAGGGGTGCTCAAAAAATTCAATTTTTTGGTTTTTATACCGAACCGGTTGAAACCGGTACCTGCGGTACCGATTTTTTCGGTTTCGATTTTTTCGGTACCGATTTTTCGATTTTTTTAAATTTTTCAGTACCGGTAACGGTAATAGCAAATTCGAATTCGGTAAAACTAAAAAAACCGCAAGAAAACCGAAAGTCTAATAAATACTTACATAAATACTTACAGTACTTCGTTTACTCTCTCTCTTCACATGGTTATCACTGTTTTGTTGGTTTCTCAGTTCTCACCTTGACCATGTTGCATTGTTGCTTGCACAAGATGACAAACCAACTCACTTTGCTCAGTTCACTTTGCATTCTTACTGATTATTTATATATTTAGTAGTACTAGATTAGCATCAAATCCATGTAATTAACAAAATTAATGTACAAACTAAAAATGTGAAAATGACAAATAAAACCCGGTATACTTACTTTAATTGCTTTTTATAATATCTATTTATCTATCTATCATGGCACGGATGAGTGTAGTTTCTAATTCTAAATTGGAGGGTTTTTTTTCGTAATCTTAAAAAATTCATTAGGAAATATTTTTAAAAAATTAAATTGATGTAAATTATTTAAGTTTTGATGACAACAGATGTATTAATTATTTTTAGTATTCTTGGGCACTTTACAAAATTATAAAAAATCAAATGAATTCTAACAATTGAAATTTGAAAATTTTGCAAATTAATCTTGAAAAGTTAAAATGAGACTGTAATTTTGATACTGCCATAGCTGAATTAAATTTCTGGATCCGTCCCTGTCAATATCAATCAATTATAATTAATTAATCATAAAAGCAAATAAATAAATAAAACAATATATGCATGATGGAAACTGCATTTCTTTTATTCAAGAAAATTGATTGTTCTACATTTTTGTCAATCAATCTATTAAGAATCTAAACAAATCTGTTATCCTATTATTTAAAACAAAACAAAATAAATATTATTTTCTTATGCTCGTAAACATGTATTGGTATGAGTATAATAACCATCTAATATAATAGTAAAATTTTCTATTTTTTCTTAGTATATATCAACTCACTTTGCTCGGTTCTCTTTTTTGTATTCACCATGGAGATCCAAGTTTAACAAAACAACTGTCCACATTTATTAAATCAAAACAACAACTCAACATTCAACAAGCACAAAGCCAGTACCGATTAAAAAAAAATTATTTTAAAACTCAACATTCAACAAGCAACTCAAAATATTTAAAAAAATATTGAACAAGCAGCAGTACAACACAAAGCACCATAGCTTATTTAAAAAAATTATTTAATTATTATTATTTATTAATAATTATATATGTCACCATGCATGCGGCATAAACCGAAAACCGAATCAAAAAAATCGGTACCGATTATGTACCGAACCGGTACCGAAATCGGTAATTCGGTACCGATTTCGGTTCTTGGTTTTTCGGTATTTTCGGATCGGTACCGGTTCAATTTTTTCGATACCGGTTCGATTTTTTACCGATGAGCACCCCTACGTACGAGTAACAGAAACAGATACGTATTTTTCTTTTTTATACTTTTTCCTATTTCCTTTGCATTTAATGGGGCGGAGCCTTCGTAAACTAAATACACTATATTTTCTTTAATACTACTGGTATATTTCTCAATCTCGGGAATAAGGGATAATCTCGGTGGATGGGGTGGGGTGGGGTGGAGTGGGGTGGTTGGGGGGGTGGATTGGGGGATGTAATGAACTAGCTTAATTAGTTCAATACCGTAACAATTGTAATGGAATAAGTCTCAATAATTGGACTTATCCAGTGAAATTTAACAGAGAACTAGCAGAAAATAGAGTAAGGAAGAGGGAAGAAGAGAGAATAATAGAGAATTGGGGAAGAAGTAATAACAGATTTTTCATTTCTTCATACCTCACTATCCAGCAGATTATATCACAAACAAATGGTTAGCTAGCTCAGCACATGCTTCCCTCACTCGACTGAAACAGAAATAAGGAACAAAAAGATAGAAGTAACCTTCTTTGACAAAAGACACCAATAACCTGACTTGGGAACAAAAAAAGACTGTGATACCCTTATTAACTAATTAACTAACTGTAGCATCCTTAATTAGGCTAGCAACAGACTATTCCTCCTTCCTTACAGTCCCTCCGTCTTAAGAAGATCCTTGTCCCCAACGATGGAAATGAGAAAATTTCAGGTGAAGCTGGTCCCAATCTTCCCATGTGGCTTCGGATGGTAGAGAGTTCCCCCATTGCACCAACAGTTCAACACTAACTGCATTATTTTTCTTAATCATCCTCTTGTCAAGTACTGCCAGAGGTTCTGCTAGGAAGTGACCATTTGCATCCACAGGAGGCAAAGAAGGAGAAGAAGTGCAGCGCTAACCAATCTTCTTTTTGAGCAGTGTCACATGGAAAATAGGGTGAACCTTGGTGTGGCCTGGCAGCTGCAGTTTATAAGCCACTGCTCCCACCTTGGCTTCGACCATGAATGGTCCATAATATTTAGGAGTTAGTTTTCGAAAAGGTGTCTGAGCAAGGGTGACCTGTCTGTAAGGCCTGACCTTCAAATAAACCATGTCCCCTAGTACAAATGTCCGCTCAGATCTATTCCTGTCAGCATAGCACTTGATCCTTGACTGAGCTTCCACCAGATTTTGCTCAAGTATTTTGAGCAGTTGAGACTTGTCTCTGCAAAACTGCCTAGTAGTAGGGTCCTATACCCTTCCCCACTGATGCAAAGACAAATGGGGAGGCTTATACCCATACAACATTTCAAATGAGGAAGCTTGTAAACCATTATGGAAATGGGAGGTATACCACCACTCAGCTAAGTCCAACCAAGCAGTCCAGCCGTGTGGCTTTTGGGACACCATACACCTAAGATAGCATTCTAAAATTTAGTTGATTCTTTCAGTTTGACCATCGGTTTGGGGATGGTAAGCTGTACTCATTTGCAGTTTAGTGCCCACAAGTTTGAATAGAGATTGTCAGAAAAGGCTAATGAAAATTTTGTCTCTGTCAGAGACTATAGAAGAAGGTAAGCCATGTAGTTTGTATATGTGAATAATGAAAAGCTGGGCTAGATGAGCAGCAGTGAAAGGGTGTTTGAGAGGAATAAAATGACTATATTTAGTAAGTCTATCCACCACTACCCAAATGACTGTCATACCAGCAGAACTAGGCAGTCCTTTTGTGAAGTCCATGGTGATATCAGTCCAGGGAGTATCTGAAACTGGAAGAGGCTGGAGCAAACCTGGAGCAAGAACATTTTCATGTTTTTGTTGCTGGCATACATCACTCTTTAACAAAATCAGTTACATCTTGCCTTAATGTTGGCCACCAGAAATATTGATTAATCCATTCATAGGTACCCCTTATCCCAGAATGCCACCCAATATGAGAGCTGTGGAACTCCTCTAAGAACTTCCTCCTTAGATTAGAATCTAGCCCCAGCATAAATCTATTCTAAAACTTCAGTCTGCCACTGTTAAAAGAATATTCAGGTAAGCTACTGAGGTCTATTTGTAGTTGCATAATAAGCTCCTTAAGTCCTTCATCTTTCTCCCAAGAGTGAGCAATTTCCAGGACCCAGTTTGGTATTAGTGTTGTGACCAGATTGAGCTCTCCAACTTCTTCAGTTTTGTCCAATTGAGAAGGAACCTCCCCAGACAAACTGTCAGCCACTACATTTTCTTTTCCCTTTCTGTAAATTATCTCATAATCCAGCCCCATAAGTTTGGTGATCCATTTTTGTTGATTGATTGTTGTAATCATTTGGTCCAATAGATACTTTAAACTCTGGTGGTCTGTCTTGATGAGGACTTTATTCCCTAACAGGTAATGCCTCCATTTGTTTACTGCATGAACCACAGCCATGAGTTTCTTTTCATAAGTTGAGTATCCCAGATGTTGTCCTGCTATAGCCTTACTAAGGAAGGCCATAGGCCTTCCTTTTTGTGACAAAACTGCACCAATGCCATAGTGGGAGGCATCTGTTTCCAGTACAAAAGCATCATTAAAATTAGGCACGGTAAGGACTGGGCTTGTGTCATAGCCACCTTAAGAACCATAAATGCTTCAGTTCCCTGGTCAGACCATTTGAAGCTATTTTTCCTCAATAAATTAGTAAGGGGCCTGCTTATCAACCCATAATTCCTGATGAACCTCCTGTAGTAATCAGTTAGGCCTAGAAATCCCCTCAACCCTTTTATATTCTTAGGTACATGCCATTCCATCATACATTTAATTTTATCTGTATCAGTTGCCACCCCTTGTGGAGATATGATGTAGCCTAAGTATTGAATAAAATCTATCTTGAAAACACATTTCCTCCTTTTGGCAAAAAGTTTGTAATCTTGTAGCAGTTTGAGGGTCAGTCTTAAGTGTTCCAGGTGTTCATCATAATCTTTACTATAAACTAGTATATCGTCAAAAAAGACTAGGATAAATTTTATGAGGAAAGGCTGGAATACCTGGTTCATTAGTGACTGGAAAGTGGCAGGAGCATTTGTGAGCCCAAAAGGCATCACCAAAAATTCAAAATGGCCATTATGAGTCCTAAAAGCAGTTTTTGGTATGTCATCTTTATGTACCCTGATTTCATGGTATCCTGATCTTAAATCAAGCTTGAAAAACCACCTGGAACCATGTAACTCATCCAGCAACTCATCAATGGCAGGTATAGGGAACCTATCCTTGATAGTCATAGCATTTAGAGACCAGTCATCAACACACAACCTCCATGTTCCATCTTGTTTTTTGACTAAAAGAACTGGAAAAGCATATGGGTTATTGCTTGGTTGAATTACACCATTCTGTAACATCTCCTGTACAATCTTCTCTATTTCCTTCTTCTGAACACAGGAATACCTATAGGGCCTACGACTGACTGGCTGACTATCCTCCTTAAGCTTTATATGATGGTCATGGGTCCTACTAGGTGGAAGACCCTTGGGTTCCTAAAATACCTCCTGGAAATCCTGCAACAACCCTTGCATCTTAGGACATGTTTCAGTCAACTGGATTGGTTTTGGATCCCTTCAGCTATGGCTTCTATGGCTATATGTTCCTTCCTGGACCTTGTCCTCCCCTGGATGTATCCCAAACAAAAACCCAAAATAGACATGGTTAGCGAATTGTAATGTTTGGCTGAACTCCCCAGAATTCATCATTTCAATGGTAGGTGTCACATGGTCAGATTCACCTTGTAACACAATAGTTTGCCCTCTTCTAGTAATAGTCAGCTGTAGGTTCTGGAAATCAAAGGTTATAGGATTGAAGAGCTTCAACCATTGGACATCTAGGACAACATCTATTCCCCCCCCAGAGGCAGTATTCTAAAGTCTGTATTGAACTCCTCCTTTTGAATGGACCAATGCAATTGAGGACAAAGCTGACTGCTACGGGTGAGCATGGTGGTGCGGTTTGAAAATTTTAAAATCGCACACGAAATCGCTTGTGATTGGTGCGGTACGTTTTTAAAGTGTGCGGTGCGGTTTTAATTGGTGCGGTTTTAGTTCCAAAACTAATTTAAACCACAAAAAAATCTAAGCCTTTAATAAAATTTAAAATAAAACTTACATCGAGCAATTAACTTAGTGACAGAGTTGGCAATGAGAATTATATCAAGCATGCTTTAAAACTAAAACATATGCTATATAAAACAACGGAGACCATATATTCGATAACAAGCAAAAATATTTATCTAGTTCTCCAAAAATTAAAAGTAAATACTGGAGATAGAATGAAATTCTATCTCATATATTGTAGGGAGGACTTATAGAATATAATTCTAACTATACCTAATTTGAAAAATAATCTATTAGATTATTACTATTATAGCATTGACATTAACCAATGCATCAAGTGCTCGAGCCCTTCAGCTATAAGCCCCTCCAATAACGCATCAAAGATATTCAAAATTTCAAAACAAAATTGCTTAATTTTTGACTCTATAACCTCTAACATCTTCTTTAAATTGGTGAAAAAATGACAATGCAAGACTGGAGTTTTCTCTGAGCGTGTTCAAGTGAAAAGTAACTTTGGAATTTACTAGAGATAATACAAACATACACACACATGGTGCGGTTTCGGTTTTATGCGTGCGATTTTGGTTAATAACCAAACCGGAACCGTAAATTTAGTTATTTAACCCACCTAAAATCGTCACATACGCCGGAGCCATTTGTGCAGTTTTAATTGGTGTCGTTCGTGCGATTTTTGGTGTGGTTTCGATTCCAATTTGATTACTTGCTCAGCCCTACTGACTGCTATTCACCTTGAACCCATCTAGTACAATAGCTGTCAAGATACAGTTGCCATTTACACCAGCCTTGATTGCTTTGGTTGCTTGAGGATCCAAAAAATTGTGGGTGTTGCCACTATCCACCATAATTCTCAGGAATTTACCATTGGCCATTCCCAAAAGCCTGACTGTATTATTAGTGTTGTGACTCGAGAGAGCATGTGTGACGCCCCCAAAATAGGTATACATCACCCATCTTGAGTCGCCAAATACATGGTACAAAATTCAAATACAACTTAATAATACAACTGTCGTGTAAAATACGACAAAACATAAACTGAGAGTTTTAATACGAATATTGTCTTCTAGACAGTATTCAACTCAAATGGAGTCCTCAATACATTTATTATCACACTATTTCATAGAATAGTGAGGACTACTAAGGCTATCATCTAGACCGTCACTCCGTTCCCCGACTAGTCCCGACTACGTAGGGGTGTTAGCCGAGCAGAGTAGCCCGATACTCAACTCGAAATCGGTTCGAAAATATGATCCAAAGCTCGAATTCAAAGTTGATTCGAGTTGAATATGATCCATACTCGTTTTCTGTTTAATGATACACGAGTCGAATTCGAGTATATCAGTATTCGCTCAGATTAGGGTTCGAGTATTTCATTTTTTTTTGAACCATACTCGATACCTGCTCGATGGATCATATCCGGATACTTGTCTGATCTATACTAAAAAGCTAAATATGTGATATTTGTATAATCTTGTACTTGAATAAATCAGAGAATTGATTGTCAATTCGTATTACATTCTTTGTAATTTCTTTACATAAATAAAAGTAAAAGACTTTTATATATAAACATTAGTTTAATAATTAATTTAATATGTAGTGGTTCAGTATTAAGTGAAATGATTCATATTCGAAACTCGATTTGAAGGCTCGTGAGTAACTCGTTTTGTAAACGAGTCGAGTACTTACGAATCGAGTAAGTCCGAGTAACGATCCGAGTCGAATATGGAGCAAAATTAGAAATTCATTATCGAATTCGAGTCGAATTCGAGCTCAATTTTTTCGAGTCGAGTCGAATCTGAGCATTAGAGAGTTCGCTAAGATTCGACTCGTTTTCACCCCTACGGCTACGTTCTTATTTTCTGAAAAGAACAATGAAAGCAAAAGGGTGAGCTCAATTAGCCTAGTAAGAAATATTATGACTAAGATAATTCAGAATAATTTATCGTTATCCTTCAAAAGTGTTAAACTGATAAAATATAATAGACATTAAGTTTAACTGTAGCAGAACAAGCAATCCATTAGAAGAGTCAAGTAGAGAATAAAATCTACTATCTTCTATGATTTAAAAAGTTTTTCATCACTTTTATCGCTGACTCAGCTTAGTAAATAATCCACATCATCCCTGGACTACGGCTAAGGATATTCATTAGTATCACGACCACAAATTATCCATGCACTACGGGCCAAGGATATTCATGTATTCATCAATGGTCATGATCATGCCAACAACT
Organism: Panax notoginseng; assembly: GCA_016801055.1. Classification (NCBI taxonomy): domain Eukaryota; kingdom Viridiplantae; phylum Streptophyta; class Magnoliopsida; order Apiales; family Araliaceae; genus Panax; species Panax notoginseng. The sequence goes on along the minus strand of CM029013.1, from coordinate 41,748,631 downwards.
GTCCATCGATGCACTACGGGCTAATGAGAACTTTTACTACATCATTTATAACATTACGGTCATGATTATACCGAATAATCCCTATTCATAATCATACCAAGTTCATATATGCACTATAGGCCATAGATGACTTTCAACATAATATAAACATGAGAATGATGACAATGATATAAGAATTCAATAAAACAAGTTGAAGGATAAATTTTTAAAGATTTATAATTTAATTTATCCAGAAATCAATAACGTCCAAATTGTCAACATGATACTGCTTTGTGGAGTAAAATTCAAGAATAATATTGTACCAAAAATAATTTGGACCAAAAACGAATCAATTTATATCATAAATAGTACCCCGGGTGAAGAGTACTCGAGTGAATAGCACCCCGTGAATAGTACTTTGGGAATAGTAACCCCGTGAATAGTGCTCCGACATGAAAAAGTTAAAACTTATCAAGAATGCTCAGAATAATATTTTCATGAAAAGATATTGTATGAAGCGCAAATATAAAGGATATTCTACTAATTTCATGGAGTATAAAAGCCAAAATTTTAACAAAACGAGTATAGAATTCAAAATCTGAAACGAAATAATATTACTTACATACTACAGAGTATGGAAGAAAATATTATTTCAAGTGAATATTGAACAAAAATAACATCCCTTACCTTGAAAAGAAGATTATTCCAACTGGTATAGCGGGGATATTCTTGAAAAAAACTTTCACTATTTTCTACGCTCAAAGCTTTCTAAAACTCAAAAGAAATACTCTCAAGATTATAGAAGAAGAATTTTCTGATTCTGGTGTGATTTTCAATTCTAACTTAAGCGCCTATTTATAGAAAAATGCTAGAACGCCATAGGAGACTAAAATAATAAAATATTATTATTATTATTATTCTCTACGCATCAACTAAGACCAATTCCAGCACTCCACTCTTGAACCAAAAATCAGCACATGTTTTCTAACAAAAACAAAAGTGGGTCCCACCCATTTTAATAAAAATTATTTTATTTTTCGAAAATTCAGTAATTCATAATAAATATCCCTTTTATCAGAAAAATACGAATTTTATGTCTATTCCATACGAAATCGAATTCTCTACAACTTTGTAGCTTTAAGTTTTTCCAAATTTCAGATAAAAATTATCCGAAATCCACAAACGGATGATTTTTAACACCTTTTAAAATTCATAACAAATCATGCGTTAATTTTTAACGGTTCAAAATTTGTAGACATATACTCAACTTATATATGTATAATATATCCAAAAATCACAACGATCCAACGGTCGGATTAAAATTATAACTCACGCAATAGAGCTTTAAGAACACTGATTTGATTTTTTAATACCTCCATTCCGACAAAAATACTGATAAAATACCTCAACATTAATTCCTTCATTTATAACCACAAAAAATAAATATTTTTCTATCCATCATTTATGTCCACATAAAATAAATATTTTCTTATCACATAAATAAATAATTTATTATTCACAAATAATATTACAGAATCACAATAATAATAACCAGGCCGTTCCCAGGAAAGATGGACCTTTCCGATAAGGATTTCTCCTTACTGGCGCGCAATTAGGTGACCAAGCCTCTCCTTGACAGAATTTTATAGACATTGCCAATAATGTTATCTAATAATATTATTCAAATAATATGAATTATTGATCTGATAATGGAAAATATTGTGTAGTGACAATTATTGAAATAACAATAATACAAAATATCAGCGTAGCAATTATTGAACCAATAAAATAAAATATAAAACAGTAATTATTGTAACAATTATTGAGTAGTGCCTTCTAACGTAAGAATCAATAATTCAAAAATAATGTGCAATACTGTGTGCTACTGTGCAACCACGAGTATTACTATATTTTAACCACCGGGTATTCTAACAGTTAACGGTAAAACTTTCACCGTTATTTTATAAAAAGATATTTTTGTCATTTTCTCAATCCGACAATAATTCCGTTTTGGAGTCCACCAATGATTGTGCCGTCGTACGAATATTCTCTGTTAAAACGAATATTCCCCAACCAATCGAATATTATATAACAACTTACGTACTTTGCAAAATTTATAAATATTACCCACAACTATAACATTATATCAAATTCACTCCATAATATTCACAAATGATATTTATAAAAAATTTATTTTTATTCATAAAATTTGGGGTCTTACAGCATGCAATGTGATTTGGGCTTCAGGTTCCTCACAACTATCAGTCCTTATTTCCTCCTCTATACACTCAGCTTGTTCAGATTCCTCCAATGCATCCTGGTCAGAGGGAAGTAACATGAACAACGGGGGTCTTTTGCATACATGTCCCGGAACATATTCCTCCTATCATCATTCATCTGTTCCCTAGTAAATCCCCTTATTGGCAAGGACCTCATATTGTCAACATTGTTCATTGCTGCAGGTTTGGCCTCAGGAAGAGAAACAGCTGCAAGTTTTAGGGAAAAAAGGGTAGAGACAGTTTTAGGAGTAAAAATATTTGCAGACATTCTGTTGACCCCCCTACTTCTCTTAAGCCATGCTTTTAATTTTACTTCTTCAACCCTAGATAATCTGATTAACTCCTTAAAGTCCCTTGGTTTAAGCTTATGCACCCCCAATTGGATTTCCACCTTTAATCCACCTAGGAAACAGTCCATGAAGAAGGCCTCATTAAGAGAGGGATTCCTAGCCAATGCCCATCCTTTCAACTCCTCAAATTTGCTTCTATACTCATCGACTATGTCATACTACTACAACTTCTTTAGCTCTCCAATAGTATTTTCACTTGCTTCAAGAGTAAACTTGACAAATATCTCCTCCACTAAACTAGCCCATGTCAGCTTCTGACCATGTTGTACAAACCCATAGTACCAAGCTTCAGCCTCTCCTTCCAGATTCATAGTACTTAGATAAATTTTTTGGTGCTCAGGCACCACATGGTGAGCAAACAGTTTATTACATCTTCTAACCCATAATCTAGGATTAATCCAATCAAATTTTGGGAATTCAAACTTGATGGTCCTGAAGATATCATCAAATTTATCTCCCTTAGGAGCATTTTCATGGGGTCCTAGAATAGAAATAGATGAAGGACCCTAGTTACCTGAGTTATTTGGATTCAATTGTTGCCTCTGAATATTCAGGAGGGTATCGAAATTTTTCATCATCTGCTCCATTTTTGAATCAAACCCCTGCTGCATCGTTGAGACCGAACCCAACTATTCTTGCAGCAATTGAACCTGCGTCTCCAAGCTGCTCAGTCGCTGATTGTTCGTAGCCATAATCCACAGTTTCGCCTGGCTTTAATACCAACTGTAATGAACTAGCTTAATTAGTTCAATACCGTAGCAACTGTAATGGAATAAGTCTCAATAATTGGACTTATCCAGTGAAATTTAACAGAGAACTAGCAGAAAATAGACTAAAGAAGAGGGAAGAAGAGAGAATAATAAAGATAGAGAAGAGAGAATTGGGGAAGAAGTAATAACAGATTTTTCATTTCTTCATACCTTACTATCCAACAGATTATATCACAAACAAATGGTTAGCTAGCTCAGCACATGCTTCCCTCACTCGATTGAAACAGAAATAAGGAACAAAAAGACAGAACTAACCTTCCTTAACAAAAAACACTAATAACCTGACTTGGGAACAAAAAAAGAATGTGATACCCTTATTAACTAAATAATTAACTGCAACATCCTTAATTAGGTTAGCAGTAGACTCTTCCTCCTTCCTTATAGTGGAGTAAGGTGGGGTGCGGTGGGGTGGGGTAGGGTGGGCTTGGGAGCGGAGGGACGGAGGGAGGGAGACAGATATAGTGGAGGTCATGTTTTGCGTTAATTTATTACAAAGGTTAAATAAATTTTTTTCCGTTAAAGTATTATCTAATTTACATAAATGACCCTAAATTAAAAAAAACATATTATCCTCTAACTACATTTAAGTAATCAAAAATGACTCTAATTATAATTTTGGCCGTAATAATACGGATTCAGTTATAATAAAGTTAACTTCATGGTAAGTTGATCAATTAACCAATATAGTACTGAAACGCAGAGAGATTACTTCCCCGCCTGCGTGTCGACACTGTATTGGTCAATCCATCAAAATTAACTTCATGATAATCACTCCATAATAATACTATTCATGTGATATAATATAAGGTTTGATGTAAGACCTCAACTTTTATGAATAAAGATTAATTTTTTTCTAAATATCATTTTGAGTATTAAGATATGGATTCGATATAATATAATAGTTGTGAGTAATAATTACAAATTTTACAAAGTAAGCAAGTTGTCATAAAATATTCGTTTGGTCGAAAAATATTCGTTTTATCAGGGAATATTCGTACGTCGGTACAATTATTGGTGGACCCCACAACGGAATTACTGTCGGAATGAGAAAACGACAGAAATAACTTTTATAAAAATAGCGGCAAAAATTTTACCGGTAACTGTTGAAATACCCGGTGATAAAAGTACAGTAATATACGTGGTTGCATTGTAGTACAGGGTATTGTAAAGTAACTTTGATTATTGATGCTTACGTGAGAAGTCACTCAGTTTGTTCAATTATTGCAACAATAATTGCTGCATAGTATCTCATATTATTGATTCAATTATTGTCACAATATTTTATATAATTAAATCAATAATTGAGACGATAAAGTTATTCATATTATTATTTGCATTATTGACAATGTCTAAAAAATTCTGTCGAAGAAAGTGGTTTGGTCATCTTATTGCGCGCCAATATAGAGAAATCCTTATCGAAAAACCTCCTCTTTTCTGGGAATGATTTTGTTGTTAATATTGTAAATTATAATATTAATGATGAATGTTATTAAAAATATGTTCTGAGAAGCCAAATAAATTGAGATAAATAGAGGAGATTTTTATAATGTATTTGTTGTAAATTTTACTTATTATATATATATATATATATATATATATAATAAATGTCACAGGGGTGTATATCCGTGGGAGTTGTCATGTGATTATATATATATATACACTATAAGTCTTGTTTTTTTTTTATAAAAAATAGAATATATTATATTTTATTTGATTGCATAGTACTGCATAGTATTCAATAGTACTGCATAGTGTTGCATAGTAAAATCAAAATTATTTTGGACGAATTCGTTCTCCAGTGAAAAAATTATTGTGCGCCCGTGATTTTTTTTTCTAAATAGTATCCTTTCATTCTCCTATAAATAGGATGCTTAGTTTAGAAATAAAAATCACACTAGAATCAATGAATTTTTCTTCTATAATATTGAGCGTATTAATTTAGAGTTTAAGGAAGCTTTGAGTGTAGAAAATAATATAAGTTTTCTTCAAGAATATTCCTGCTATACCATTTAGAAGTACTTTCCTTTTAAGGTATGAGATATTATTTTTGTACAATATTCATAAGAAATAATATTTTCTTCCATACTCTGTAGTATGTAAGTAATATTATTTTGTTTCAGATTTTGAATTTTACACTCATTTTGTTAATTATTGCTTCTATATTCCTTGAAATTAGTAGAATATTTTTAAAATTTGCGATTCATCCAGTATCTTTTCACAAGAATATTTTTCTGAAAATTCTTGTTAAAGTTTAATCTTTTCAGGCCAGAATACTATACACGGGGTACTATTCATGAAGCATTATTCACGGCGTACTATTCACGAAGTACTATTCACTCGGATACTATTCACCCGGGGTACTATTCATGACAAAAATTAATTTCCTTTCTGTCCAAATTATTATTCTTGAATTTTACTCCACAGAGCAGTAACATGTTGACAATTTGGACATTATTGAATTCTGGATAAATTGAATTATAAATCTTTAAAATTTATCATTGCTCTTATTTAATTGAATTCCTATATCATTGTCATCATCCTCATGTTTATATTGTGATGAAAGTCGTCTTTGGCCGGTAGTGCATAGATGGACTGTTGATTAGTATGATTATGACTATGTATCGGTATAATCATGACCTATAATGTTACAAATGATGTGGTAAAAGTCCTCATTGGCCCGTAATGCATTGATGGACAGTTGTTGGCATGATCATGACCACTGGTGATAATAACGAATATCCTTGGCCCGTAGTGCATGAATAATTAGTGGATGTGATAATAATGAATATCCTTGGCCCGTAGGCCGTAGTGCATGGATAATTCATAGATGTGATACTCACGAATATATTTGGCCCGTAGTGCATGGATAATTCGATGATGTGATTTATTTATTGAGCTGTGCTACAGCGATAAAATATTGATGATGAACTTTTATCATAGAAGATAGTAGATATTATGCTCTACTTGACTCTTCTAATAGATTGCTTGTTCCGCTGCAGTTAGACTTGTTGTCTATTTTATTCTATCCGTTTTTACACTGTTGAAGGCTAACGATAATTTATTCTGCATTATCTTAATCATAATATTCTCACCCTTTGCTTTCATTATTTTTTTCAAAAAATTAGAACGTAACCGGGACTAGTCGGAGAATGGAGTGACGGTCCGAGATGATGGTTGTAGTAGTCCTCACTATTTTATAAAATAGTGTGATAATAAATGTAATGAGAACTCCATTTGAGTTTAAATATTGTATACGAGACAATATTCATATTAAAACTCTCAGTTACGTTTTGTCATATTGTATTAAATGAAATTTGTATTTAAATTCTGTACCATGTATTTGGCGACTTAGAATGAGTTGTGTATACCTATTTTGGGGTCGTCACATTTGACAGTAAGAAAATCGTATAATAAATGTTGACTATATGCTTAATTATCAAAAACAACCCAAATACTAACTTAACTCAAATAAAATAAGTAAAAATTATTAACTAAATCAAATAAAATAAATAATTAAAACTCACTAATTAATTGAAATAAAATAATTCATCAAACTAGTTAAATTAAATAACATAATTAACTCAACTATTAACCTAAATAAAATAACTAACCCTGTCAATTAATACAAAATAACAATTAAGGGAAAAAACAATAACTAAAAAACAAAACAATAAGGTAAATGCATTTTAATACTTTTAATGTATTTAAAGTTATTTAATTATATTTTTTATATAAAACAATATAATTAAACAGTAAAAACATGTATATACTATTTAAAATAAATAAAATTCACTACAAATTACCACACTACACATAAAATAATTTATTACATAATTACATTTAATATATATATATATATATATATATATATATAGATATAGATATAGATATATAGATCAATGGATTTGTAAGAATGTTGGTTTATATATAGATACTATTATGTATTGGGATATAAATCATGTACAAATTTTTTTGGAAAATCCACCATAAACAGCCATTTTTTTTTAAAAAAAAATAGTAATCAGCGACCGCATATGGTCGCTAATTCTTATCAGCGACCGTTTCTGAACCCAGGATGTTAACGACCGCTTCGGTTGCTAGTTGTGGTCGCGGACACGTGGATGACGTCGCCAATCACGTGGAGAACGTCACCAATGTGATCTGGCTCACGGTGGATCGGCATAACGACAGATTCTGTCACTATATTGCGGTTCTCAAACATGTTGGTCGCTGTTGAGCAAACAACGACTAATATCAGTGACTGAAGTCGGTCGCTGATAACATCTGTGACCTGCTGTGGTCGCTGATACGTCTTTTTCTTGTAGTGTTTTATTTAAGTTAATCTGTGACATGGTTATACTATTCAAATGTATTTGTTCTATATAAGAAAACACAATTAAATTGACTTCTCTTTTTTTTTTTTGGCTAATTTTCGCGCGCGCACACACTTAAAGAATCGAATCCTTAACCTCATAGAATCATGAGACAAAAGTTATCGTTAAGCCATAATCATACGGCTATTAAATTAAATTGACTTTATATACATTACTTTGTAGTTACACATCAACATTCTGACCAAAGTTATGACCAGAAGATTACTTTTGTTTATTTAAGTTAACTTCAAGGTTGATATTATTAATTTTTATAACTTAGGGTCCCTTGTGTAAATTAAGTAATACTTTGAAGGACAGAACTGTATTTAACCCTTATTACAATCATCATAATAATGTTTAATTTTAGTCAAATAAATATATAGATTATAAGAGGAAAGGAAGGGAGGAAGGGAGGAAGGAAGTAGCTCGCTATCTGGGAAAGTGTGCACGTAGATGTAGAGCGTGGGTGACCTGAATCCATAGAGGTAAACCTTTACGGGGAAGAAAGCTGGATCTGAAAGCAGGTAAACGGCTAATGAAGATGGAGGTTTGATTAATAGAATAGAATACAATACTACTACTAGTTATACTTATCACCCCATAGAGAGGAGAGAGAAAAATAAGAGAGGGCCGTTGCAGGAAAGGACGGGAGAGGTTATAAAGACAGGCTGGACTGTCTGACACCAAAAGCAGTCATGATTCTCCCTCCGATTCGGCAACCGTTCTTGTCGTTTTCCGCCACCTCACTCGTCCCATCCCCATCTTTTATCATGCAACTTTTTTTAAAAAATTTTGCGAAGAAAAATGAATAACTATTGTTCTTGCATTTAAAATATAAAATTAATTATAAGCCATATTTAAGAGACAAAATTAATTATTTACACTTTATTCCCAAAAAATAAAATAATTGTGAGAGACAAAAAATTAGCGTATGAGTAGTAATAAAATTTTAAATTAACATTAATTACCTAATATTAAAATTCATCAAATTTTTTAATGTGTAATTAATTCTTATATAATAAAAATGAGGGAGTAGTGATTTTATGTGCAACATTAATTGTGCGCTAATTACAAGAAAATATATAGACTGCAGATTCGACTATTTTAATAAATGATTATTCTTAGAATTACTTTCACTTCAGTACAATACAATATGTAAATGTTAAGTGATGGTTGCATTTAAGTAGTACAATACTCCTTCCGTTTCTTAATATAAGTCGTTTTAGAGTTGTACATAAATATTAAAGTAATGATTATATAACATTAACTATAATATCAATTGTCTATATTGACCTTATATTGGAATAAGAAATTATTCTTTGTTAGACAGAAAATAGTGAGAGAACCAAAATTATATTTAATGCTTAGAATAATATTAGAAACTAAGCAATTAATACTTACTTGAAATTCTCAAACGACTTATATTAAGGAATAAAAATATTTTCCTAAAACGACTTATATTAAGGAACGGAGGGAGTATAACGTAATACTCTCTCCATTCCTAAATAAGTGTCGTTTAAAGTTTTTGCACATGAATTAAGAAAGTCATTTAATATTATCATTTAATAATTAAAATATGTGTAAAATTCTATCACTATCCCTTTATAGGAAATTAAAAATTATTACTACTAAGAGCATTCACAATAATTTTTTTATCTCTATCCCTACTCTGCAGTGCTATTCGGTCATTCTGTAAGATAGAAATTCAATTTTTTCATTATACACTGATTCCTTAAATATTAAATTTTAAAATTTAAAATTTAAAAGTTAAAAGTTAAAATTTGAAAGTTCCAACAGTCAAATCATGTTTTGAACGTTGTAACTATTTTTTATTTAAAAGTAATTGTTGTTTGAATTTAAAAATTATAATTATTTTAATTTAAAAATAAATATTGCTAAAAATCAAAATGTGCAACGATCATTATGTGTTTATGAGAACTAAAATAACATTATTTTAATTATAAAATAATAAAATTTATAATTAGTAATAATATTTTTTACAAAAATGATCAAAATCAAAATTTGACTGATTTTTAATTTTTTTTATAGTTCTCTTTCTTCTCTAAATTATCTGTTTAAAAAATAAAAATAAGTGAATTTAATAGGCATACCCAAATCAGCAATTAAGTAAGATAAGATCCTTTAACCAACATAAAATAGCAATAAATATGGTGTAAAATGTCATTTTACATAAATAGGGTACGCTCTTTTGATTCCCTCACCCTGAGAAGTCAAATCATATATAGGAATTAAAATAGAGAATTATATAAGGATAATAAAACTGTTGGATATTAATTTATTGATATATTCTTCAAATGTGAGGATGGAGAGTTTATTAGAGAATCTGTTGTGAATGCTCTAAGGGTAAGAATTTATTGAAACAATGAGAAAAAGTAAGAATGATATAAAAAAGTAAATAATTTATTCTCCTTAAAAGTTATAAACAACAGATAATTTGAAACAAATTTTTTCTTCAAAACATCACTTATTTAAAAATGGAGGGAGTAATAGTTAATGATTTATTTATTATTTTATATTTTTACTTAAAATTTTATTTTAAAAAATACAATATAACGTAATAGTTAATGATATATTATAGAGAGAATGAAGCCTAAAATTTAAAGGTCGTTTAATGAATTTATAATTATTATTTTATTTAATATAAAATTTTAATTCTATTTAAAAATATGTTTATAATGATAAATATCATCACTCAATATATAAAATATAGATTCATCTAAATATCTAAACTAATGCTCTCCAGCCTGTATGTTTTCTCTGAGTCAAACCAACCTCAGCCCCTCAACCGTTACTTATCCTCTCTTTCTCCCACCTTTCGTTTTTCATTAATTAACGTTGTGATGATTTCAGTTATAGGAAACCCATTTTATTTATTTGAACCTAAATTTAATTTAAACACAACAGCTTCGTAAATGTAGTATTACTACCGATGACAACTTTCAAATGATTACCTATTTGCGGATCCTATTATACGCTCCAACGCTCACAACAACAACAAAAAACACTCAAAATATTCAAATTAAAGTTATGGAATAAGATTATGTTAGTTTAAAACATAAAAATAAAATAAACTAGTAGTAGTAGTTTGGGAGGAGGAAAATGAAAATTATTGTGAAGCAAACGCTCGCTCGCTCGCTCGCACAGGGGAGAGGTTACGGAGAGTGAGTAATTGAGTATGTGGGAATCAGTGAATGTCTTGGATGTGACGCGTGTCCGTTTGCCAGCTGTTTCCCATATCCCCCAAATGCAACCGCTTGCCTGGAAGAAGCGGTGCCCATAACGCCTCCAACTTCTTTCCCTTTACCACCTCAACCGGTCATCCCTATCCCCTCGTCCCCCTTATATATCCCCACCTCTTCCTTCTCGTGTCATATAAATATAATAATAAATATATATATTTTTTCTCTCCTCATGTTATTTCTCTAAACTCCATAACCAACAAAACTGAAAATCTTTCAACACTGTAAGAATTTCTTCCAGACAACAAATAATGTCCAACACAAAGAGAGATATGGATCGCATCAAAGGCCCGTGGAGTCCTGAAGAGGACGAAATGCTACAGCAACTGGTTCAAAAGCACGGCCCACGGAATTGGTCTCTGATCAGCAAATCAATACCTGGTAGATCCGGCAAATCCTGCCGGTTGCGATGGTGTAACCAGCTGTCTCCCCAGGTTGAGCACCGGGCCTTCACTCCCGAAGAAGACGATACCATCGTTAGAGCCCACGCTCGCTTTGGTAATAAATGGGCCACTATTGCCCGACTCCTTTCGGGTCGGACTGACAACGCTATAAAAAACCACTGGAACTCTACTTTGAAAAGGAAGTGCTCTTCCATGAGTTCTGATGAAGCTGACGACTTTCCGAATCCGCAGCCATTAAAGCGATCGGTTAGTGCCGGGTCAGCGGTACCGGTTTCCGATCTTTACTTGAGTCCGGGTAGTCCGTCCGGATCTGATGCTAGTGATTCCAGCTTTCGGGTTACGACGTCGTCTACTCATGTGTATCGACCAGTGGCGAGGACAGGTGGTGTGTTTGCACCGCAGGTGGAAACGACGTCGCCTAGCGACAACGATCCTCCAACTTCCTTGTCTCTGTCCCTTCCTGGAATCGATTCGACTGAGTTCTCAAATCGCGTTACCGAGTCAACTAGGTCATCTCCAATCCCGGTTACTGTTCAGCCACCATCAGTACCGGAGCTACAGATTCCGATGATACTAGAAAATAACCAGATAGATAAATTTGGATCAACACCGCAGCCGATGAATCAGATTCCGGCAACTCACCGGAATATTGAATTTGCGGCACCGCAGTCACAGACGGCAGTGGGACATCAGGAGAAGGCTTTTATGCCGTTTAATGCAGAGTTTTTGGCCGTGATGCAAGAGATGATAAGGAAGGAGGTAAGAAATTACATGGCCGGGCTTGATCAACAACATCAAAGTGCGATTGGGATAGGAATGTGCATGCAGCAGGCAAATAATTCTTCTGTAGAAGCATTTAGGAATGCTTTGGGAAAGAGAATCGGAATCAGGAAGATGGAGTAGTAGGAATTTGGTTATTACTTCAGCTCAATCAATCATCCATGGCGGACTCCAAAGCAAACCAGAGACTAAGTTTGGGATGATGATAAAAGAAAGAAACAAACTTCGTTTTTTTTCTTCTTTTTCGTCTCTCCCCGGATAATAATAATTTTGGTCATTGTACAGAGATAGGAGGAGGGAGGATTGAAAATGTTAACAAAACTTTTGTTATCCATATACATCTTCAGGCGAGCAGGCAGGGAAGAGAGCTTAAGTTAAGTTAGGGAAAGGATAAAATATGGAAGAGAAATGGAAAAAGCAAAAAGGAAAAAGAAAAGATTATTATCATCTTTTAATTACATATATATTCAATCCATTTTAAAGTTATAGGGTACTCGACACTTTTAGAGTTCAAGTTGCATCTTTTCTGGAGTTGTTATCTGCCCGCCTGCCTGTCCTTTTAAAGTACTACAAATGAATGTTGATATTGGGGCATATTAATAAATGGTTTCACAACATTGCTAATAATTTGACTGAATTGCTCTAGGAGAATGAATGATCATATGTAGTCGGTAAAAAGAAAGGCCTTGCCTCTTGTAATCAAAGATAACTTACTAACCGTTGGCGATCTTAATTAGGAAAAGACATGAAGAAGGGTCAGTATGGTTTTACTTGTACTAAATCAAAGACTTAAGGTTGTTCTAATGGCAGCTGATCTCTCAAAACCTAACAATTTACATATCTGCTACTATTCAGCCAAGACGGGATAATTTTACATGGTTCCTCCTATTCAGCCAAGACTTAGATAATTGGTGCTATCTGTTTGACAAAAGGCATGAAAGGTTCTTTCATTCACTCTCATTCTATTGTCCAACTTATCAGCACTCTTAACAGTTATGTTTCAACTGATATTTTCTATTGTCCAACTTGTCAGCACTCAACATTTATGTTTCAACTGATATTTTATGGTGGTTAGGTTGTAGTTTAGGGGTAGGAGGGAGAAGAGATATTCCCTAGTAGTAGTATGAAAATTTGAATCCTAACAGCCCCCAACTAACTGATCGTATTGTCTAAATTTGAATCCTAACCGACTAACTGATCGTATCAAGAGAGATTTTCAATCGTCTTTTAAACTGCTTTCTGGTCACCCTCCACTTTTTTAGTTATCCATTAAATTTAATGACATCTACTAAACTCTGTTAACATGACAAAGAAATCGCTAATCGGAATCAGCTGGGAAGAAAACCGTTACTGATGTAGGGGGCATTTCCATGTCAATGATCTTTATGAAATATTGCAACAAAATCCAATGATAAATACCATCTTTTATCTAAGTCTGAATATATTAGAGACAACAAATTTACCAGTAAGATTTACACAATTTCTATCAAGCCAAAGAATAACCTTTTTCCAGCAAGGAATACGAATACGGAAGTGGTTAGTATGAAGTTCATTTTTAGATAAGTTGGTCAATTGGCCAACAGAGTGCTGATACGCATGCAAGACTCTGTGTGTCAGTATTCTATTAGCCAATTGACCAAATTACCAAAAAAATAAACTTCATACTAACCGGATCCAAGAAATATACAACAACTAATTAATCACAATCAAGAGGAAACATGAGGCCTATAAGGTTAAGGGAATTGTTAAATCCACAACCTTTTATTGTGGAAATAACATTTTCTATTGTGGATTTTACAATTTCCTAAGGTTAACTCAGAACAATCATATACCAGATTACATTCATTATATGTAGAACAGATAAAAGAATAGCCAAAAAGAAAACCTTCTAGTTTACATGCCAGGAAAAGAAAGATAAAACTTCTTATACACCTACACAGATGCATCTATTTCAATGCATATTCACCAAAATTTGAAGAAATAATAAACTAAACTCGTCTTGGGAGTTACTGCTTATCTTGGCATTGATACTGTAAACAGAATAATGCCACAACAATGAATAAATTATAGAACCTTCTTGGGAGTTGATTGCTTATCTTGACATTGATATTGTAAAAAAGATAATACCATGACAGTAGTTATCTTGCTGAAGCTCTTAACAAAGGGTACAGTAAATTGAGTTGTACATCTCTTCACTAAAAAAAATATCATGATGTTAATATAATAAATAACAGTTGGCCCTAAAAATTTTATAATAAACTCTTGCTTTATGGGTGAGAGACTCCTCTCAATGAGGATGTCTCAGTGTAAACATACTTGTTAGGCCCCTGAAGACAGTAGCTTTGTCCTTTTCAAAATTTCGAAGTTCTGCCCCCTAAGTAGGTCCACATTCTGCTAGAATACCTTAACAAGCTCACTATCAAGAAGAGAGGAAAAAATCCAGGATGATACGTGAAATTTTTTAGTACACACTGATGCCCAGGATAAAAACCATCCATTGACATTTATGGTCAACTTGACCATTTTTTAAATCATATAACTCTTGTATAGAGACTATGTTTCATCATAATAAAATACATACTCCTACAATTTAATACTAATATCAAGGTTTGTGAATTTGAAAATCTAAATATATATGCTTAATTATTAATTTTAAAAGTCGATAAATAATGAGGTCTCCAAAGCAACTAGTTAAATTAATTAATCATACCGTTAGCATTGTGGGAGGGAGAAACCCCAAAACTAATGTAAGAGAGGCTAGAACAATGCTAAATTACGCAATTGCTACATTTTGTTTCACGATCAATACAGGGAATCTGATATTGATAACATGATGGAAAACAAGAACCCAATTATATAATATGATGGAAAACAAAAACCCATATAATGACGAAAAAGTATACCAGGGAAGTTGTTTGACGAGAATTAGCAACACAAATTGGAAGAGCAAATATTGATAAGTAGTAAGAGCACATCTGTGACAGCTCGCACTAGATTGATGAGCTAGCACAAGCCCCACTGTGGCAGCAGCAAGTGCTGGGGCATCATTGATACAATCACCAATCATTACAAGGCCTCCCCCTGCACAATGTATGGAAATATGTTTACTTGAGTTTCCCAACAATGACTTCTTACAAAAAAAATAAAAATGCAGTGCTTAGATATGCCTCCAGAGAATAATTTTTTTTTAGGAATTGTAGAAATCAGAAAACAATGTGCTGGATGGGATTATGGTAAACAGAAAACAAGATGTTCAGGCCTTGGAATTTAATAATTAATCCTGGCGATGATCCTAATTATTTGCATACCAATACAATTTTTGAACTCAATATGATTAATACCAACATCACTTGATAATATTCTAATAAAAGAAAAATGAACAAAAAGGTCAATAAAATAAAAGTAATCGCGAAGCAAGGAAATCTGTTTGCAAGTTCTACAGTGAATATGAGACAATGTCTTTCTCGCCACATGTGGATCAGGACAGGAGATCCATACAAATTTACCGAGATCACAAAAAGAAGTTGGCACACCGCTATGCTCATGCCAAACAAAAGAAAATAATAAACTTCCAACATTTTGGTTAAAAGTTTAATATCCCAAATCCAAATAACTGCAGCGGGGAACTAAAAATATTCAAGAGCCAAATAGTTCACACATTGCTTGCAAGCAACACTTTCATCAACGTCAAGAGAAAAGGTCAAATCATCTAATCAACCCAAAAATTGAAAGAAACACATTGTTTAAGAATAAAATATGAGACAGAAATACAATGCTCTTGCTCAAATCTCAAAAGTATGAGCAATAGGAAGTTATTAATGTAGTACTTCACAGCAAACTACCTCAGTTCTAGATAACATTGCAGAAAGACATCTACCGGGTAAGTTTCGAAACTTCCAACTGAAATGCAAGGATAGGCTTGGTTGTGATTTACAACAGCTGTACAGCAAACAAAGAAATTAGTGAATAGTTTTTGAAGAATTTATTTTTGGAAGTTTGAAAAAAACAAGAAGATAAATACCAAATCAGCACAAGACAATTGTACACGAAGTAGAGAAAAGGACATTGCATGACAGAAACAGTAAGAAAACACAGTGAAAAAGCAACACATTTTCAAGAACAATTCTATATTTAATGACAAGCGTTTAACTTGAAATAGAAGAATCTAATATATATATTAACATTGACATGAAGTTCATACCTTATAAGTTGCGTAAAAAATAATCCATGATCCATGAATAAAGCCACATTAAGGATGTGACAGGTATCAATAAACCAAATGATCCTATTTATATCTACTTATAATAATATTTTGTGTGTAAAATGATTTATATAATGTGAGCACAAGGTAAGACACATTCATTTTCCAGCGTCAAGTTTTATTGGAAATTTTGGACCAGCTAAGGCATGTTTAGTAGGAGGAATGAACTGTATAAAGACCTAATTTTCTTTATTACTAGCAAAAAGAACCAGCTCTCATGTTCAAAGCTTTAATTGGCTATTCACTCAAACTTTAACACTGCATCAGACATCTCTCTATCTCTCTCTCACACACAAACTTAGTACAGTATTAATATTGATATAGTATATCAGTTAATGCTCAAAGAATTTAAAGTGAGAACTATAGGGAAAAAATTACTTTACAATAATTGGTTTTCAAATTCTAATACATCTTAGGATCTTCCATTCATTACATTCCAAGTTTGAAAAGGTGTGTCCAAGACTGACAACTACTTGCGCAGAATAAGACCATAACTAATGATAAGAATTAGAGTGTACAGGACATGCTGAGGCTTTTCATGTATAATATTCATCTCTACCAACTACTGTGATTATTTAAAACGGATTCTCAATCTATCCTTTCCTGGTGTACAAGAATGAAAGAGCAAATATTGCATACAAATATTTTTTCCCTGGTGAAAATTTTGTTAATCTTCATGCAGAAAAGTTTTAATAAAAATGTTTAGTGCAAACTACATGGATTGTAATTGGCAACTCCACAATATCTTTAAGCTATATTTATTGCTCATATAATTTAATGTGTTTCCTTTCTACTGTTTCTATGGTCATACTCATCTTCATAATGAGGGGAGGCAAATGATAAACAACATAAGCAATAAAAGAGGGGAAAGCTAATAAAATTTAGGGCAACAAGAGAGAAAGCGATACTAGAAAAACTAGATGAGGAGACTTCACAAAGGACTTGGGGCTTACGAACCAGCGAGAGATGGTAAGTATCGCAGAGCAGGAACATAGCCCCAAATCTCCCCTCAAGAAATTAGGCGTTTAATGGCCTTTACGAGTTGAATAAATGCTACCTGTAAGATCGCCAAAATTGTCACAACCATTGTTATGGAGGTGAATTGTAATTATGATGGTGAGAATTAGTGGAATTGAGCGACGAATTTGAGGTGAAATTGATGAGAGGGACTGAGGGAGAGGGAGTCATTACAAATTATTTTAAACTTTAAAATGTTTTCAAATTGATTTCTAAAAATCAATGTTGATCTAATAATATTGGAGTACGGAGCAAGTACATGAAGCCCCGCGAATCCAAACAAATTGTTTGAAAGTAATTTTTTTTATAAAGTATCAAATGTCTTATTAAATCGTCATTTTGCATAGTTCTATAAAAAAAAATTGAATTATAGGACATTTATGTCAACAAAAACTACCATCCTAAGAAGGGTCTATTTAATTAAGATTTTAAAAAAAATTTGAAGACTTTAAAAGTTTTGTTATATTTAATCAAAACATTTAAAGAGTTTATAAAAGTTTATTGATATTCAATTATAATTTTTGTAATGTCTTTAAAAGTTAGATGATATTAAATTGAGACTTTTACAAAATCTATAAAAATATTTTAGTATTCAAAAAGACATAAAATTTTTAATTTTTATCAAATGGTAGAGTTTAACATACTTTAGGAAAAGAGATACTCATATCCAAAGTCTGACATAATCTCTAAATACTTTCAAAGACTTCTAAATATTTGAGAAATGAAGAAGATGAACAAATGAGAAAGAGATAGAGTAGATCAAACAAATAAGAGAAAACAGAATAATATATATATATATATATATATATATATATATATATATATATTTCACTTGCTCTCCCTCCTTACGTCCTTTCAAAACAAAAACTCCAAAAGGAAAGAGAATTATTATAGAAGGTGATGAGAGAGAAAAAGGAGGAAAGGTTAAAAAAGAGATAGCGTTAAAAATTCTAAATAGAACTAATTATATAAATGGAGATAACAAATATTTTAATATCATTTTATAATTCTTCTCTCCCATAAAAAAAATTCTCATTTATTATATTTGTAAATATTAAGGAAGAATTTTTTAATGTTTATTTTTAAAATTAATAAATTTGTTATTTTTTTTATTTGATAAAAATTATAAATTGTTAGTTTAGTAATAATAATTAGGGGTGAGCATGGTGCGGCCCGAAACCGCTTAGGTGAGGTTTGAAAAATTCAAAATCGTACACGAAACTGCTTGTGATTGATACGGTACGGTTTTAAAGTGTGCGGTGCGATTTTAATTGGTGCGATTTCGGTTCTAAAATCAATTGAAACAACAAAAAAGTCTAAGGGTGTGTTTGATTGCCTCTTATTGGCTCTTAATGGATTTGCCTCAGATTCGGTCAGAGGCAAATTTTGTTTGACAAAAAAAAATTCCCTCTTAATTGCTCTTAATTGATTAGATAAAAAAATAAATCAATAGTATTCAGAGGAACATGTGAGCGAGAAAATTTTTTTTGGGACAATAATAACCTCTCTTTTATCCCAAATCAAACCTAGATCGCTGCTGCTCTTCTCCTTCGCGCTGCTGCTCCTCTTCTCCTTCGCGCTGCTGCTCCTTTGTCTTCTTTCGCCAGTAATCTTCTCTCCCTTCTTCATATATTGTTCGTTATTATCAATTCCCACCATGATTTTAACTTTGCACATAGTTCATCTGATTTTTTTTTGCCCTTCTGATTTCTATCGGGAGTAATTAAATGAAAGCAAGGTAAACAGCTGTGTATGATGTTCTGATTTTTGTTTATGATGTTCCACTTCTAATGAAATTAGATCGATCCTTTTGGCTTCTTCACACCCTGCTTTATCACTAATTTCCTCACTTTTTCTGCATCATTCCACTTATCACTTAAAACATACACATCACAGATAAGAGTATAAACCCCTCCATCATTCTCTGGCTTGAATGTTTTCAGAATCCAATCGATCACTCTCTCTGCCATCTCAAACTGCTTATGAACCTTACAAGATAACAAAAAGGAACCCCAAAAAAATACATTGGGTTCAAAAAAGTAGTACATGTGTAAGACCCCAAATTATTAATAAATGAAATTTAATTTCTTCTATTTATTATTCTGAAATAGTAAGGGTTAATTTGATTAATGTGGTTAGTTATGGGTAAAATGCGTAAATATTTTAAATAAGCAAGTGGTTATAAAATATTCATTGTTGTCGGGGAATATTCATTTGGTCGTAGAATATTATTCCTGTCGGGAAATATTCGTACGACGGCGCAGTCTTTTGTGGGCCCCATAACAGAAAGCGATTGGATGAAGAAAACGACAAAAATAAGTTGTTTATAAATAATGGCATAGTTGTTACCGTTAATACTGTTGGAATACCCGGTGGTTAAAGCACAGTAATACGCGTTGTTGCACAGTAGCACACGATATTGCACCAATTATTGATTCTTACGTAAGAAGGCACTACTCAATAATTGTTACAGTAATTACTGTTCAATATTGTATTTTATTGATTCAATAATTGCTGCGTTGATATTTTATATTACTGTTGTTTTAATAATTGTCACTACACAGTATTTTCTATTATCGGAACAATAATTCATATTATCTGAATAATATTATTAGATAACATTATTGGCAATGTCTAGAAAGTTCTGTCTAAGGAGAGGTTTGGTCATCTAATTGCGCGCCAGTAAGGAGAGATCCTTATTGGAAAGCCCCCTCTTTCCTGGGAACGGCCTGGTTGTCAGTACTGTGATTCTGTAATATTATTTGTGTATAATTAATTGATTTATATGATGAGGAAAATATTAATTTTATGTGGATATAGATGGAGAAAATTTTTAATGTGACAATTGTTAAAAATTAATATTTTATCTTTTTTGATAAAATAATTCATTTAAATATATTATTTTAATAATATATTAATGGTGATATTTTTACAATAAATGTGGGATATATGAGTATATGAGGAGGAAGAGTATTTTTGTGGCATTAAATGATTAACACATGTTTTGTGTGTTGATGGACACAATTCTTGACCGAAAATTTATTATTGACTGTAAAATCGCCCGTTTGAGGATTTCGGTCAATTTCTGTTTGGAATTTGGAAAAACTTTCTTCTGCAAAGTTGTAGAGAATTGAATTTCCTATAAAAACACGCGAGATTTGAATTTTCTGAATAAAGGGCTATTTATTATGAATTATTGAAGTTCTGAAGTTCCGAAATAATTGATTTTTGGAGTTTAAAATGTTTTTTTTAAGAAAAACGTTTTTTGTTGCAATTGAGTGGCTCACATGTGTTATACATGATCTGAAATCAGATTTCTTAGGTGGGCTTGAATATTTTTAAGAAATATTATTATTTTATTAAATTTTCTACTTTGGTGTTCTAAGCATTTTCCTATAAATAGGGTGCTTAGGTTAGAATTGAAAATCACACCAGAAATACAAGTTTCTCTCTATTTCTCTCTCTATATCAAGCGTATTCTTGTGAGTATTTGATACTTTGAGTGTTGCTATACGGTGCAAGTTTCCTTCAGCACTATATCTAGTATTACAGTCAGAAGTACCATATTTCCGAGGTAAGGGATGTTATTTCTTCTTAAATGATATTATTTCTTCAATATCATTATGCCGAAGTATTGATCTGAACTTTTTATCAAATTTGGAACTTTTCATGTCGGGGTTACTATTCATGAGTTACTATTCACGAGTTACTATTCACGAGTTACTATTCACCGAAAAATGAAATTTTCTTCTTTTCGTCCAAAACATCTATTCTGGATACTAGTTTTGATTGTATCCATGTTTTGATCATTCTTGAATTTTACTCCACTATGATTATTTATGAGGTATTTTTGGACATGGAATAGCTGAAATACGAATCCTTAATATTTATTATTTTGTTTCACTGGATTCGTTTCCTTTAAAATATTTTTCATCATCCTCAGTCTTAAATGATGATATAATTGAATATCTTTGGCCTGTAGTGCAAAGATTGATGATTTCTGATGAATATCTTTGGCCCGTAGTGCAAAGATGAATAGGTGTTGAGATGAACATGATCGACTGGTGATACAAATGAATATCTTTGGCCTGTAGTGCAAAGATGAATATTTGATTAAAGATGGTTATTGATTGTTGTTACAGGGATAAAATATTGATGATGGACTTTTAAATCTTAGAAGATAGTAGAACTCATTCTCTACTTGACTCTTCTAATGGTTTGCTGTTTCCGCTGCAATTATTAATTTAAAACTTGTTGTCTATTGTATTCTATTAGATTTTTCCCTGTTGAAGACTAACGATAATTTGTTGTATATTATCTTAGTCATAATATTCTTTACTAGGCTAGTTGAGCTCACCCTTTTCCTTGTTGTTCCATTTTCTTCTCAAGAGGCGAGAATGTAGCGAGTACTACTCGGGGTGTGGAATGATGGTTCAAGACAGTTGTTTTAGTAGTCCTCACTATTTTGTAAAATAGTGTATCAATAAGTATAATGAGTTCTTAATTGAGTATGAATACTGTCTAGATGACAATATTTGTATTTAAACTCACAGTATATGTGTTGTCGTATTTTGCACTACAATTGTAATAATAAAGTTGTAGTTATTTTCTGTACCATGTATTTGGCGACTCAGAATGGGTTGGATGGATTGGACCTATTTTGGGGGCGTCACAACATGCTCTCTATTTTTTTGGCTAGCTTTACTTTGTCTTCCTATGGAGACTGGAATCAAGCTAATAAAAAGGTATACATTGAATTATGTATGTTTTTATTAATTAGTTTATATGAAGTTAGTATGTGATTTAGTTGGTAAATTGCTAAATTACATATGAATTCACTGTGTATGAATTAGCTTGACTGGATTTGGCATATGAAACCTTGGGTAATTGAATTATGGGTATGAAACAAGGAAAATATGGAACTAGCTAATTAGTTGAATGAGTTGATCCGATTTTTAGGTTGTTATGTTCTGATTGTCAAACTTGCTCTATTAATGAGAAACTGTTATTTTTTTTGTTTACAGAGATATATATATTTTGGTGTTATGTTTAGATGCATAAATGATAGATTGGTTGACCCAAACCTTGGGAACTAACAGGAAAAACTTATGGATTGTCAAATTTCCACTTGTTTTCTCTGGACTCTTTTGTTTCTTATACAAAGCCTAAAAATATCTTTATCGTGTTTATTTATTAAACAATATGTTTATATATTCCATAGTCCTGGCTGTACCACTATCTCATAACTGTAAAACTAGAATTTTATACAATAGCCATTAAAGTAAGTTTCTCAAGTGGTAATCTCCAAATCAAACAGATTTTGCTAACTGTGGTACGCATACTCTTGTTAGTTTCTTTACTCTTATAACTATGCCAACTGCAATTGATTAAGGATTTTAGCTTATTGGTTGGAGCTTCATGATGTTGAGGATCCTAACCTTGCATAATTATGCCAACTGCAATAGTACCCTGCGATTAATTGACTTCTGTGGGGGAATTTTAGAACAGTTACCTAGTTTATGTTGGAACTCTTGCAAAATAGCAAGTTCAATCTGAGTTTCTCATAAAAAAAATAAAGTGCTTTTTTTAGAACATATGTTTTGTCTTTCCCTTGTACATACATTATATTATCTTTTGTATGCTATTGTTACACTACGGGCTTATTGGTTGTATGCTTTTGTATGCTAAAGTACGAGTTATTTATTTATTTATAATTTATCAACCAAATGGCAAAGGTTTTGCAGGAAAAAAGAGATGAGGAACTGGAAATGATGAGAATGGAAAATGAGAGGATGAAACTTGAGAATGAGAACATGGCATTAGAATTGAAGTGCAAAGAGATGGGAGCAGACACCAACTAATTGGCCAGTGTCATCAAACTTAGATTAATTTGTGAGGTTTGGCATTTGTTCAGAATGAGCACATGGCATTTGTTCTTTTTCTAAAATATTTACCACAGTCATCCAGATCATGCTTAAGAAGATAACTGCAGAGGAGAATTGTTGAGCTATTTTGCCTGGTGGTTTGTCTAACTTCATTGTATTCTATTAAGAAATAAGAAATGATATCTAGGACCATTTTTAGTTTTTCCTTTGGCTATGCTTTTTTGGAATTGCTTAATTTGTATGGTTGAATTATTATGCTATGTTGATATTTTTGGGACATGATACTATGTTTGAAGTTAATTTAAATTGTACGTTTTTATTTTTATTTTATCATATTGTGGTCAAAATATTATAAATATGTATTTAAAATACTATTCAGACCTTCTGATTATCAAACAGGTTTTGTTAAACTGTTCAGAGGGTTAAAATGGTAAAATACTGTTATTCAGACATTTTAGAAAAATTAATTATCAAACAGCATTTTTGCATTCAGATGCAATTCTATTCAGATGTTCTATATTATTTAGACGTCTAAATTGTTCAGGTCTTAACACTCAATTTTATCAAACACCACCTAAGCCTTCAATAAAATTTAACATAAAACTTACATCGAGTAATTAACTTAGTGACAGTGTGACGCCCCCAAAATAGGTCTATTCCATCCAACCTATTTTGAGTCGCCAAATACATAGTACAAAAAATAATTATAATTTTATTACAACAATTGTCGTGCAAAATACAACAACACATATGTTGTGAGTTTGGATACAAATATATACCAAATGTGACTCATGTCCCAACCGTGGACAGCACCTCACAATGAAACCTTACATAAAGGTATAGTCAAAAACTATTTTAGAAATTAAAATATTTGAAAAGTGCTCAAGAAAACCTTCGTACATGGGAAGTCATGCTTCTAGGTTATGATAGATATCATATGGCCACAGAATTATCCTTGGTTGACCCAATAGATCCCAAAGAAAAACGAGAAGATTACTATCATATTCTTTCCAATGGGGAGTCTTCTCTTGACATATCATTATCTCCACTGTCTCTAATTGAGAATTATATTTCAAACAAACACCAAGAATATATAGGTAGTGCTCGTAAATATACTCAGCAAGTGGATGAGCACATCCCTATCTTATGATGACACGAGGTTGTTTATCATTAGACATCTTGTATGATAGTGGTAAAATACCCTTCCAACGTTGGGTTCGCCTCACCCTATTTGATTCACCAAATATAACTACTAAATGATGTATACAACACTTTTCTATACTGCTTAGGGGGAACCTCCACAGCTAGAGACCACCGTTCTATTTTCCCGTTACCCTCGCTCGACCCAGCTACACTCTTATTACCTGAAAAGAATTGTGAAACAAAAGGGTGAGCACAACTAGCCCAGTAAAGAATATCATGACAAAAGATAAATAATCTATCAATAGCCTTTAACAATAATAAATCAGAGATTTAGAACATATGGTAGATGATAAAAATTTTCAACCATAGTTACAGCGGAACGAGCAATCCATTAGAAGAGTCAAATAGACTATAAAGTCTATTATCTTCTCCATGGTAAAAATCCACCAACAATGTTTTATTCCTGTAACATCACTCAACAGTTCCTTTTCACAATCATATGAATAACTCATAATCATAATTGTGATTCTAAATTTTTCTTCGCACCCAGGACGAAGAATATTTTCATCACATGTCTTTACCTGAAACATCAAAGATCATGGTTATACCAAATCACAGTTCCTGTTCATAATCATGCTAATAAATCCATCTTTGCACTATGGCCAAAGATATTCATCAACAAACCATATTTGCATTACAGGCCAAACATATTCAACAACAGTTCATCTTCGCACTAGAGGCCAAAGATATTCATCAATAATTCATCTTTGCACTACAGACCAAAGATATTCATCAACAGTTCATCTTTGCACTACAGGCCAAAGATATTCATCAATAATTCATCTTTGCACTACAGGCCAAAGATATCAACATCTCAAAGAAATATATAATCATTTCAGAATTTATATAAACAATAATTATAACCATGTTGATCATTTCACTTTTGCACATAAGCTAAAGATATTCAATTATAAATTCAATGGTCATGATCATACCAGTCAATAATTGAACTTTGCACTATTGGTCAAAGGAAACCTATAGTCATGATCATACCAAAAATCTACCCATCTTTACACTTAAGTCAAAGAGAAATTTCTTCACTAGGATTATAAAAATGTCATATATAATAGTAAAATCAATATAATCAAAACATCTAGATTTAATCTTAAGAGTAATATTCATAAATCAACTATAATTTGGTTAGAAAAAGAAACTAATTTTGTCATGAATAGTAACTCGTGAATAGTAACTCATAAATAGTAACTCATGAATAGTAAATCCGACACAAAAAAAGTAGAAATTCTACAATAAAATACATACCAATGTTTCTGTATAATGATATTGAAAGAATAATATTTTTTAAGCTTATAAATAATTTATTTTAATTGTTTACACTTTACTAAATAATGCATTTAATCATCCTAAAATGTCAAACTCATACGATTTTATTACCAATAACCAAAACCCTCATAAAAAATCTGCATATACCTCATATAGGATTCTCAAGCCATAAAATTCTATTTTCCAATTTTCTTACTTCACATAACATATTTAATTCATTTACTCATAACTAGTCCATTTTTATTAAAAATACCAAATCAGTTCCAAAAATATTCTTTTTCTGGAATTTAGCAGAATATAGTCCCATATTGAACATATATTTTTCTCAGAATTTTTAAAACTCATTTACTATTTTTCATATGGCCAAAATCGCCGAATATTTAGACATTTATCATAAATTATACTTTTATCCAAAAATTCTGAAATTCACAGAGTACACTAATATTATATAGATATACTTTCAATAAAAATTTCATAAATTTTGGAGTTAACTACAAGGAGTTATAAGCGGTTACTTTTAAAATAGTCTTTTCACATAAAATTCATAACTCTTAATCTATACATCCAAAAATTACCATTTTTGGACACAATCAATAAAACTCATCAAAATATCATTTCAAATTTTTTCAGAATTTTCTGAAGGTCAGAAGGATTACGAACTGAAAAATATAATAACCCTTAAAATCGCTTACCTCAAAAGAGCAGTATTTCTGACTTGAATATTGGATATAGCGCTGAGCAACACTCAAAATATTAAAATACTCACAAAAATATGCTTGATAATATAGAGAGAAAGAAAACTTATTTCTGGTGTGATTTTTAATTCTAACTTAAGCACCTATTTATAGGAAAATGCTAGAACGCCAAAGGAGACTAAAATAATAAATTAATATTATTTATTCTCTATTTTCTACACACTAACCATCAGCAATCAAAGCATGCCAAGGCTGGAAAAAAAATCCCAGCAGCCCACATGTGTTCAACAACCAAAGTGGGTCCCACCCATAAATTAATAAAAATCATTTTATTTTTTGAAACTTCAATAATTCATAGAAAATAGCCCTTTTATCAGAAAATTTGAATCTCGGGATTTTTTATAGGAAATTCAATTCTCTACAACTTTGTAGAAGAAAGTTTTTCCAAATTCCAAATATAAATTGACCGAAATCCATAAACGGGCGATTTTACAGGCTATAATCAAATTTCAATCAAGAAATAGGGTCCACCGACACACAAAACATGTGTTAATCATTTAATACAATAAAAATATTCTTCCTCCTCATATACTCATATATCTCACATTCATTGTAAAACTATCACCATTATTATATTATTAAATATAATAATAAATTATTTTATCAGAAAAGATAAAATAACATTTTTTAACAATTGTCACTTTAAAAAATTTTTCCATCTATATCCACATAAAATTAATATTTTTCTTATCATATAAATTAATAATTAATTATTCACAAATAATATTACAGAATCACAGTACTGGCAACCAGGCCGTTCCTAGGAAAGAGGAGACTTTTCAATAAGAATTTCTCTTTATTGGCGCGCAATTAGATGACCAAACATCTCCTTATACAGAACTTTCTAGACATTATCAATAAAGCTATCTAATAATATTATTCAAATAATATAAATTATTGATCTGATAATGGAGATGATGTGCAACAACAATTATTGAAACAACAATAATATAAAATATCAACGCAACAATTATTTAATCAATAAAATAAAATATTGAACAGTAATTATTGTGACAATTATTTAGTAGTGCCTTCTTACGTAAGAATCAATAATTTTAAAAATATTGTGCAATACCGTGTGCTACTGTGTAATAACGCATATTACTGTATTTTAACCACCGGGTATTCTAACAGTGTTAACGGTAACAACTACGCCGTTAATTATAAAAACTCAATTTTTGTCGTTATCTTCATCTGACCGTTTTTCGTTATGAGGCCCACAAATAGCTGCGCCGTCGTACGAATCTTCCCCGACAGAAAGAATATTCCACGACCAACGAATATTCCCCGACAACAATGATTATTTTATAACCATTTGTTTATTTTGAAAATTTTTCACATTTCACCCATAACTTTAACTTTTTATCAATTTAACCATTTACTGAATTGTAATTATAAAAAAAATTGAATACTTTTATTTCATAAAATTTGGGGTCTTACAATCTCCCCTCCTTATAAAATTTTGTCCCCAAAATTTTCGTACCTGGTATTTCGAAGAGTTGAGAATACCTTACTTTCATTTCAGATTCTATCTCTTAGATCATCATGATTTCTCCATTGCTCATCTCCCATGATAACTTCATTTGGGTTCCTCATTTGTTGGAAAGTCATGACAACCGCCATCCCTCGAACTACCCGGCTTTGACTTGTCTGGGACAGCATTTGGCGTCATCACTACCGTAGGAATAAACTTTTCTATAGGACATATTCATCCTTCAACTGCCTCGTCGTACTCCTGATTCATGATCCGAATCATCAATCTTCGATCTATATCGAATTCAGGTTAACCGCTCTGTACAGGATAATTCAAAACTCGATGTTGGGTTCTCCCAATTACTTTCCAAAAAGAGAAATTTATATCATCTATTTTAGCCTTCTTAGATTGGACATCTCTTTCTACAATATCCACGTGTCGAGCGGCTTTTGCCCATGCATCACTTATTCTCACTCGTTCAATTTTTTCTTCTTTCAGCTCAGATTCCATCTTTATCATCTTATACTCTGCCAAAGAATGCTTCTGTTCAAATATCACATATCGGGTAACACAAGCTTGAATTGTTGCATCCTTTTGCTCCACGACCGCCTGTCGTTCTTCAGCCTGCTCTTCTAACTCATGAATACGATTTTGTAATTCTACATTTTGATCATATAATACCTCTAACAAACTCTCCTCAGGTACCTCTTCATCCTCTTCTTTCTCACTCTCAGCTGTTACCTCTGCGACCATTTCGGGTGCAACTATCAATTCTTCACTCACCACGTGGATTTCTCTAATTCCTTCTTTATCTGACATCACATTATCATGGTTAGTGATTAGAGGTATCCCCACAGTCTAATTCACTCCATTGTTAGCATTCTCAGCTGCCATTCTCAAATACTGCCATAAAACAAGGGTTAATTAAGCAAATTAACGTATCACATAATATCCATATATTATGACCAACCAACAATTAAGCTTAGGTAGGACACACTAGCAAAAGATTTACTCATCTCTCCCCTCTTAGTTATATTCCCTGATCTCCGCCAGAGACCATATTCCTAAGCTCTGATACTAACTGTGACATTGGACACCATCATGTTTCAGCACCTCACAAGGGTACCTATCAGCTTGCCACCGCAGAACGGCGTCCCCTACGGAGAGTCTGGTTTCGGTGCATTCCCTATCAACAGGATGTCACCAGATAGAGGCTCGGGACTCTTTATTTATGGCTCTGATACCAACTGTGACGCCCCCAAAATAGGTCCATTCCATCCAACCTATTCTGAGTCGCCAAATACATGGTACAGAAAATAATTATAACTTTATTACAACAATTGTCGTGCAAAATACAACAACACATATGCTGTGAGTTTGGATACAAATATATACCAAATGTGATTCATGTCACAACCGTGGACAACACCTCACAATGACACCTTACATAAATGTATAGTCAAAAACTGTTTTAGAAATTAGAATCTTTGGGAAGTGCTCAAGGAAACCTTCGTACATGGGAGGCCATGCTTCTAGGTTATGATAGATATCATATGGCCACAGAATTATCCTTGGTTGACCCAATAGAACCCAAAAAAAATGAGAAGATTACTATCATATTCTTCCCAATGGAGAGTCTTCTCTTGACATATCATTATCTCCACCGTCTCTAATTGAGAATTATACTTTAAACAAACACCAAGATTATATAGGTAGTGCTCGTAAATATATTCAGCAAGTGGATGAGCACATCCCTGTCTTATGATGACACGAGATTGTATATCATTAGACATCTTGTATGATAGTGGCAAAACACCCTTCCAACGTTGGATTCGCGTCACCCTATTTGATTCACCAAATATAACTACTAAATAATGTATACAACACTTTTCTATACTGCTTAGGGGGAACCTCCACAGCTAGAGACCACCGTTCTATTTTTTCGTTACCCTCGCTCGACCCAGCTACACTCTTATTACCTGAAAGGAATTGTGAAACAAAAGGGTGAGCACAACTAGCCCAGTAAAAAATATCATGACTAAAGATAAATAATTTATCAATAGCCTGTAACAGTAATAAATCAGAGATTTAGAACATATAGTAGATGATAAAAATTTTCAACCATAGTTGCAGTGGAACGAGCAATCCATTAGAAGAGTCAAATAGACGATAAAGTCTATTATCTTCTCCATGTTAAAAATTCACCAACAATGTTTTATTCCTGTAACATCACTCAACAGTTCCTTTCCATAATCATATGAATAACTTATAATCATAATTGTGATTCTAAATTTTTCTTCGCACCCAGGACGAAGAATATTTTCATCACCTATCTTTACCTGAAACATCAAAGATCATGGTTATACCAAATCACAGTTCATGTTCCTAATCATGCTAATAAATCCATCTTTGTACTACGGCCAAAGATATTCATCAACAAACCATCTTTACACTGCAGGCCAAAGATATTCATCAACAAACCATCTTTACACTGCAGGCCAAAGATATTCATTAGCAAACCATCTTCGCACTACAGGCCAAAGATATTCATCAATAATTCATCTTTGCACTACAGACCAAAGATATTCATCAATAGTTCATTTTTGCACTACAGGTCAAAGATATTCATCAATAATTCATATTTGCACTACAGGCCAAAGATATTAATATATCAAAGAAATATATAATCATTTCAGAATTTATATAAACAATAATTATAACCATGTTAATCATTTCACTTTTGCACGTAAGCTAAAGATATTCAATTATAAATTCAATGGTCATGATCATACCAGTCAATAATTGAACTTTGCACTATTGGCCAAAGGGAACCTATAGTCATGATCATACCAAAAATCTACCTATCTTTACACTTAAGTCAAAGAGAAATTTCTTCACTAGGATTATAAAAATGTCATATATAATAGTAAAATCAATATAATCAAAACATCTAGATTTAATCTTAAGAGTAATATTCATAAATCAACTATAATTTGGTTAGAAAAAGAAACTAATTTTGTCGTGAATAGTAACTCGTGAATAGTAACTCATAAATAGTAACTCGTGAATAGTAACTCATGAATAGTAAACCCGACACAAAAAAAGTAAAAATTCTACAATAAAATACATACCAATGTTTCTGTATAATGATATTGAAAGAATAATATTTTTTAAGCTTATAAATAATTTATTTTAATTGTTTACACTTTACTAAATAATGCATTTAATCATCCTAAAATGTCAAACTCATACGATTTTATTACCAATAACCAAAACCCTCATAAAAAATCTGCATATACCTCATATAGGATTCTCAAGCCATAAAATTCTATTTTTTAATTTTCTTACTTTACATAACATATTTAATTCATTTACTCATAAATAGTCCATTTTTATTAAAAATACCAAATCAGTTCCAAAAACATTCCTTTTCTGAAATTTAGCAGAATATAGTCCCATATTGAACATATATTTTTCTCAGAATTTTTAAAACTCATTTACTATTTTTTATATGGCCAAAATCGCCGAATATTTAGATATTTATCATAAATTGTACTTTTATCCAAAAATTCCGAAATTTACAGAGTACACTAATATTATATAGATATACTTCTAATAAAAATTTTATCAATTTTGGAGTTAACCACAAGGAGTTATAAGCGGTTACTTTTAAAATAGTATTTTCTCATAAAATTCATAACTCTTAATTTATACATCCAAAAATTATTATTTTTGGACACAATCAATAAAACTCATCAAAAAATTATTTCAAACTTTTTCAGAATTTTCTGAAGGTCAGAAGAATTACGAACTGAAAAACATAATAACCCTTAAAATCTCTTACCTCAAAAGAGCAGTATTTCTGACTTAAATATTGGATATAACGCTGAGCAACACTCAAAATATCAAAATACTCACAAAAATATGCTTGATAATATAGAGAGAAAGAAAACTTATTTTTGGTGTGATTTTCAATTCTAACTTAAGCACCTATTTATAGGAAAATGCTAGAACGCCAAAGGAGACTAAAATAATAAATTAATATTATTTATTCTTTATTTTCTACATACCAACCATCAGCAATCAAAGCATGCCAAGGCTGAAAAAAAATCCCAGTAGCCAACATGTGTTCAACAACCAAAGTGGGTCCCACCCATAAATTAATAAAAATAATTTTATTTTCTGAAACTTCAATAATTCATAGAAAATAGCTCTTTTATCAGAAAATTCGAATCTGACAATTTGTTATAGGAAATTCAATTCTCTACAACTTTGCAGAAGAAAGTTTTTCCAAATTTCAAACAGAAATTGACCGAAATCCATAAACGGACGATTTTACAGGCTAATATCAAATTTCAGTCAAGAAATGGGGTCCACCGACACACAAAATATGTGTTAATCATTTAATACAACAAAAATACTCTTCCTCCTCATATACTCATATATTCTACATTCATTGTAAAACTATCACCATTAATATATTATTAAATATAATAATAAATTATTTTATCAGAAAAGATAAAATATCATTTTTCAACAATTGTCACTTTAAAAATTTCTCTATCTATATCCACATAAAATTAATATTTTTCTCATCATATAAATCAATAATTAATTATTCATAAATAATATTACAGAATCACAGTACTGGCAACCAGGCCATTCCCAAGAAAGAGGGGACTTTTCAATAAGGATTTCTCCTTATTGGCGCGCAATTAGATGACCAAATCTCTCCTTAGACAGAACTTTTTAGACATTGTCAATAATGCTATCTAATAATATTATTCGAATAATGTAACGCCCCCAAAATAGGTCCATTCCACCCAACCTATTCCGAGTCGCCAAAAACATGGTACAGAAAATAACTACAACTTTATTACTACAATTATAGTGCAAAATACAACAACACATATGTTGTGAGTTTTGATACAAATATATACCAACTATGACTAATGTCCCAACCTTGGATAGTACGTCACAATGGCACCTTACATAAAGGTACAGTCAAAAACTGTTTTAGAAATTAAAATCTTTGGGAAGTGCTCAAGGAAACCTTCGTACATGGGAGGCTATGCTTCTAGGTTATGATAGATATCATATGGCCACAGAATTATCCTTGGTTGACCCAATAGATTCCAAAGAAAAACGATAAGATTATTATCATATTCTTTCCAATGGTGATTCTTTTCTTGACTTATCATTATCTTCACTGTCTCTAATCGAGAATTATACTTCAAACAAACACCAAGATTATATAGGTAGTGCTCGTAAATATACTCAGCAAGTGGATGAGCACATCCCTGTCTTATGATGACACGAGATTGTATATCATTAGACATCTTGTATGATAGTGGCAAAACACCATTCTAACGTTGGGTTCGCCTCACCCTAGATGATTCACCAAATATAACTACTAAATGATGACCACCGTTCTATTCCCCTGTTACCCCCGCTCGACCCAGCTACATTCTTATTACCTGAAAGGAAATGTGAAACAGAAGGGTGAGCACAACTAGCTCAGTAAAGAATATCATGACTAAAGATAATTAAATTTTCAATAGCCTTCAACAGAATTAAATCAGAGATTTAGAACATATGGTAGATGATAAAAATTTTCAACCATAGTTACAGCGGAACGAGCAATCCATTAGAAGAGTCAAATAGACTACAAAGTCTATTATCTTCTCCATGTTAAAAGTCCACCAACAATATTTTATCCCTGTAACATCAATCAACAATTCTTGTCCACAATCACATGTATAACTCATAATCATATTTGTAGTTCTAAATTCCTCTTCTCATCCAGAACAAGATAATTTTCATCACTTGTCTTTACCTGAAACATCAAAGATCATGGTTATACTAAATCACAGTTCCTGTTCATAATCATACTAATAATTTCATCTTTACACTACGGGCCAAAGATATTCATCAACAACTCATCTTTGCACTACAGGCCAAAGATATTCCTCAACAACTCATATTTGCACTACAAGCCAAATATATTATTATCTCAAAGAAATATATAATCATTTCAGAATTTATATAACCAATAATTATAACCACGTTGATCATTTCACCTTTGCACTTAAGCTAAAGATATTCAATTATAAATTCAATGGTCATGATCATACCAGTCAACAATTCAACTTTGCACTACTGGCCAAAGAGAACCCATAGTCATGATCGTACCAAAAATCTACCCATCTTTACACTCAAGTCAAAGAGAAACATCATCATTAGGGTTATAAAAATGTTATATATGATAAAAAAATAATATGATCAACATATAGTTTTAATCTCAAGAGTAATATTCATAAATCAACTATAATTTGGTTAGAAAAAGAAACCAATTTTGTCATAAATAGTAACTCGTGAATAGTAACCCGTGAATAGTAACTCGTGAATAGTAACTCATGAATAATAACTCGTGAATAGTAACTCATGAATAGTAACTCGTGAATACTAACTCATGAATAATAACTCGTGAATAGTAACTCGTGAATAGTAACTCATGAATAGTAACTCATGAATAGTAACCCCGACATGAAAAAAATAAGAATTTTACAAGAAAATCTTACCAATATTCCGGTATAATGATATTGAAAGAAATAATATCATTGATAAAAAAAATAACATCCCTTACTATCCCTTACCTCAAAAGAGCAGTACTCCTGACTGGAATAACGCTGAACGAACTTGCACCGTATAGCAACACTCAAGATATCAAAATACTCACAAGAATACACTCGATAATATAGAGAGAGAAATAGAGAAAAAACTTCAATTTCTGGTGTGATTTTCAATTCTAACCTAAGCACCCTATTTATAGGAAATTGCTTAGAACACCAAAACAGAAAATTTAATATAATATTAATATATATATATATATATATAAATTTTTAAGTCCACCTTTGAAGATCTGAATTCAGCACATTTTAACAACCAGTGGGCCCCACCATCTCACAAAAAATATTTTTCTCAAAATAATTAACTTAAACTCCCAAAAGTCAATTATTTCAGAACTTCGGAACTTTAATAATTCATAATAAATAGCCCTTTGATCAGAAAATTCGAATCTCGCGAGTTTTTATAGGAAATTCAATTCTCTACAACTTTTCAGAAGAAAGTTTTTCCAAATTCCAAATAGAAATTGAACGAAATCCACAAACGGACGATTTTACAGTCTATAATAAATTTTCGGTCAAGAATTGTGTCCACCAACACACAAAACATGTGTTAAACATTTAATCCAACAAAAATACTCTTCCTCCTCATTTATTTATATATCCCACATTCATTGTAAAAATATCACCATTAATATATTATTAAAATAATATATTTAAATGAATTATTTTATCATAAAAAATAAAATATTAATTTTCAACAATTGTCACATTAAAATTTTTCTCTATCTATATCCACATAAAATTAATATTTTCCTCATCATATAAATTAATAATTAATTATTCACAAATAATATTACAGAATCACATTACTGACAGCCAGGCAGTTCCCAGGAAAGAGGGGGCTTTCCAATAAGGATCTCTTCCTTACAGGCGCGTAATTAGATGACCAAACCTCTCATTAGACAAAACTTTCTAGACATTGCCAATAATGTTATCTAATAATATTATTCAGATAATATGAATTATTGCTCCGATAATAGAAAACACTGTGTAGTGACAATTATTAAAACAACAGTAATATAAAATATCAACGCAGCAATTATTGAATCAATAAAATAAAATACTGAACAGTAATTACTGTAACAATTATTGAATAATGTCTTATTACGTAAAAATTAATAATTGGTGCAATACCGTGTACTACTGTGCAACAACGCGTATTACTGTGTTTTAACCACCGGATATTCCAACAGTGTTAACGGTAACAACTACGCCGTTATTTATAAAAACTCAAATTTATCGTTTTCTTCATCCAACAGTTATTCTGTTATGGGGCCCACAAATGGCTGTGCCGTCGTACGAATATTTCCCGACAGAAAGAATATTCCACGACCAAACGAATATTTCCCGACAACAATGAATATTTTATAACCATTGTGTATTTCGAAAAAAAAATTCATATATCACCCTTAACTTTAACATTTATCAAT
This sequence comes from Panax notoginseng, assembly GCA_016801055.1. Taxonomy (NCBI): domain Eukaryota; kingdom Viridiplantae; phylum Streptophyta; class Magnoliopsida; order Apiales; family Araliaceae; genus Panax; species Panax notoginseng. Next base: position 41,712,441 of record CM029013.1, on the reverse strand, counting down.
TTAACCATTTACTAAATAGTAATTATAAGAAAAATTGAATACATTTATTTCATAAAATTTGGGGTCTTACAAATAATATGAATTATTAATCTGATAATGGAGATGATGTGCAGCAACAATTATTGAAACAACAATAACATAAAATATCAACGCAATAATTATTTAATCAGTAAAATAAAATATTAAACAGTAATTATTGTGACAATTATTCGGTAGTGCCTTCTTACGTAAGAATCAATAATTTTAAAAATACTGTGCAATACCGTGTGTTACTGTGCAATAACGCGTATTACTGTATTTTAACCACCGGGGGTAACAACTACGCCGTTAATTATAAAAACTCAATTTTTGTCGTTATCTTCATCCGAACGTTTTTTGTTATGGGGCCCACAAATAGCTGCGCCATCGTACGTATATTCCCCGACAGAAAGAATATTCCACGACCAACGAATATTCCCCGACAACAATGATTATTTTATAACCACTTGTTTATTTTAAAAAAAATTCACATTTCACCCATAACTTTAACTTTTTATGAATTTAACCATTTACTGAATTATAATTATAAGAAAAATTGAATACTTTTATTTCATAAAATTCGGGGTCTTACAGACAGAGTCGGCAATGAGAATTATATCAAGCATGCTTTAAAACTAAAACATACGTTATATAAAACAACGGATACCATATATTCAATAACAAGCAAAAATATTTATCTAGTTCCCCAAAAATTAAAAGTATATACTGGAGATAGAATCTCATATATTGCAAGCAGGACTTATAGAATATAATACTAACTATACCTAATTTGAAAAATAATCTATTAAACTATTACTATTATAGCATTGATATTAATCAATGCATCAAGTGCTCGAGCCCCTCAGCTATAAGCCCTTCCAATAACGCATCAAACAAATTTAAAATTTCAAAACTCAATTGCTTAATTTTTTGACTTTATAACCTTTAACATCTTCTTTCAATTGGTGAAAAAATGACAATACAAGACAGATGTTTTCTCTGACTGTGTTCAAGTGAAAAGTAACTTTATAATTTACTAGAGATAATACATACATACACACGCATGGTGCAGTTTCGGTTTTATGCGTGCGATTTTGGCCAGTAACCAAATCGGAACCGTAAATTTGGTTATTCAACCCACCTAAAATCGCCACATATGTGACGCCCCCAAAATTAGGTATACATCACCCATCTTGGGTCGTCAGATACATAGTACAGAATACAAATATAACTTACTAATACAACTGTCGTGTACAATACGACAAAACATAAACTGTGAGTTTGAATACAAATATTATCTTCTAGAGAGTATTCATACTCAAAAGGAGTCCTCGTTACATTTATTAACACACCATTACATAGAATAGTGAGGACTACTAACTAATACTATCATTCGGACCATCACTCCGTTCTCCGACTTGCCCCAGCTACGTTCTCATTTCCTGAAGAGAACAGTGAAAGAAAGGGTGAGCTCAACTAGCCCAGTAAGAAATATTACGACTAAGATAATGCAGAATAAATTATCATTAGCCTTCAACAATGTTAAACTGATAAAATATAATAGACATCAAGTTTAACTGTAGCGGAACAAGCAATCCATTAAGAGAGTCAAGTAGAAAATAAACTCTACTATCTTTTATGATTTAAAAGATTTTTCAACACTGTGATCGCTGAGACTCAGCTTAATAAAATAATCCACATCATCGAATCACCCCTGCACTACGGCCAAGGATATTCGTATATTCATTAATGGTCATGATTATGCCAACAACTGTCCATCAATGCACTACGGGCCAATGAGGACTTTTATCACATCATTCGTAACATTACGGTCATGATTACACCGAATAATCCCTGGTCATAATCATACCAAATCCATCTATGCACTACAGGCCACAGATGACTTTCAATAGAATATAAACATGAGAATGATGACAATGATATAAAAATTCAATAAAATAAGTTCAAGAATTAATTTATCCAAGAATTAACAACGTCCAAATTGTCAACATGATACTACTTTGTGGAGTAAAATTCAAGAATGATCAGGAGAATATTTTCATGAATAGATACTAGATGAAGCGCAAATGTCAAGGATATTCCACAAATTTTATGGAGTATAGAAGTCAAAACTTAACCAACTGAGTATAATAAAGAATGGAATAACAAAAGAAATCACCATGCATGCGATAGACCGCACAGACAGGTTATTCTTAACAGAATAATAATAATGGAACCAGGTCCGGTGTAAAACACACAGACAGGATATTCCGACAGAATAATAATAAAAACGGAACCAGGTCCGGTGTAAAACACACAGACAGGATGTTCCAACAGAATAATAGTAAAAACGGAACCAGGTCCGGTGTAAAACACACAGACAGGATGTTCCAACAGAATAATAATAAAACGGAACCAGGTCCGGTGTAAAACACACAGACAGGTTATTCCGACAGAATAATAATAAAAACGGAACCAGGTCCGGTGTAAAACACACAGACAGGATGTTCCAACAGAATAATAGTAAAAACGGAACCAGGTCCGGTGTAAAACACACAGACAGGATGTTCCAACAGAATAATAATAAAAACGGAACCAGGTCCGGTGTAAAACACACAGACAGGATGTTCCAACAGAATAATAGGAGAATGTCACCAAGTATAGGGTAGACCGCGTATACAGGTTATTCCAACAGAATAATAAGAAATGGAATAACAACAGTTCTCTTCATGAATAAGAAAGAATAACACCCCTTACCGTTTTAAAGAAGAGCTGAAGTAAGGAAGTAGTTAAGTAGTAGAATACTCTTCTTCTCTCTCTCTCTATAGTTTCTCTCTATAGTTTCTCTCTCTAGAGTTCAGTGAATTCGTAAGAAATAATGAAGGAATGAGCTGCTATTTATAGAAAAATAGAATGCATAGTAACTAATCCATGAACGGTCCAGATTGATTACTTTAATCTGACGGTCCATATTTAAAGAAAAATCTTTTAAATAAAATATAATATATTCTATTTATAGAATAACTTTAATAAAGTATTTTGTTTTATATAAAAAGATGTTTCTATTTTATTACGTTAATAATACGAATAAAACAAAACGTCATTATCGCTAAATAATTCATATTATTAACTGACAATAATGGAATCAAACTGAGTGACTTCTCACATAAGCATTAATAATCAATACCGTGTGCTACTATGCAACCACACGTATTACTGTACTTTTACTACCGAGTAGTTCAACAGTAACAATGGTAAAACTTCCGCCGTTATTTTTAATAAAATATTTTTGTCGTTTTCTCAATCCGGCAATAATTCCGTTGTGGGGTCCACCAATGATTGTGTCGTTGGACGAATATTCCCTGTTAAAACGAATATTCTCCGACCAATCGAATATTATATAACAACTTACGTACTTTGCAAAATTTATAAATATTACCCACAACTATAACATTATATCAAATTAACTCCATAATATTCAAAAATGATATTTATAGAAAATTCATCTTTATTTATAAAAGTTGGGGTCTTACAACATACGCCAGAACCGTTGGTGCGGTTTTAATTGGTGTGGTTCGTGCGATTTTTGGTGCGATTTCGGTTCTAATTTGGTTACTTGCACAACCCTAATAATGACTTAATAGGAAAACGACAATAAATAATTTTAAAATCAAAATTGTTATTTTATATTATTGTTAGTAGAAAACTATTTTTTTATAAAATATTATATTTTCTTGTAATAGACTGTGTATGATATAATAATTCAACTTCAACAACACCTTTTATTTCAAATTAGGTTGTGACATGATCAAAATATTTTAATATTATTTAATATAGTACTCATTTCAATTAAAATATAAGATATTTGTTGACTTTTTAACAATTAATATAAGCTGCAAGATATATTAAAAGTATACAAAAGTCTATCAATGTATTAGTAAAAAGTTTATAAAAATCGGTCACTTATTTCATAGAGTCTTTAAAAATAATTTTAAAAGTCTTTAAAATTTATAAATTCTACAAAAATCTGTTACTTAAAAAAAGTATTTAAAAGTCTTTATTGAATACATCCTCCTAAGTGTAATGAGTGACAATGTTAATTAAATTTCTATTCAATTCTCCGAGGCATTATTCCCATTAATCAAAATACAAATATACAACAACCCCAAATAAATTAATCAAAATACAAATATACAACAACCCCAAATAAATAAACAATTATTTTATTCAACATAAATAGAATTCTATAATATACAATAAATATTTATTAATCCAAACTTAAAAAAGAATTTCAAAATAAAAAATATTTAGATACTATTTAGAAACTTATTATTTTGGTTACTTGCCATAGTTTGATTTGAATAAAATACAACAAACATTAAATCACACAACTTACATTAAATAAATCATCTTAAATCTTGACTAGGATACAACATACAATATACATTAAATTTTTAACTTCAGCTTAATTGTGTTCAATTCATCTTTAATAACTAGCTTTGACAAAATTATCATCACATTTTATGTAATTAATAACAGAACCTTGAAAAATTAGTGTCACATAATTACCTAAATCATCATACATCTAGTTTCTACAACCGAAACAAAGTAAAGAATTACACCCCAAAGTAAAAGTTCAAATTACGGTAGACTCAAACTTAAACAACAAAGACCAAATTACAATTTTCAATTGGAGCAAATTCTGAGGGAGAAAAATAAAATATAAATATTTACAATTCCAACAACCACTTCAATTAATCACATAATAACCAAAAACATTATTTGCCATTGATGGAAAAGATAATTGATAAATAAAAGATTTAAAAATAATTATCACTTCAATGAAAATTACATAAAGTTTCATATTTTTGCCTCTACCCCTACCCCTATAATAAAAAAATAATATAAAAATAAACTCAGCATAAGCGACTATTTATGCTGCCCTCCATCATGACATGATAATAAAATATTATGATAAAAATACACGACTTTATAGTACAATTAAGAAAATAAGATTTTTATTTTAGAAAAGAAAAATAATGAAGAAGACTGTTATTTAGACTTTTTAGTGAAACAAAAGGGTGTAAAAATATAAAGGCATTACATGAAATAATTGTAACACCTCAATTCCACATTGAAATATAAGAAAAAAAATTGTCTGTATATAAGAAATTAAGTTACTAACAATAATACTTTTAATCATCACTTTTTGGGTGAGTTAGGCCAATGGTTTAAGGTTTTATTTGTTAGAATTTGAGCCAAAATTGAAGTGAATTTGATTAATTATTTGATGTTAATTCACATATCAATGATAACGAATGAGAAATTAACTCACTTGTGGGAAGCTTACAATAAAGTTAGGCCCCAAGTGACACCCCACTTTTGTAAAAGAGAGAGGATCTCTAGTCAATATTTGATTTGAACCTACATAGAGGTGCTCAAAATTTTTATTTTTTTTCGATTTTTTACCAAACTAGTAGATACTGGTATCGGTGATACTGATTTTTCGGTATTTTAACACTTTTCGATACCGGTAACGGTAATGACTTTTTTTAATTCGGTAAAAACTGAAATACCGAAAATACCAAAAATTAATAATATAATAATTAATAGTTAATGTTTTATAGTTTAATATATTAAATATTTTTTTATATATTAATAATTTCTATATAATAGTAGTTTTATTAATATATATATATATATATATATATATATTAATAATGTTTTGTAGTTTTATTTTATATATTAATTATTAGTAATAGTTAATGATTTTTTAGTTAAAAAAATTGTTAATATATAAAAAATATATATAATTATTATTAATAATTATATATATTATCATGCGGTATAACCGAAAAAATTCGGTACATGTTCTGGTTCTTATTTTTTCGATAATTTTGAATCGGTACCAGTTTGGTATTTTCAGTACCGGTTTAATTTTTTACCAATGAGAACCCTTACCTAGGGCTGTAAATGGTAACCGAAAAATTCGTATTCGTCCGCATCCGTATTCGAAAAAAATCGAATATTATTCGCATTAAAAAAAATAGATATATCCGTATTCGGTTTAAAGGTATCCGTAAATAAACGGATACGAATACGGATATAGGCATATTCGTATTCGATTAACATCCATCCGTAAATATATCCGGCGGATACGGATATCCGAAATTCGATATCCGAAATCCGTATCCGAATAACTTATATATATATATATATATATATATATATATATATATAGTTCGGATCAGGTCCGAATTCCCGGACTGGACCAAAATCTGAATTTTTTTTTGTTTTTTTTAAAACAACTAAAAAAATAATAATTATGGAATTGAAAATTTTTCATAATACAGTGTTTTGGGTGTGATTTGGGTACGTATAACAAAATATGGTGGTACAGTCTGTGCAGACTGTACCACTATTTTTTGGTACAGATATCCAAATCACGTCCAAAACATTGTATTATAAAAAAATTTCAATTCCATAAAATATTAAATTTATTTTTTAGTTGTTTTAAAAAAAAAAGGTTCGAATTTTCTCCCGCCCGGGAGGTCCGGACCTGATCCAACTTGTGTATATATATATATATATATATATATATATATATATATATATATATATATATATATATATATACACACATACACACACAATATACACACACACACACATATGTATTAACAACTTACATTCATTAATTAATCACTTACATTCATTTATATAAGCTATTAATATATATTTATATATATATATATATATATATGTATATATATATATACACGTATATATTAATAATTTACATTCATTTATATAAGTTATTAATATATATATACACACACACACACACACACACATATATATAAATTAATAACTTATATTCATTATTTAATAACTTACATATATAAATTATAAATATTCATCCATAATCCAGTATTACTTAACAAACATAAAAGGGACATCTACTTATTAATGAATATCTAAACATCAATAAGTAGAGCATTCATTCATTAATGAACTATACTTTAATTAAATTTGATAAAGCTCTAAATTAAAACTATAATTTAGAATTCTTAGATCAACGGTCGAGAGGCGGGAGCAATGGACAATATAATATGTATGGTTTAAATATTAAATTGTGTTTAATTAATATGTATGGTTTAAATATTAAATTGTGTTTAAATAATATGTATGATTTAAATTTTAATTATTTTTTTTCGTAAATATTTTGAATGAATTTTATATTAGGTTACTGATAAACGAATTCGGATATTCGGATATCCGAATAATTTGTCTATTCGGATAAAATAAACGGTAACAGATATTAACCGTATTCGAATATTTTTCCGAATACCGGATACGGATAATATTTTTAAAATCCGCCGGATACCGGATACGGACACGGATAAGGAATTGATTTTCTGGATACGGATACGGATATACCTGTATCTATATCCGTTTAATTCAGTTTACACCCCTACCCTTACCTACACGCGCACTACTACTCGATCGACCTGGTCGGGCTCGTGGCTCGCGATTCTGGATCATTGCATATATTATTTGGACAAAATTTATTTAAAAACTAAGTCATTTTTTGCTAAAGTTGTCTTTTCAAGGGGTTGTGTGGGCCCCATATAACTGGTCACTAATTACTCCTATAAATAGTTTAGAAGGTCAGCCTTTTCATTTATTCAATTCACTAGTATTCAAATATTATTGGTTATTTAAGTCTTCATTTGTTCATCAATATTTCATGGTTATTTTTGAGAGAGAGTTAGAACATTTATTTTGATTTGTTGAGTATACTATTTGTAGTGCTGTTATAGTATACGAAATCATTTTATTCTGAGAGATAAATGCTATCAACTCTGAGCACTGTAAGAAGGACATAATTGTCTCAAGGATATAACACCAAGTAATAGTTTTGACATATTGATTTTTTGCATTTCAACTTTAATTCACAAAAGATAAGTATATATATATATAGCCTGTTCATTCAATTTTAATAATATTATTTAAATAAATTTAATTTAATTCAACTCAAAATCTGTTCCGGACTTAAAATTTAACCCGCCTTGTTTCAATAATGCTCTCATTTTCTTACATGCATGCATACCTGTTGTGTTGAATTACAAAAACACAAAGAGCTGCGCGCAGCCGTGTACCACAATGGTCAAAGCAGCCACAAATTGTCTTCTTCTTCTTCTATATATATATATATATGTGTGTGTGTGTGTGTGTGTGTGTGTGGATGTGGATTTGACGTGTGCAATGAGCCATCCATTACCATTACCACATGGTCACAGTCAACTACTAGATGTTTCGAGGCAAGCAGACCATAACACAACAATTGGAACATTTATATATGGGTGCTCAAAAGTATTATTATTTTTTAAATTTATTATTTTATGAGTTGAAAGGCATTTGTATAATGAATTCAGATTTACTGTTGCATAACATGAGACGAGAGATTTGAACTATTGACAGTCCAACTCTGATATCATTAATTCCCTCATATTACATATTCCATTTCATTCTTTTACCTATTTTAATCACTCCTCCGTTACGTGTTTTTTAATCCAAAATAGTCTTAACTCGATATCATTCGGCTCCCTGTGTATTCAATAATCGGGGACCTTCTTACTTGCTTCTTTTCTTCACGGAATATATAGTCTGTATATATATTTCTTCTATTAAACAAAGTTGCTATCTTGACCAGATACACTTCACCCGTAACATTTTCATTATTTTAACAAATAATCAACCATAAGATATATTTAATTATATACAGATACAACTTGTATAAGCTTATTTATAACCCCGAAGAACCACAGCAGATAGCACCCACTCACCCACAGTCTCATCAATTCATTTACTAGTAATACATTTTCTCTGTTTTATATATATTTGTATCACTTGTTTAGTGCTCTGCTCAAGATCAATATGGAAGGAAGAAAAGTCACCGGTTGGGCTGCCAGAGATGCATCTGCAGTTCTCTCTCCTTACTCATATCATCTAAGGTCTGTCTCTCTCTCTCTCTCTCTCTCTTTACACACACACACACACACACACACACACACATATATATATATATATATATATATATTATCCATTAATTAATTAATGTTTTATGTATCCAAATTAAATAATGAGCAGGAAAACAGGTCCAGAAGATATACTGTTCAGGGTATTGTATTGTGGAATAGACCACACAGATCTTCATATGATGAGGAGTGAGATTCACACTACCAATTATCCTTTGGTCCCAGGGTATATAATATCACAACCATTATTTGTTCATTCTTTTAATCACTCATACATACTACTAAGTACTAGCTAATAAATATACCATACTTGGATTAGAAATTTCTTTGATAAGACTATTGATTTTTCATTTTGCGTAACAGAGGAAGTATGTAATTACCACGCCATACATTTCGTCCACATATTTATTGCCAAGCTAATGCCTAATTATATTTGAAGGCATGAAGTTGTGGGACAAGTTGTAGAGTTGGGGTCAGAGGTGAAAAGGTTTGCAATAGGGGACATAGTAGGAGTTGGCTGTATTATTAGTTCTTGTGGGGAATGTTCTGCTTGTCACTCAAATTTGGAGCAGTACTGCAACAAAGTAATCTCAACATACAATGATATCTACAAAGATGGAAAGCCTACCCAAGGCGGCTTTTCCTCTGCCATGGTTGTTCATCAAAAGTATGCAAACACAAACTATCCAAAAAAAATAAAAATAATATTCCTTCTTAATTTATTTACTTACTACAACATTTTCAAAAATGTGATGACTAAATTAGGTTTGTAGTTAAGATACCAGAGAATCTTGAACCACAGCAGGCTGCGCCGCTATTGTGCGCTGGAGTTACGGCTTACAGTCCTTTGAAACAGTTGATAGGCTCTGCTAAGGGACTCAATGCAGGGATTTTGGGGTTAGGAGGAGTTGGTCATCTCGGTGTTCTTATAGCCAAGGCAATGGGACATCATGTGACGGTGATTAGCTCTTCCAATAAAAAGAGGGCCGAGGCTTTGGAGCATCTGGGCGCTGATTCATTCCTAGTGAGCTCCAATGCAGATGAAATGGAAGCTGCTGCAAGCACCATTGACTATATACTCGACACTGTTCCGGCAGCACACGACTTGCAAGCTTACCTTTCACTCCTTAAAGTCGAAGGAAAGATACTTATAGTTGGTGCTGCTCCAAAGCCACTCCAATTTAGCCCGTCCGATGTGATTCTTGGTATTCCACACACTCCACTACCTAATAGAGATGAACAATTATATATGTACTGCACGAAATATTTACTATTCATCACAGGTTTTTAATTATATTCTAAATATTAATTGGATTTGATTTACACAGGGAAGAAAACAATTAGTGGGAGTTTTATCGGAAGCATAAAAGAGACGCAAGAAGTATTAGAGTTTTGGGTGGAAAAGGATCTGAAGACCGAGATAGAATTGGTGAAGATGGATTATGTGAACCAGGCATTTGAAAGGATGGAAAGGAATGATGTGAGGTACAGGTTTGTGGTGGACGTGGCTGCCAGCAACCTTGAGTGACAATCCCCGGAAATAAAATGTGTTACTATATATAAAAATAAATAAAGCTCTGTCAGTCTTATGAGATTTTGAACCCCCCTGTCACCCCCAATTGGACTTCTTCGAAAAAAAGGACGACATATAATATATGAAGAGGATAGTGGTAGCTCTTACTCGACAAAGTCATTCAATTTCTGGTGCAAGCGCATTGCAATATCTCGCCTTCTATTTTGACATATGCCAACAACTTAGGCAACTTAACTCTAATGTTTATTTTGTTCATTGCTCTGATCTATTGATTATTTTCTCTATTTCAAAAATTAGACATAAATTTTAATTTTGGAACCAGTTTCCATCAATATTAATTTATTTAAAGTTTCGAAAACTAGTGTCGGTGAGTGTAGAATATGATAACGAGTCGTTGCCATACTTTTCACTTGCAAACTATTATGCAATAACTATAATTGTTAGCATTAAAAATAATTAAATTCCCATAGAATTATAATTCTATAAAAATTTCATTAATTAACTTCAAAACCTCAAAATGTATTTTACAATTTTGCAACGAAGGGAGTAAGATATTTGAAAAGAAGGTATGCATGGTAGTGTATATTATTGACCATGATGGACACAATAGCCACACACATGTTCAGCTCTGGTGAAGCACGATCATAATGTAAGAAAAACTAGATTGCATGTCCCCACCAACATTTATTTGGTCCCATGTCAGAGATGAATTCTCTACCAAAAGTTTTGACTAAAGCCTCTTGATACTTGCGATTTTCATCACGAATTTGAACACTAGTCGGTGAGTAGAAACTCATAACAAGCGTCTCATTCTCATGTATTTAGGAAGAGAAAACATTTTTTCATATAACTAATTTCACAACTTATTAAAAGGAAATTGTGTCATACTCCCTTGGTTCATTTGATCACCGTTTAATTTTGAAAGTCAATTTAAAATAAAGATGACTTATTAAAAATTATGAAACAATAAAATATACAATGAATAATATTTTTTAAATAGTTTACAAAAATTTTAAGTTTAAAACTCTTGTAAGTTAACTTTAAAAAGTCAATAATTATCAACTAATATGAAACAAGATGGAGTACATAACAAATAGTAAGCCGATGACATTTTGAAATTTATTAAATTAACTTTACTCTAAACTACTCATTAAGGATGAAAGGTTTGTTTTTATTTTTATTATTTAACCACTTAGTTCTCCTTCATACCTTTAGAACTTGAGGGGAAAAAAAGAAAAAGGAAAAATAAATAAATTAATAAAGGGCAAAAATGAAAATAAATATAATTAGCTATACTTTATAAACTCTAGATAATATCAAGAATAACGTTAAAATATGATGCATTAGATGGTAAACAAAAGTTCCAATAAATTTTTAGATTTGATTTATTTTTTCCTAAAAAATTTCAAGATACTCAATAAATAGTCTTTGTAAGGGCGGGGCGGGGCGGGGAAATTGTCGGCACAATCGCACAACACGAGGTAAGCACCGCTGCGACACGGTGTCAACTTGGTAAGAGACCAAATGATGCCAGAAATGAAAACAATTGCCAAGCTAAAAAGAGGAAAATAAAAAGTCAGGAGGAGGGTTTGTAAATAGGATTGTAGTTTGACGTTATGATACAAAACAACATGTACCCGCACCACAGACTAACAAATATTTTTATATGAATAGTAAGTGAGTCATACTTTTATGTAAGAGACTATCAATTTCCATTTTACATAACGTAAGACATACATGATTGAGTCGGTTCGTTATCATATGAAAAAGTTACCTTAATAATATAGCCATTTTGAAGGTACTACACTACTAAACCTTCAATAATCAACCCAAAATTGAAGAACTGCTAAAAAAAATCATGAACAAGTTAAAAGGAGAAGAGTAGGGATGAAAATTAAGTACATAATTAAGTTTGATTGTTACATAGACCAGATGTACACATGTAGTATTTATTTGGAGCATCGAGCATGGTATGTGAAATCTTGTCCGCTAGAAAGAGATCCAAATTCGCTTTTGCCATTTGATTCTTTGTTCGGTGTATGCATGTATGGCCGGTACTAAAAGGAATACCCAAACTGTCATAATATAATATTTGCATGGTTTACAACACATTCAAACGATTCCTTTTCCCCCCCTAATAACTAGTAAGTAGCCTGTCATCCTCATCTCACATAACAAACTAGTTGCCCTAGTAAATAATAAAGCTACACAGTTCTTTAGGAAAGAAAAAATTTAATTTCTAAATGAGTGTTAGTGCACACAGTAGAAATGGACTTTGGTTTAAAGTTTGTGTCCGACCTGATAATCAATATGAGAAACTGTAGAATACTCCACATTTAGACATTACTGGATTGTGCTTTAATAATAAAAGATCATGCCCAAGTGGAAGCAATGCTTTTTACCGGTTGAAATACTAGTACGATTAAATGGTTTTTTTTTGCCCAACATGGAATTCAATTTCCGGTCCAACCCGATTTTCATAACCGAAGCACAATTGAATATTGGGAGCCTATTTAAAATAAAAATACCCAAGCTAGCTAGCCTTCGTATACAAATTACTTCAAAAGGGGATCTCATTCACAAGTGAGGATCCAAACCCTTGTTAATTTAACATGTGAAGCAAGATTTCCAGAGGAATCAAGAATTTGGAGAAGCCACAAAATTTGAAAATAAAACCGTCTCAATCTCACCGCCACCTCCCCACCAACTAAAAAACCTAGTCAAATAAACCGTATAGCATGATGGGTCCCAGCCCAAAAAAGCTATTCACAGTCTCGACTCCTTGGCCAACCCAACCAAATCAAGCCCTTATAAAATGTCACTTCCTTAGGCCATGGAGATGCTGCACCGTTCTTTTTCAGTCCAATATTCTTATTGAATTCTATTAGTAATAATAATAATAATAATACAGGAGATCAGAGTTTGAAGAGGAGCTAGAGACGTACCAACTCATACACAAGCACCATGGCTGCTATGAGACACTTATCATGTATAGTATTAACAGTTGTAATGATAATGTTCATATTCTTTACTCAGCCAAGTATTGTAGATTCTAGAGTGCTTCTTCATTCAACTTCAGCAACAAAGAATGAGAAGATTGCCGGCTCCAAAACGGCAGGCGGGCTTCCGGCTACAGGAATATCAGCAACTTCGGTTTCAGTAAGCCACATAAAAAGCCATTTTGTTGAAAGAAATCAAGTATATACGCTATCCTCTGGCCCGAGCAGAAAAGGACCTGGGCACAAGTGAATTCCCATTCCATTTTCACCTTTTTTTTCCCTTCATTTAATTTGGTTTGTACTAAAAACATTGGAGGTGTATCATATCAAGAATATAGTGCAGCTATAGATATGATTACCTAAGCTCACTTTCTATATTTAAGAAATTCTTTCATTCTCTTTTCAGCTTTTGTATGCGAACGTATAAACATAACTCGACCAATATGGTGCATGTTTCCAATGAAATAGTAGAAATTATGAACATAGCTGCCTACTATTTTTATTTTTTATTTTTGATGACCACAAACATTAGTCGTGCACGCATTATCCCACCAATCAAGCACATCAGTCGTCATGTAATCTTATAGAGATATAATTTGACTTTTGTGATCGAACGATACATATTAAACTTTAAAATTGATATGATTCATATAAATTTAGAATGATAAATTTTAGAATTAATAGTTTTACTATACAATTATAATAATTGTATTAATTAAAATTAAATAAATTCACATTAATTTAAAATTTAATATGTCGTCGTTTGACTTCAAAAGTTAAATTGTGTCTCTAAATGTTTTGGAATGGATGGAGTAGTATTTTAGTGTGACTAACCCTAAAAAGATTATTGACTTTGTAGAGTATTGACCCACGTACATTTAAATTAAGACACCTATTAGTACGTAAATTCCTACCAATCGTCAATGGAACTCACCCAATTGTGCCTCTGCTTTTTGCCTATGGGAATTTCCAAGAACTTTTGGTTTGCCACCATATTGTGGAATATTAAAGAAATCCCTTGAAGAGGCATTTGCTTATTTGGACTTTGGCTGTAAACTTTGTCAAAGATCAGATCTGATGATCATATATAAGATTGTCGACACTTTTTGCTTAATTTGTTCAAGTTGGCACAAATAAAAGACAAATTACTTGATTAGATTAGATTGCAAACGATTCGATCCGAATTTTGTCGAATTTGAACACAATAAATCGAACTCGAACATGTATCAAACCAACACACATGTGCGAGTTCAGATTGTTAGCTGTTCGTGAACATACTCGAGTTCACAAATAGTTCGCAAACATCATCATTCGCAAACATAACCATCATGTTCGCGAACACAGTCGAACATCATCATCATGTTCGCGGATATCTGAAACTAAAATTAGGCCAAATATCGTAAATGTTCTAGTATCTCACAAGCTACTTGCGAATCACTAGAATCGAACTCAAACCGTGAAACCGAACCACATAGTTTGCGAACATATTCGATCGAGTAATCGAACGTGATACCATGTATGAACTCGACTCGGCAAGACACTTCAATCGAACTCAAACCAAACCTGTTTGCGAGCTAGGACTGATATGCCACTACTATATTTCATATCAATAAGAAATTATTTTCATGTGAATAAATTAACAAAATTAGGCCATTTCTAAACTGAGACCAATTCCTAGAATTCCTGTGTACCAACTCCTAATTCCTAATCAAGAGTTAATAGTATAGGACTTACGGCGGGCAACGAAATAATCAAAATCAACAGTCCACTTAGCATAAACTTTGATGTTTGTTATATTCAAGAGTTAAATATGCAAAACTCTTGCTTAATTACATGTTTTTATTATATAAACAACGTTGAATTATACTCCATGTGATCAGCTGCATGGAGTTATTTTCATTTGGTAAACTTTGTCAAAGCATCATCCCGTGAATATGATATTCCATGGACAGAAAGATTTTTTTTGCGACATTATTTTCAATATGTTATCCCAATTAAGAAAATATGTTATCTCTGTTCAGTAGGATTTCACAAATAATGCTCTTCCAACAGGATTTGTTTTCTTGCTATTCAACTTATTTTGTAATATATTGTACTAAACATGGCAATTGGCAAGTTAAATGGTTATATAATTACAAGAACATGGAGCACAAAGTTCCTTCCAAATGATATTTCTCCTCCACCTGTAAAGAGATTCAATACTACACTCCTAAAGTAGAGAGGCCCTGGAAAGTAATGCTAACTATTGATTAATCAAAACCAAATAAATTAATTTTGAAAATTACTAAATGATATCCATGATTAAGCTTCAAATTAAAGGAAACTACACATGGAAGAAACATCTAAGGACTCCATTAACTCAACTACAAGACTATGCCAGTCGGTGCTTAATGAATAATGGTCTTAATTACCTACCAGTTACTAAAACATTAATTCATTACTTGGTACGTGCCATGAATTCATGACTTTGTAAAGCACAAGGTAAAGGAGGAATCTTACAATATGTCTAGTCTTCCAGTTTTATAAACAAAAGCCATTAGGAGGAGCTAAGGTGCAACGGAGAGCAATTGATCAAATTTTTAAGAAGACGTTCAACACCCAAGGACAACATTACTTGTATGTGTTAGTGTTAATGTTTGTGTTTGTGCTTTTCTCAGTCGCGTTCATGTCCAACAAGACCAGAGGCGCTGGGGAGGAGATAACATCCACGGGGGTTACTAAGTACATCCGGTATGTTCAATCTGCTCTGACTAATGAAAGCATCATTTCCCATGCAAGATATAAACATTTTATGATGATTCCTGGTAAGTACCGTAAAATTTAAAGGTTGAATAAGCGTGTCTCAGTTACAGCAATGATATATTCACACCATTTTTTTTATTAAATATATAGGGCTTCTTGTTCCCACTAAACTGCAACTCTTCCCAATCACTGCCTTCTTGTTTTCCAGCTTTAGGGAAAGTAAGTTGTTTCAAGAAAAATGCATATCACATTACTTAGAAGCCAAAACAAAGAAAGAAAAAGGGAAAAGAAATCATGGAAGCAATCTTACCCCCAAAACATCAATTATCTGGCATAATCAAACCTCAATTGCAAGAACACTTCAGTTACATTTACATAACTTGGATCAGAATCATTATCTAATCCAAGAGGCAATTCATCTTCCTCAATTGCCGTGCTAGTAGAAGGTAACCGCTGAACAGCAGGCCATGGAATTGCCCATGACACATCTGTATTGCTATCCTCTTGTGGCTCTCTGACCACTCGAAGTTGTTGAAGCTGCAATGCATATTGCAAGTCCCACAACACATCGACCATGCTAGGCCTATCAACACCATATTCCCTTAGACACTTCTCCGCTGTTTCCCCAAATTTCCTCAAAGAGTTGGGATTAATATTTCCCACAAGAAAAGGATCGGCAATCTTTTCAAGCTGCCCCTTCTTTTGCCAAGAGATTCCCCAGTCAGCCAAGTTCACTTGGTCCCGAGGAAGCAAGTTATTAATGGCCGGTCTAGCACAAAGCACTTCAAGAAGAACCACCCCGAAAGAGTACACATAAGATTTCTGAGTTAACTGAAGGCATGTGCCTTCACCTCGGTGCTGACATGTGTTTGATCAAGTGGACCTGATCTCGACAAACCAAAAGAATACTGACACAGAGTCTCGCCTGCGTGTCAGTACTCTATTGATCAATTTACCAACTTACCTAAAAATGAATTTCATGCTGACCATTCCCAGGACATGAAACGTTGAAAAAAGCTTTTGGGAGATTGTTTTTTGGAGATGAAAAGGGATAGAAATGAAGGCGTACCATGTAAGTGCCATTTTGAACTAAATATTAGATTATGTACAGTAATCTTTGTATATGTATTATTTTTAATATGTAGATCATATTGTATTGTAGCCTAAGATATTGCCTAGAATATTGTCTAGAATATTCTAGAATATTACATATGTATTGTATATATCTTTGACCAATGCTAATGAGAAAGACACGGATGACATTCTTACATGGCATCAAAGCCTAGGTTCTATCTTCTCTCTACCTCTTTTGTGTAACCGTCTACCTCCCTCTTTGCAACCCCTCTTCTCTACTCATCATGGCCGAGCAACCACCGCCATCCTCCACCATGTCCGAGTCAGCGAAGTTTCATCCGACTTTAGCTGTCAACAACGTGAAGAACTTCATACCTATCACGTTAGACATGGAAAACTCTCAATACAATTCGTGGGCTGCCCTATTCAAAATCCATGCGCGTGCTTATCAAGTATTAGATCACATCCTCCCTCCTTCCACCACCAACACGGCCAAGCCATCTTCTTCTTCGATCAAAGAGACCGATACCGACCTTTGGTCTCGGCTTGATGCTATTGTTTTGCAATGGATTTATGGGACAATTTTCAATGATCTCCTCCATACTATTCTTGAACCTGATGACACAACCATGGATGCTTGGAACCGTTTGGCGGATTTGTTCCATGATAACAAACATTCGAGAGCCGTTCATCTCGAAAATCAATTCACTCATACTCACCTGGACGATTTTCCCAACGTGAGTACATATTGTCAAAGGCTGAAACTGCTTGCCGATCAACTCAAGAATGTCGGGGCGCCGGTCTCGAACCAAAGATTGGTTCTTCAGATGGTCGCTGGCCTGAACGATGCCTATGGTGGAGTCGCTACTTTGATTCAACACAGCGATCCGCTTCCCCCTTTCTCTAAGGCTCGTTCAATGCTCGTTTTAGAGGAAACAAGCATGGCGAAGTGCGCAGCACGGGAGTCCAGCAGATGATACTACTATCAGCCACGGATCCACCGCTCAACACGGTGATTCTTCGCACAGTCGAAACAGCGCCAATCGCGGCAAAAAGGGCAATAACCGCGGTAGAGGCTGCAACAATCGTGGTCGTGGAGGCCCCCAACAATGGTCTGCCCAGCAGTGGCAGTACCCTCCTTGGGCCGCCTGGACGCCACAACCGTGGGCAACACCGCCCTACCCATACCCGACGTCACCGTGGCAGCAGCGTCCGTCAAGACAAGCAGGGGTGCTTGGACCAAGGCCACAACAAGCATATTAAATGTCAGCCGCCCCTCCAAGTGTTGGTTATGCTCCCACGGACATCGATGCCGTAAGCACACTCTCTCTATCTCTCAACTGGATGAACATTGGTACATGGACACCGGTGCTACCTCTCACATGACGACAAATCAAGGTACTCTCACGTCGTATTTTAATTTGAGCAAAAATCACGGTATTATTGTTGGTAATGGTAGCACTATTCCAATTCATGGTTATGGTAGTACCTCCCTTCACCCTCCTAATCCTCCTTTAAACCTAAACAACGTACTCCATGCTCCAAACCTCATCAAAAATCTTATTTCTGTTCGAAAATTCACTACTGATAATATGGTTTCAGTTGAGTTTGATTCGTTTGGATTTTTCTGTGAAGGATTTACAGACGGGGAGGCGTCTAATGCGATGTGAGAGCTCGGGCGAACTCTATCCTATCACCACTAAAAATCGGGCCACAACACCCTCTGTTTTTGCTGTTGTTTCTCCTAGTTTATGGCATTCTCGCCTAGGTCATCCGGGAGATACTGTTCTTCGCTCTCTTTGTAGTAGCAATTTCATTAAATGTATTAAGGCTCGTAACTCTTTTTGTCATTCTTGTCCCCTTGGGAAGCACATTAAGTTGCCATTTCGTGACTCTTTATCTTTTACTACTATACCTTTTGATATTGTTCACATTGATTTATGGACATCTCCCGTTTTAAGTTCATGTGGGCACCGTTATTATGTCTTCTTTCTTGACAATTACAGTAATTTTTTATGGACTTTTCCAATCTCACACAAGTCACAGGTTTACTCCATCTTTCACTCCTTTCAAGCATTCATACGAACACAATTTGAAAAGGAAATCAAAAACTTTCAATGTGACAATGGGCGGGAGTTTGATAATGGTCCATTTAGAAAATTATGTGAATCAAATGGTATGCAATTTCGGTTTTCTTGCCCTTATACTTCACCTCAAAATGGTAAAGCGGAACGAAAAATAAGGTCCATTAATAATATCATTCGTACATTGCTTGCCCATTCTTCCATGCCTCCCTCTTTTTGGCATCATGCCTTACAACTGGCAACTTACCTCCTCAACATTCTTCCAAATAAAGTATTAGGGTACAAATCTCCCACTCAAATTCTATATCAGAAAAATTCATCTTACTCTCACCTTCGGGTATTTGGGTGTCTATGTTACCCTCTCTTTCCTTCCCTTACCATTAACAAATTGCACGCCCGTTCTACACCTTGTGTCTTTTTGGGCTATCCTCCTAATCATCGGGGCTATAAATGCTATGACTTGTCGAGCAGAAAAATAATCATTTCGAGGCATGTAATTTTCGATGAGACTCAATTCCCATTCTCCAAATTACATACTCCCTCAACCACCTCGTATGATTTTTTGGATTCTGAAATTTCACCACTCCTACTACATTACATGCAAAATCAGCCTACTCCGCATATGCCTCAAGCCCCACAACCTATTCTCTCACCAGCCCAATCTCCTCAACCGGCCCAATCATCACAACATGACCAACAACAAACCCCACCCTCTTCCTCTCCTCACCCGCAGGCCCATTCTCCAACTGCCCTACTTCCACCGAGCCCAGCCACACAAGCAAGACCACAGCCCCAACCGAATCCACCATCCCAAAGTATGGCCACTCGTAGCCAACATGGGATCTTTAAGCCTAAACGCCAATTCAACTTGACTGCCACCACTACCACATCTGTTTCACCTTTACCACGAAACCCAGTGAGTGCTTTCAATGACCCGAATTGGAAATCAGCCATGTTGGATGAATTTAACGCTCTAATTAAAAATAAGACGTGGGAGTTAGTATCCCGTCCACCTGATGTGAATATAATTCGTTCTATGTTGATTTTTCGGCATAAAATGAAATCTAATGGTTCTTTTGAGCGGCACAAGGCCCGACTTGTTGGTGATGGCAGGTCTCAGCAGATTGGAGTTGATTGTGAGGAGACTTTTAGCCCGGTGGTCAAACCGGCTACCATTCGAACTGTATTGAGCATTTCTTTGTCTAAATCTTGGCCTATTCATCAACTGGATGTCAAGAATGCTTTCTTACATGGACATCTCAATGAAACAGTATATATGCATCAACATATGGAATTCAAAGATCATACTCATCCAGATTATGTTTGTTTGCTAAAGAAATCTCTTTACGGCCTTAAGCAAGCACCCCGTGCTTGGTACCAGCGGTTTATAGATTATGTTGCCACTATTGGTTTTTATCACAACAAATGTGATCATTCTCTCTTCATTTATCATCATGGCAAAGACATTGCGTATATTCTACTCTATGTTGACGACATTATACTTACTGCCTCTTCAGATGCTCTTCGAAAGTCTATTATGTCTCTCCTTGCCTCCGAGTTTGCTATGAAAGACTTAGGTTCTCTAAGCTATTTTTTGGGAATTGTAGTCACTCGTCATGCAAATTGTCTTTTCCTTTCTCAAAGAAAGTATGCAGAGGATATTATTGCTCGAGCTGGTATGTCTTCATGCAAGCCATGTCCCACACCAGTTGACACTAAGCCAAAGTTAGGGGCAATTGCGGGTCCTTCCTACAAGGATCCCTCTCATTATCGGAGTTTAGTTGGTGCACTTCAATATCTCACATTCACCAGACCTGACATTTCCTACGCCGTGCAACAAGTTTGCCTTCATATGCATGACCCGAAGGAAGAGCACATGAATGCTCTTAAGCGCATTGTACGCTACATACAAGGTAGCCTCGACTTTGGCTTGCATCTCTATAAATCTCCTGTCAACACACTTGTCTCATACACAGATGCTGATTGGGGTGGATGCCCAGACACAAGACGTTCCACCTCCGGCTACTGTATTTTTATCGGCGACAACCTAATTTTCTGGTCCTCTAAGAGACAGCCCACTTTGTCTCGCTCTAGTGCTGAAGCGGAATATAGGGGAGTTGTTAATGTTGTCTCCGAGTCTTGTTGGATCCGAAATCTTTTATTGGAGCTTCAATGTCCGGTCAACAAGGCCACATTGGTCTATTGTGATAATGTTAGTGCGATATATCTCTCAGGTAATCCTGTTTAACATCAGCGAACTAAACATATTGAAATGGACATTCACTTTGTTCGTGAGAAAGTTTCTCGTGGAGAAGTTCGTGTCCTCCATGTTCCGTCCCGTTATCAGATTGCCGACATCTTCACTAAAGGACTTCCGCGCGTACTTTTTTGATAATTTTCGGGACACTCTAAGCGTCCGACAACCTCCCGCTTCGACTGCGGAGGTGTATTATATTATGTACAGTAATCTTTGTATATGTATTATTTTTAATATGTAGATCATATTGTATTGTAGCCTAAGATATTGCCTAGAATATTGTCTAGAATAGTCTAGAATATTACATATGTATTGTATATATCTTTGACCAATGCTAATGAGAAAGACACGGATGATATTCTTACGCTAAATACCATGAGTCGTGTTCGAAAATTCTTCCAGTTTGATAAAGAGGGGAGGTGTCGGTGGATGGATCGGTGTCTTTGTTGCCGGAGGAGAAGGTGAGGTAGCCGAAGTTTTCATCGCCGATGAAGTTCCGTTTGTCGACTATGAGATTTGATTTTGAGCCACAATTAATGAAGTACTTTAGAGGCTGAGTTTAAGGAACGAACCGAGAATCGGAGGAGGAAATGGAGGGAGAAAATGATTTTGGGGAAATTAAAGTTTTCCATTGGAATTTGTTTCGGAATTAATTTGTAGAACTTGGTACTGGTAAATAGTAATATTGGGACGAAATGGAATGAAGACGCTCATGCATAGTCGCCCGTTGACTTGAGGTTGACTAGTGACTTTGTAGGATTACGTTTTGATCCCAAATGACTGAATAAGAATCATGCACAAATCACAATCTTTACAATAACTCTAAATTTGACCGAATATAATTGTACAAGAAAATTTAAAAAAATTTATAACAGCGAATGAATAAATTATATTGTCAAATTGTTTGTTGGTCCATTTGTTCTTCCGACCTATTTATGATTTGGCGATTTACTCGACTTTATAACACTATCCCTCCCTCCAAAAAAAATATAATAATGAAAAATAGTATACATATCATATAAATAAATATAATAATGAAAAATGTTATATATGTCATACCAATCTTATTGGACTACAATTAATCTGCAAGTCCAAAAAAATAATATAAAATAATTGTGTCTAGATTCTTTCTTATCTCATGTATTGCATACGTAATTTTTAGTTATGCAGCAAGGCTTAAAAATAATCTCATTTGTAAATAAAAATTGCTTTTTTTAAGCATAATATAAAATGTATTATCATTAAGTTTGTCATCATAATTTAATTATCATGTCACTACTAAGTAAACTATCAACTTATTATTTTTAGACTAAATGTTTAATAACAATACATCTTTTTTTTTCCTTTAATTAACATAAATATATTTTTGATGTTTGCAAAATTTACAAATAACACTCTTTTTATAAAACTATGGGAGTAAGAGAAAATAATCAAATTTAAACAGTCAAATATATATATATATATATTCTTTTTATTTCTCTTTGCATTTTGCTGTTCCACAAACAATTTGTTTAATCAGTTTATCAATTTCAAGTAGATAAACTGATTAAATGGCCTTCAGATTAAGGATCGTATTATATCTAATCTAAAAAGGTTTTGCAATCAAGTATCCTAATCACAATTTACACAAGGGGGTTAATATTTTTCACAAGCGTTTTTCATATTTTTACAAGCACTCGCATAACATAAATGGCAAGTGTGTGAGGCGCTTATACAATAATCTAAAAATTATTACGAAAATAATAACTACCTTTATATAAATATAATGACCCTTTTTATATATTTACATTTCGAGAGCAGACAAAATATTAATTTAAAACAACTTTGAATACTTTAATGAATAATTTAAGCTGTATTGAAGTACAAATAAACCTCCACTATCAAGCAAATTCCCAAATTAGTATACATTTAAAATAAACTACTTCTTCCGTTATGTATATTTTATTTCCTCTTTATATGAGTCATATTTGTGAGTTCACAAAAAAAAAAAAGAGCATACCTATAAATTATAATAATATAAAATATAACCCCGCAATATTTAATCTGACTCAACAATCTTTGCAGCTTCAAAGAACAACCTTGTCCATGATATGACGGGTCTTGCACATGGCCTCCAGTGGCTCTGCTTTGGGCATAGTAAGGCCGGTACCTTCGGTTAAATCAATTTCCATCTCACGAATTCTCTCCCACTCAAAACATTGTATCAACGAGCCCAATGCCAAGCCCACTATACGTTGGGCCAACCCACTCCCAGGACAAGACCTTCTACCCATCCCAAACGGCATCAACTTGTGATTCTCGGCTTCCGCGCCTTCAAACCTTTCGGGCTTAAACTCTGTGGGGTCGTTCCACACATTAGGATCCCTATGAATGCCCCATGCATTAACCAATAAAACTGTGCCACGCGGGACGTTATACCCTCCAACGGTACAGTCAGCCGATGACTCGTGTGGTACTAGTAATGGTGCGGCTGGGCACAGTCGAAAAGTCTCGGAAATAATGTTTTGTAGATAATGTAATTTGGATAAATCTGATTCCTCGATCAACCGATGTTGGCCGATATGAGTATCAATTTCAGCTCCAGCATTTTTCAACACTTGTGGATGATTAAGCAAAAGGGACATTGCCCATTCGATAGTCACGGCTGATGTATCCGTTCCAGCAAGTATCATAACCTACCGTCATAAATCACAATTTGAAAATTAATCTAACTTAAATTATTATATCAAAGTCATACTCATAGTCATAGTCATACACTTGACATATTATATCAAAGTATTTGATACGGAGTAATCTAATAATATATGAACTTGTGTTGATTGCAGTTGAATGGATTCGGTTATCATAAATTTCATAGGAAGTTTAGCAATTTAGAAGGTAGTATTGTATCGAATATGAATGAAGTTCATGCTAACTGGTCCCTATTTGAAAATGAAGGAGAGGAGATACATACCATCATTAGTCCTTTGATAACGGAATCAGTGTAATAATCCGGCTGCGATTTTTGCAACGAGAGCAAATGATCAACCATGGAATTCCTACTCTCGTCCCGTCGATGCTCATCAATAATACCTTCCAACACCTTGTCCATTTTATCACTAAGCGCCGCCACATTCTTTTCGTAACCCTTATAATCGATCCATCTCAAAAATGGTAAAAAATCTGAAACTTGTGATGCTCCTCCCTTTGCAAATACCTGCTCTATAGTCTCCCGCACGTGCTTTGCCTCCTCTTGATCCTCCACATCTTCCCCAAAATACCGCTTCCCGGCAATCATCCTCATTATAATGTTAAACGACAACTCGTTCAAGTTGGATTTCATTTCCACTTTTGCAAATCCACGGCGCGAGTTTTCAGATAATCTCCGCAGCAATTGATTCACTTCGTCACGACGGATCGACAGAAACGCGTTGAGTCGAGTCGTTGAGAATATTTCGAGTGCACTGAGTCGACGGAGGTTGCGCCAGTGGTCGCCGTAAGAGGATCCGACCATGGTTGTGTAATTGTAGCCTATGTATTTGCCCAGGATGAGCTTGGGGCGGTTGGCGAAAACGATGTCGTTTTTGGTGAAACATTCTTCCGCGTCGGCGGGAGATGACACAACTACCACTAGGCGAGAGCCGAACTGGAGAGAGAAAATTGGGCCTAGCTTTTTAGAAAAACTGTCCAAGGATCGATGGAGTGGTTCTTTGATGAGGTGAAGGTGGCCTAATATTGGTAATTTTGGGGCTGGGCTCGGCGGTAAACGAGGACGCCGGGTTGTTGATTTTGAGAACAACTTGGTGGCTAGAACTAGAAGAAGGAGAGAGAGAGATGCGCATAATAGCAGATTTAGTTCCATAATCGATCAATTGGAGGATTTTGTAATTAGTGAATGATTGGTAATTGGTATGATATATATATATAGTTGATCTTGTGGTGAAGAAATGAGTGGGAAGTCTAGTTAGCTTTTTGAAATTTCAAACTTTGACTATTATATTGGCCACGCAAGGACAAGTAGAGTGTGTGTTACACATGCATGATATATACAGCATATATGAGCTCAGCAATGACCTTTTATCAATGAACTCTATTTCTCTTTATTTTTTGGGTTGAGAAGAACTTAGAAGAATCATCTGCTGCTAACTAATAACGGTGGTGATGGAGCCATGGACCTCTTTCATATTTTACGTCGTTTACTTTCAGTCTTGCACGTCAACGCCGTGGCTGGCTGGTGTAGAAATAGTGTGCATTTGAATCGCATGGAAATGACTTGGGCTATATTTGTATTAGTTTGTAAGGAAATTATAATCCATCTCAAGACAATTATTTCGGTTTATAATTTATAAATTAATAATTTAAAATTAAAATTTAAAAATAAACAAGATATTTGAGATTAATTTTCGTATCTCAACTATAATTCTTACAAACAAACTTAGAGTTAGAATAAAAAAAAATTAAATAAAAGATACTTCATAGTATTTTAATTTTAACCATCTCTCATTTTTAATATATAATATATATTTTTTTCACATCGCGGTAACATTAAATAGTAAAATGGCCTCACTATGTTGATTTTTTTTTCCCACCAAAAATCGTCCATTTTCGATCGTCTGATTTATCAGATTTGGATGTAATTTCCTGTCAAACTGCTATTCCTATTTTTAGGTTGATTGTTTATGCTCAATAAAATAATTTAACCTATCTCTTAGGTTGACTTAATGACCTAATAAAAATCCTTCAACTTTATATTTTTTTCAATATAACCCATGAACTATTTTTTTCACTAAAAACATTTGAACTATAATAATTGAACATAAAGTGTCCTTGAAACCATACCATAGTTAACCACAAATGAGTAAACTTGACACATAGCTAGCTTTTAATATAGGGAATTAATATTTCCAGAAGCTAATATGATATTTTCATAAGTAGGTTTCATTTTTAATTAAATTAACTCTTAGTACAGTAGATTAACTATAAAATTTAGTTTTTATGCCCAATTTGCCCTTATTTAGTAAAAGTTGAATTCTAATATATTTTAACTATTGCAACGATTGTTAAAAAGATCAAAACTGGAAAAAGCTTAAATGTGATAATCCCTCATTTATATCCACATAATATAAATATTTCCTTATCATATGAATCAATAATTAATTATTCACAAATAATATTACAGAATCACATTTATGACAACCAGGCCGTTCCCAGGAAAGAGGGGGCTTTCCAATAAGAATTTCTCCTTACTGGCGCGCAATTAGATGACCAAACCTCTCCTTAGACAGAACTTTCTAGACATTGACAATAATATTATCTAATAATATTATTCAAATAATATGAATTATTGATCTGATAAAGGAAAATACTGTGCAGCAACAATTATTGAAACAACAATAATATAAAATATCAATGCAACAATTATTGAATCAATAAAATAAAATATTGAACAGTAATTACTGTAACAATTATTGAGTAGTGCCTTCTTACGTAAGAATCAATAATTTCAAAAATACTATGCAATACCGTGTGCTACTGTGCAATAACGCGTATTACTGTATTTTAACCACCGGGTATTCCAACAGTGTTAACGGTAACAACTACGCCGTTATTTGTAAAAACTCAAATTTGTCGTTTTCCTTCACCCGACAGTTATTCGTTATGGGGCCCACAAATAGCTGCGCCGTCGTACGAATATTCTTCGACAGAAAGAATATTCCACGACCAAACGAATATTCCTCGACAACAATGATTATTTTATAACCACTTGCTTATTTTGAAAAAAAATAAAAAAAAAATTCATATTTCACCCATAACGTTAAACTTTTATCAATTTAACTATTTACTGAATAGTAATTATAAGAAAAATTGCATACTTTTATTTCATAAAATTCGGGGTCTTACACTTCTTGCATTATTTCAAGTGCATCATGGATTTTATCTTGCTTAGCACAACAAAATTTTGCGCCCTACAATTCTAAATACTGTTGAAAGTGCAAAGGAGTTATATGAAAACCTTCAGATTATGGGACAATGCATTCAATGGTAGGGGCTATGGCTTTATTTTGGGGACTATATCCCACGGTGTTTATATTTATGATTTCTTCATTTATTGCATTATATTATATGGATTGTGGAATTGCATGATTTGTTAAGTACTAGCATCTGATAAATTATTTTTATCATCATTAATATATTTTTTTGGCATTATGGTAATACTGTGAGTGCCTATACAATTGTCAAAAATTGACAAAAAAACTAATGAGGCAATGTATTCGTTCTTTAACCATAACTTTGTGTTATGTATGACACGATGCTATACTGCTATATTTTTGGACATGGTGTTTGTTTGACATGAAGATCCAACATAATTATTAATTCTCGTGCTTTTCAGTTTTCGCATGTAACATGTGCTTTCCCTTCATGTCTAAGGACTGAAACCGAGACATTCTTTCGATGTTTTCCCTTTTGTTTGGATGTTAGAATTCTGGTGCAAGTAAGTGTAAGACCCCAACTTTTTTAAATAAAGATGAATTTTTTATAATTATCATTTTTGAATATTATGGAGTTAATTTGATATAATGTTATAGTTGTGGGTAATATTTATAAATTTTGCAAAGTACGTAAGTTGTTATATAATATTCGATTGGTCGGAAAATATTCGTTTTAATAGGGAATATTCGTACAACGGCACAATCATTGGTGGACCCCACAACGGAATTATTGTCGGATTGAGAAAACGACAAAAATATTTTATTAAAAATAAAGGCGGAAGTTTTACCATTGATACTGTTGAACTACTCGGTAATAAAAGTATAGTAATACGTATGGTTGCATAGTAGCACACGGTATTGATTATTAATGCTTATGTGAGAAGTCACTCAGTTTGATTCAATTATTGTCAGTTAATAATATGAATTATTTAGCGATAATGACGTTTTGTTTTATTCGTATTATTAACGTAATAAAACAGAAACATCTTTTTATATAAAACAGAATACCTTATTAAAATTATTCTATAAATAGAATATATTATATTTTATTTAAAAGATTTTTCTTTCAATATGGACCGTCAGATTAAAGTAATCAATCTGGACCGTTCATGGATTAGTTACTATGCATTCTATTTTTCTATAAATAGCAACTCATTCCTTCATTATTTCTTACGAATTCACTGAACTCTAGAGAGAGAAACTATAGAGAGGGAGAAGAAAAGTATTCTGCTACTTAACTACTTCCTTATTTCAGCTCTTCTTTAAAACGGTAAGGGGTGTTATTCTTTCTTATTCATGAAGAGAACTGTTGTTGTTCTATTTCTTATTATTCTGTTGGAATAACCTGTATACGCGGTCTACCCTATACTTGGTGACATTCTTCTGTTATTCTATTGGAACATCCTGTCTGTGTGTTTTAAACCGGACCTGGTTCCGTTTTTATTATTATTCTGTTGGAACATCCTGTCTGTGTGTTTTACACCGGACCTGGTTCCGTCTTATTATTATTCTGTTGGAACATCCTGTCTGTGTGTTTTACACCGGACCTGGTTCCATTATTTATTATTCTGTCGGAATATCCTGTCTGTGCGTTTACGCCGGACCTGGTTCCATTATTTATTATTCTGTCAGAATATCCTGTCTGTGCGTTTACGCCGGACCTGGTTCTATTATTTATTATTCTGTCGGAATATCCTGTCTGTGCGTTTACGCCGGACCTGGTTCCATTATTTATTATTCTGTTAGAATAACCTGTCTGTGCGGTCTATCGCATGCCGGGTGATTTTTTTTGTTATTTCATTCTTTATTATACTTAGTTGGTTAAGTTTTGACTTCTATACTCCATAAAATTAGTGGAATATCCTTGATAATTGCGGTTTATCCAGTATCTTTTCATGAAAATTTTCTTCTAAGTATTCTTGAATTTTACTCCACAAAGCAGTATCATGTTGACAATTTGGACGTTGTTAATTCTTGGATAAATTAATTCTTGAACTTGTTTTATTGAATTCTTATATCATTGTCATCATCCTCATGTTTATTAAATGTTGAAAGTCATCTGTGGCCTGTAGTGCATAGATGGACTTGGTATGATTATGACCAGGGATTATTCGGTATAATCATGACCGTAATGTTACAAATAATGTGGTAAAAGTCCTCATTGACCCGTAGTGCATTGATGCACAGTTGTTGGCATGATCATGACCATTAATGAATACACGAATATCATTGGCCGTAGTGCAGGGGTGATTCGATGATGTAGATAATTTTATTAAGCTGAGTCCCAGCGATAACAGTGTTGAAAAACCTTTTAAATCATAAAAAATAGTAGAGTTTATTTTCAGCTTGACTCTTTTAATGGATTGCTTGTTCCGCTGCAGTTAAACTTGATGTCTATTATATTTTATCAGTTTAACATTGTTGAAGGCTAATGATAATTTATTCTGCATTATCTTAGTCATAATATTTCTTACTGGGCTAGTTGAGCTCACCATTTCTTTCACTGTTCTCTTCAGGAATTGAGAACGTAGCTGGGGCAAGTCGGGGAACGGAGTGATGGCCCGAATGATAGTATTAGTTAGTAGTCCTCACTATTCTATGTAATAGTGTGTTAATAAATGTAATGAGGACTCCTTTTGAGTATGGATACTCTCTAGTAGACAATATTTGTATTCAAACTCACAGTTTATGCTTTGTCATATTGTACATGACAGTTGTATTTAAATTCTGTACCATGTATCTGACGACCCAAGATGGGTGATGTATACCTAATTTTGGGGGCGTCACAGTAAGCGTATACGAGACATGGATCTTCAAAATGCATCAAGTACATGTGTCAGATATTTGAGACTTGGTGTAACAACCCCAAAATAGGTCCATTCCATCCAACCTATTCTGAGTCGCCAAATACATGGTACAGAAAATAACTACAACTTTATTACAACAATTGTCGTGCAAAATACAACAACACATGCTGTGAGTTTGGATACAAATATATACCAAGTGTGACTCATGTTCCAATCGTGGACAACACCTCACAATGACACCTTACATAAAGGTATATTCAAAAACTGTTTTAGAAATTAGAATCTTTGGGAAGTGCTCAAGGAAACCTTCGTACATGGGAGGCCATGCGTCAAGGTTATGATAGATATCATATGGCCACAGAATTATCCTTGGTTGACCCAATAGACCCCAAAGAAAGACGAGAAGATTACTATCATATTCTTCCTAATGGTGAGTCTTCTCTTGACTTATCATTATCTCCACTGTCTCTAATTGAGAATTATACTTCAAACAAACACCAAGATTATATAGGTAGTGCCCATAGATATACTCAGCAAGTGGATGAGCACAACCCTGTCCTATGATGACACGAGGTTGTATGTCATTAGACATCTTGTATGATAGTGACAAAACACCCTTCCAACGTTGGGTTCGCCTCACCCTATTTTCTTCACCAAATATAACTACTAAATGATGACCACCGTTCTATTCCCTTGTTACCCTCGCTCGACCCAGCTACACTCTTATTACCTGAAAGGAATTGTGAAGCAAAAGGGTGAGCACAACTAGCTCAGTAAAGAATATCATGACTAAAGATAATTCAATTATCAATAGCCTTCATCAACAATAAATCAGAGATTTAGAACATATGGTAAATGATAAAAATTTCAACCATAGTTGCAGCGGAACGAGCAATCCATTAGAAGAGTCAAATAGACTATAAAGTCTATTATCTTCTCCATGTTAAAAATCCACCAACAATATTTTATCCATGTAACATCACTCAACAGTTCCTTTCCACAATCATATGAATAACTCATAATCATAATTGTGACTATAAATTTTTCTTCGCACTCAGGACGAAGAATATTTTCATCACCTGTCTTTACCTGAAACATCAAAGATCATGGTTATACCAAATCACAGTTCCTGTTTATAATCATACTAACAAATCCATCTTTGCACTACGGGCCAAAGATATTCATCAACAAACCATCTTTGCACTACGGGCCAAAGATATTCAACAACAGTTCATCTTTGCACTACAGGCCAAAGATATTCATCAACAGGCCATCTTTGCACTACATGCCAAAGATATTCATCAACAATTCATATTTGCACTACAGGCCAAATATATTCATATCTCAAAGAAATATATAATCATTTCAGAATTTATATAAACAATAATTATAACCATGTTGATCAATTCACCTTTGCACTTAAGCTTAAGATATTCAATTATAAATTCAATGGTCATGATCATACCAGTCACAATTCAACTTTGCACTACAGGCCAAAGAGAACCCTAGTCATGATCATACCAATAATCTACCCATCTTTACACTCCAGTGAAAGAGAATTTCAACATCAGGGTTATAAAAATATTATATATGATGATAAAAATAATATGATCAACATATAGTTTTAATCTCAAGAGTAATATTCGTAACTCATGAATAGTAAATCGTGAATAGTAACTCATGAATAGTAACCCCGACACAAAAGATAGAAATTTCACAATAAAATTCATACCAATATTTCGGTATAATGATATTGAAAGAATAACATTACTTAAATTTATAAACAATTTATTTTAATTGTTTACACTTTACTAATTAATGCATTTAATCATCATAAAATGCCAACTCTTACAATTTCATCATCAATAACCAAAACCCTCATCAAAAATCTGCATATACCTCATATAGGATTCTCAAGCCATAAAATCCTATTTTCCAATTTTCTTTCTTCACAAAACATATTTAATTCATTTACTCATAACTAGACTATTTTCATGAAAAAATACCAAATCAGTTCCAAAAATATTTCTTTTCTGGGATTTAGCATAATATAGTGCCATAGTGAACATATATTTTTCTCAGAATTTTTAAAAGTCATTTACTATTTTTCATATGGCCAAAACCACCGAATATTTAGACATTTATCAAAAATTGTACTTTTGTCCAAAAATTCTGAAATTTACAGAGTATACTTCTATCATACACATGTACTCCCAATAAAAAATTCATCAATTTTGGAGTTAACCACAAGGAATTATAAGCGGTTACTTTTAAAATAGTCTTTTCCCGTAAGATTCATAACTCTTAATCTACACATCCAAAAATCACCATTTTTGGACACAATCAATAAAACTCATTAAAATATCATTTCAAATTTTTCCATAATTTTTGAAGATCAGAAAAATTACGAAACTGAAAATTATAACAACCCTTATAATCCCTTAATATCCCTTACTATCCCTTACCTCAAAAGAGCAGTACTTCTGACTGGATATCGGATATGATGCTGAAGAAAATTTGCACTGATAAATAGTAACTCACCAAGTATCTAAAAACTCACAAAATATGCTTCATAATATAGAGAGAGAAAGCGAGAAAGCTTATGTTTCTGGTGTGATTTTCAATTCTAACTTAGCCCTCTATTTATAGGAAAATTTTGGTAGGTTTGACCTGCAACCTGATGGCTTTACCTGCTACTATTCCCACCCACCACATTTGAAATATAATTCAGCATATTTCTTCACCAACCACAAGTGGGGCCCACCAATTCTAGAATTTTCCACCAAAATGATAAACTCCGAAAATTCAACAATTTCTGAACCAGTCATCTCGTAAAATTCATAATAAATCATACGTTCATTTTTAACGGTTCAAAATTTGTGGGCATATACTCAACTTATATATGTATAACATATCCAAAAATTACCACGATCCAACGGTCGGATTAAAAATTATAACCCCCGCAAAATATCTCAAAAAATCCTGATTTTTAATACCTCCATTCCGACAAAAATACGGATAAAAACCTCAACATTAACTCCTTCATTTTTAACCACAAAAATATATCCCTCGTTTATATCCACATAAAATAAATATTTCTTTATCATATGAATCAATAATTAATTATTCACAAATAATATTACAGAATCACATTTATGACAACCAGGCCGTTCCCAGGAAAGAGGGGGCTTTCCAATAAGAATTTCTCCTTACTGGCGCGCAATTAGGTGACCAAACCTCTCCTTAGACAGAACTTTCTAGACATTGCCAATAATGTTATCTAATAATATTATTCAAATAATATGAATTATTGATCTGATAATGGAAAATACTGTGCAGTAATAATTATTGAACAACAATAATATAAAATTTCAACGTAGCAATTATTGAATCAATAAAATAAAATATTGAACAGTAATTACTGTAACAATTATTGAGTAGTGCCTTCTTACGTAAGAATCAATAATTTCAAAAATACTGTGCAATACCGTGTGCTACTGTGCAATAACGCGTATTACTGTATTTTAATCACTAGGTATTCCAACAGTGTTAACGGTAACAACTACGCCGTTATTTGTAAAACTTAAATTTGTCGTTTTCTTCACCCGACAGTTATTCTGTTATGGGGCCCACAAATAGCTGCGCCGTCGTACGAATATTCCCCGACAGAAAGAATATTCCACGACCAAACGAATATTCCCCGACAACAATGAATATTTTATAACCACTTGTGTATTTTGAAAAAAAATTCATATATCACCCTTAACTTTAACATTTATCAATTTAACCATTTACTGAATAGTAATTATAAGAAAAATTGAATACTTTTATTTCATAAAATTCGGGGTCTTACACTTGGTGAGGTTTGTGTAATGTGTAACAGACTTCAAATATACCACTAGCAATCATATCAATATAACAATTCGATGACATTGTGCTTGACACTTTCTAAATATTTGTTAGTTCTTTAGAATGAAAGAGTTACCCATTTTTAACCATATTGGTTACATTATAAATATTTTTATCAAGACATTCATATATATATATATATATATATATATATATATATATATATATATATATATATACACACACACACACACACACAACTGTTATGTAATATTCTAGGGTTTAATGATCAGATTAATTATATACTTGGATATGTATTTGTGCACAAAATTTTTATGCAACACTATATAACATATGCTATTAAAATTTGATAATTGCACAATAATCTACCCCTTTTGGCTTACATTTTATAGTTTGATCCTTAGGTTATATTTGAGCTAACCATTTGTGGGGGTACCGCATGTGTGTCATCTTGACACAAGGGCATGACACCTTCCGTGGCGGTATAATCAGTCTACGGCGTATCCTTTTTTTTGTATGTTGCTATGGCTAAGGGTGCTCAAAAAATTTGATTTTTTCGATTTTTTACGAAACCGGTTGGTACTGAAACCGGCGACAGCGATTTTTTTCGATACCGATTTTTTAATTTTTTTTACACTTTTCGGTACCGGTAGCGGTAAGAAATTTTTGAATTCGGTAAAAACTGAAAAATCAAAATTTAATAATATAATAATTAATAGTTAATGTTCTATAGTTTATATACTAAATAAGTTTTTTATATATTAATAATTTCTATATAATAGTAGTTTTATAAAAAAATTATATATATTAATAATGTTTTGTAGTTTTATTTTATATATTAATTATTATTAATAGTTAATGATTTCTTAGTTTAAAAAAATTGTTAATATATAAAAAATTTATTTAATAATTATATATATTACTATGCAGTATAACCGAAAATCGAACCAAAAAAATCGGTACCGATTTTGTACCGAATCGGTATCAAAATCGATAATTCCGTACCGATTCCGATTCTTGCTCTTCCAGTAATAGTTTTTATGTTATTCATGTACTAATATTTTTATTGCTTCTGTTTTTCTTTCATTGTTTAATCAATTCGTGCAATTCTAAGTATCACAAGAGAAGAATATGAGTGATCATTCGGTTATAACCGAACCGAATAAGCTATTCGGTTATAACCGAAAATCGAATTATTGATAATTTTACTATCTGAAAAATTAACCAAAATTTGAAAATAACCGAATAACCAAAAACCGAATAATCGAAATGTAATTTCGGGTATTCGGATAATAACCGAACTAACATCCAACAGTCAACAGCAACATACAACATCAACATGAACATGAAACACAAATCTTATACATCACATGACCAAATTTAACAACAGCAAAACTGAATCATCACATATGATATGATAAATGAAAGAATAGATAAACAAAAAGTTACATTTCCACACAATTATTCAACTTTGAAGCAAAAGAAATATTACCTAGAATATTAGAGGAGTGAGAGAAAACAGGGCCAAGAAGAACCCTCAAATCCCTCGGGGGAATGGAGACGCGTTTAACAATTATACTCTTTTCACACTCAATTAACTCTGATTGCCCTAACTTATCAAACCTCATCCAAAGCCTCGCTCCACCGACCTTCTTCTTCGGCTTGCTCGACGCCGCAACCATCGCAGAAATCGAATTATTCGCGATATCATTAGGCAACTGAGTATTAACATCGTCTCCCGGTCCCGGCAACAGCGGAGTCTCCTCAGGCTTCTTCGTCTGGCGCCGGCAAAACGATAACGTCCCCTTCCCCATTCTCTCTCTCTAATCTGTACTCAAAACAGGAAAAAGGCCTCTTCTCTCCCTTAGATTCTTCTTCCTCTTTCTCTCTCTAAATATGTGTAATTGCGTATGAATATATGGATTTAGACTTTAGGGCATGAGAAAGAATCAGAGGAAGGAAGGATAATCCTTCCTTTTGTGGGCTACAGTTGCTTCTGGTTCTTCTTCTTCTTCCATAAACAGAAGAGTGAAGCTTTTTCTCTCTGATAAAGAAAACGTTATACGGTTTGAGAATTCAAATCCTGTACATCCCTTCTCATGCATCGACTATAAATTAAAAATTTATTAAAGTGTTGTTCGGTTATTCGGTCCCAAAAGTAATACCCGTACAAACTAACTGAAAACCGTAACAAAATTCGGGTATAACCGAACTATTGAAAATAACCGAATTATCAGAAAATTTCGGTTAAATTATTTCGGTTCGGTTCGGTAATTCGGTTATACCCATTTTTTACTCAGTCCTGGAGAAGAAACAAAGAAGGCGAAGGATAATTATTTGACAAGATCTTCTAGGATATATATATATTATTTAGACATGATAAAAGAAAAATAAAAGAAACAAGCTAATCAAAATCAGGATGGAGTTTAGTTGGTGTAGAAGATTTTAGGATTTATAACTAACTAATTTTATTCAAATACTAGTACTTAACTAGTTTTAGTAATATAATTTAGTAAATTATATTACTAAAAAGTCTAGACTTTTTAATAATATGATATGATAATAGAAATTCTAAAAATAATTTTTTACCTGGTGAGAGAAAGCCTTAGATCCTATTTTTTATGTGCAAATAATTTTTCTCACTTATGTCTTAACAATTTTCTAATTATTATTAATATTATTACTATCATAAAATTTAATAAATAAAAGTTGTCTTCAATTGAGTAACGCTACTAATCAAATAAAGTTAAGCAACTAGATGTTTAGTTATTTATCAAATTGGGATAATTTGGACATAAGAACTAAATCATATAGTTAATTTACTGTACAAATGGTTGATTTAGTTAAAAACTAGATACAAACCTCTGCGTTACGGCGGGATTATTCAAAATTTTAATAATAAATGTGTGCGTACAATTAATAAATTAAAATATAATAAGAAAATAGTATATTATTGTGCGATGATCAATTTTTACACAGAAAAACAAATAAATATATAATTTCAAATCTTGGTGCTAGTAGGTAGCAGCATTCTATAATTAATTAATAAAAGAGAAAGTATATATTTTTGTTCTGTGAAGTAAACAATCATGCTTACTACAAAAGTTTTACTGTAAAATATGTGAGGGAAGCTTGAATCAAGTTAAATAAACATTGAAAAAATCATATTGCCAAAAATTCTATAAGGAAAATTCACACTTCCAAAACCTTAATATCTTTAATCTTATCAAACCCTTAAATCTGATCAAACACACTTGTTTATGTGACTTAAAATGAAGATACTAAATGAAGATACTAAATAATCAAATTAAGAAATAAACTCAATTCCTTACTGTTGATACAAGAAAAGTGAATAACTCTAATCTAAACACAAACTTTCCAATCGAAAATCCATCAAAATTTTCAATTAAACACGATTGACAACACAAATATCAGATCAATCAAGTCAATTACAAACATTATTCCGCATATCAGCAACTAAATGCAAATGTAATAATCTCAAATTTTAGCACATAATATCTAAAAATTTAGAAAATAGACAAATCAATGAAATAATTCTACCTGCTTTTGGGTTATGTTTCACACTCCTGCATATAGCTGTTGTAAAACCACAGCTTATTAATGAATAAAATCAAATTTTCTCTAAATATTATTGTGAATAATAAGGGGTTAATTTGATATAATACTTTGGTTATGGGTGAAATGTGCAAATTTTGCAAAATAAGCAAGTGGTTATAAAATATTCATTTTATCGGGGAATATTCGTTTGGTCGTGGAATATTCTTGCTGTCAGAAAATATTCGTACGACGGCGCAGCCTTGTGTGGGCCCCATAACGGAAAGCGATTGGATGAAGAAAACGACAAGTATAAGTTGTTTATAAATAACAGCTTAGTTGTTACCGTTAATACTGTTGGAATACCCGGTGGTTAAAATACAGTAGCACACGGTATTGCAGCAATTATTGATTCTTACGTAAGAAGGCACTACTCAATAATTGTTATAGTAGTTATTGTTCAATATTTTATTTTATTGATTCAATAATTGTTACGTTGATATTTTATATTATTGTTGTTTCAATAATTGTTGCTGCACAGTATTTTTCTTTATCAGATCAATAATTCATATTATTTGAATAATATTATTAGATAACATTATTGGTAATGTCTAGAAAGTTCTGTCTAAGGAGAGGTTTGGTCATCTAATTGCACGTCAGTAAGGAGAAATCCTTATTGGAAAGCCCCCTCTTTCCTGGGAACGACCTGGTTGTCATAAATGTGATCCTGTAATATTATTTGTGAATAATTAATTATTGATTCATATGATAAGGAAATATTTATTTTATGTGAATATAAATGAGGGATATATTTTTGTGGTTAAATGAAGGAGTTAATGCTGAGATTTTTATCAGTATTTTTGTCGGATTTGAGGTATTAAAATTTAGGATTTTTGAGATATTTTGCGGGGGCTATAATTTTTAATCCGACCGTTGGATCGTGGTAATTTTTGGATATGTTATACATATATAAGTTGAGTATATGTCTACAAATTTTGAACCGTTAAAAATGAACGTATGATTTATTATGAATTTTACGAGATGACTGGTTCAGAAATTGTTGAATTTTCGGAGTTAATCATTTTGGTGGAAAATTCTAGAATTGATGGGCCCCAGTCTTGGTTGGTAAAGAAATGTGCTGAGATTTTTATTCAAATGTGGTGGGTGGAATAGTAGCAGGTAAGCCATCAGGTTGCAGGTTAAGTCTGCTTCGGCGTGCTAACATTTTTCTATAAATAGAGGGCTAAGTTAGAATTGAAAAGCACACCAGAAATAAGTTTTCTCTCTTTCTCTCTTTCTCTCTTTCTCTCTCTAGATTATTGAGTGTATTTTGTGAGTATTTAGATACTTTGAGAGTTTCTATTCATCAGAACAAGTTTCTTTCAGCCTTATACCGGTATTCCGACCAGAAGTACTGATATTTTGAAGTAAGGGATATTATTTTCTTCTTAAATGATATTATTTTCTTCAATATCATTATGCTGAAATATTAACATGAGTTTTTATCAAATTTGGAACTTTTTGTGTCGGGGTTACTATGTAAGACCCCAAATTATTAATAAATAAAATTTAAATTTCCTCTATTTATTATTTTGAAATAGTAAGGGTTAAATTGATTAATGAGGTTAGTTATGGGTAAAATGCATAAATATTTCAAATAAGCAAGTGGTCATAAAATATTCATTATTGTCGGGGAATATTCGTTTGGTCGTGGAATATTCTTACTGTCAGAGAATATTCGTACGACGGCGCAGTCTTTTGTGGGTCCCATAACGGAAAGCGATTGGATGAAGAAAACGATAAGAGTAAGTTGTTTATAAATAACGGCGTAGTTGTTGCCGTTAACACTGTTGGAATATCCGGTGGTTAAAACACAGTAATACGCGTTGTTGCACAGTAGCACACGGTATTGCACCAATTATTGATTTTTACGTAAGAAGGCATTACTCAATAATTGTTACAGTAATTACTGTTCAGTATTTTATTTTATTGATTTAATAATTATTGCGTTGATATTTTATATTACTGTTATTTTAATAATTGTCACTACACAGTATTTTCTATTATCGGAGCAATAATTCATATTATCTGAATAATATTATTAGATAACATTATTGACAATGTCTAGAAAGTTCTGTCTAAGGAGAGGTTTGGTCATCTAATTGCGCGCCAGTAAGGAGAAATCCTTATTGGAAAGCCCCCTCTTTCTTGGGAACGACATGGTTGCCAGTACTGTGATTCTGTAATATTATTTGTGTATAATTAATTATTGATTTATATAATGAGGAAAATATTGATTTTATGTGGATATAGATGGAGAAAATTTTTAATGTGACAATTGTTGAAAATTAATATTTTATCTTTTTCTGATAAAATAATTCATATATATTGATGGTGATATTTTTACAATGAATGTGGGATATATGAGTATATGAGGAGGAAGAGTATTTTTGTGGCATTAAATGATTAACACATGTTTTGTGTGTTGGTGGACACAATTCTTGACCGAAAATTTATTATTGACTGTAAAATCGCCCGTTTATGAATTTCAGTCAATTTTTGTTTGGAATTTGGAAAAACTTTCTTCTGCAAAGTTGTAGAGAATTGAATTTCCTATAAAAACACGCGAGATTCGAATTTTTTGATAAAAGGGCTATTTATTATGAATTATTGAAATTCTGAAGTTCCGAAATAATTGATTTTTGAAAGTTTTATTTATTATTTTGAAGAAAAACGTTTTTTTGCAAATTAGTGGGCTCAACATGTGATAATAATGGGCTGAATTCAGATCTTCTAAGGTGGGCTTAACAATCTTATAAATATAATATTATTATATTCAATTTTCTGCTTTGGTGTTCTAAACATTTTTCTATAAATAGTGTGCTTAGGTTAGAATTAAAAATCACACCAGAAACACAAGTTTCTCTCTATTTCTCTCTCTATATCGAGCGTATTCTTGTGAATATTTGATACTTTGAGTGTTGCTATACGGTGCAAGTTTTTTTCAACACTATATCTAGTATTCCAGTCAGAAGTACCGTCTTTCCGAGGTAAGGGATGTTATTCTATTCGAAAATGATATTATTTCTTCAATATCATTATGCCGAAATATTGGTTGAAGTTTTTATCAAATTTTAAACTTTTTCATGTCGGAGTTACTATTCATGAGTTACTATTCATGAGTTACTATTCACGAGTTACTATTCATGAGTTACTATTCACGAGTACTATTCACGAAGCATAATGATGTTTTTTGTAAAATTTATATCTTTTGGTGTCGGAGTTACTATTCACGTATACGGCACTATTCACGAATACGGCACCATTCACGAATACGGTACTATTCACCGAAAAATGATTTTTCTTCTTTTTGTCCAAAATATCTATTCTGGATACTAACTTTGATTGTATCCGTGTTTTGATCATTCTTGAATTTTACTCCACTATAATTATTTATGAAGTATTTTTGGGACATGGAATAGCTGAAATACGAATCCTTAATATTTATTATTTTAATTCATTGGATTCGTTTCCTTTAAAATATTTTTCATCATCCTCAGTCCTAAATGATGATATAATTGAATATCTTTGGCCTGTAGAGCAAAGATGAATGATTTCTGATGAATATCTTTGGCCCGTAGTGCAAAGATGAACAGGTGTTGAGATGAACATGACCAACTGATGAATATCTTTGGCCTGTAGTACAAAGATGACTATTTGATTCAAGATATTTATTGATTGATGTTACAGGGATAAAATATTGATGATGAACTTTTAAATTCATAGATAATCGTAGATTTCATTCTCTACGTAACTCTTCTATGAATTATTATTTTCCGCTGCGAATATGGATTTAAAACTTGTTGTCTATTGTATTCTATTAGATTTTTTCCTGTTGAAGACTAACGATAATTTGTTTTATATTATCTTAGTCATAATGTTCTTTACTGGGCTAGTTGAGCTCACCTATTTTCTTGTTGTTCTATTTTTCTTCTCAGGAGGCGAGAATGTAGCGAGTACTAGTCGGGGTATGGAATGATGGTTCAAGACAGTTGTTTTAGTAGTCCTCACTATTTTATAAAATAGTGTATCAATAAGTATAATGAGGACTTAATTGAGTATGAATACTGTCTAGATGACAATATTTGTATTTAAACTCACAGTATATGTGTTGTCGTATTTTGCACGATAATTGTAATAATAAAGTTGTAGTTATTTTCTGTACCATGTATTTGGCGACTCAGAATGGGTGTTGTATACCTGTTTTGGGGGCGTCACAGTTACTATTCACCGAAAAATAAAATTTCC
This sequence comes from Panax notoginseng, assembly GCA_016801055.1. Lineage (NCBI taxonomy): Eukaryota > Viridiplantae > Streptophyta > Magnoliopsida > Apiales > Araliaceae > Panax > Panax notoginseng. Next base: position 41,670,183 of record CM029013.1, on the reverse strand, counting down.
TTCTTTTTGTACAAAATATCTATTCTGGATACTAGCTTTAATTGTATCCATGTTTTGATCATTCTTGAATTTTACTCTACTATGATTATTTATGAGGTATTTTTGGACATGGAATAGCTGAAATACGAATTCTTAATATTTATTATTTTGTATCACTGGATTCGTTTCCTTTAAAATATTTTTCATCATCCTCAGTCCTAAATGATGATATAATTGAATATCTTTGGCCTGTAGTGCAAAGATTAATGATTTCTGATGAATATCTTTGGCCCGTAGTGCAAAGATGAACAGGTGTTTAGATGAACATGACCAACTGGTGAATATCTTTGGCCTGTAGTGCGAAGATGAATATTGATTGATGTTATAGGGATAAAATGCTGATGATGGACTTTTAAATTCATAGATAATCGTAGATTTCATTCTCTACGTAACTCTTCTATGAATTATTAATTTCCGCTGCGAATATGGATTTAAAACTTGTTGTCTATTGTATTCTATTAGATTTTTCCCTGTTGAAGACTAACGATAATTTTTTTTATATTTTCTTAGTCATAATGTTCTTTACTGGGCTAGTTGAACTCACCCTTTTCCTTGTTGTTCCATTTTCTTCTCAGGAGGCGAGAATGTAGCATGTACTAGTCGGGGTATGGAATGAAGGTTCTAGGAAGTTGTTTTAGTAGTCCTCACCATTTTTTTTGTAAAATATTGTACCAATAATTGTAATGAGGACTTATTTGAGTGTGGATATTGTCTAGATGACAATATTTGTATTTACACTCACAGTTTTTATGTTGTATTAATAAAGTTGTAGTTGTTTCTGTACCATGTTATTGACGACTCAGAATGGGTGTTGTATACATGTTTTGGGGGCATCACAGTTGGTATCAGAGCTTAGGGATATGATCTCTAGCGAAGATCGGGGAATAGAACTAGGAGGGGAGAGACGAGTAAATCTTTCGCTAGTGTGTTCTACCTAAGCTTATTTGTTGGTCGGTCATAATATATGGGTATTATGTGACATGTTAATTTCTTTAATTAACCCTTGTTTTATGGCAGTATTTGAGAATGTCGACTGAGAATGTTAACAGTGGAGTAAATGAAACCGTGGAGACGCCTGTAATCACCAACGAGGAGAACGTGCAACAGGCTGGCAATGTTCCTCCTGTGAACAACATCAATGAGCAGATGATGAACGATGGGATGTTTAGAAGCTTTTTGCGGTTCATGCAAAACCAGACGAAGGAGATTCCTGTTCAATATAGGAAGAAACAATGGCAACGCACAGCTGGTCACAGCCAAGCAGTTCAAGGAGTTGGGACCGCCAGAATTTAAGGGAAAGCCGGATCCGATCATGGCGGAAACGTGGGTCAAGTAAATTTTCAAGATATTCGATGTCTTTGGATGCGCGGAGGAACAGAAGGTTCCATTCGCCACCTTTATGTTCCGTGGCGAGGCAGACTACTGGTGGGAGTCTGTGAAACGTACCCATCCAGCCGCACTTAGCATGTCTTGGGAGACATTTCAGAAACTATTCAACGAAAAATAGTTTCCTGAAAGTATTCGCCATATGAAGGAGGTAGAGTTTATTAGACTGGAGTAGAATAACATGACGGTATCCCAGTACGAGGCGAAATTTGCAGAGTTGTCTAGGTTTGCACCTCATTTGGTGGAGAATGAGGAACGTATGACGCGGATGTTTCTGAGAGGTTTGAAACCCGGCATACGTCAATATCTCATTTCTCATAAATTTTCTCTCTATTCAGATGTTGTCAACAGGGCTCAATTATTAGAGCGAGATAACGAGTACGGTCAATCGAGGGACCACAACCAGGATCATACCGGTGACAGCAGTCATCAGAACAATGATAACCAGCGGAGAAAGGAAAATACAGACAAGAACGGCAACCACTTTAGTGGTAATAATGGCCATGAGAATAGAAGAAGCGAGTCGGGGGGAGATTTTAAAAAGAGAAGATTCAACAATGACAATACGAAGACGTCAACACCAACTGGTTCCAAGGGAGGAGAGCGACCACCGGTCATATGCTATAAGTGCAGAAAAGAAGGACATATCAGCCCAAACTGCCCACAACAGTTTAAGGTATGTTATAACTGTGGAAAGGAAGGACATATCGCTCGAGATTGCACTATAGCGAAACCAAGTCCATCGGGAAAGTTGTCCCAGAAAAGTCAAAGTCAACGGTTCCTGGAAGAGCGTTTTTCATGACTGGTCAGAATACGAGGAACCTGAACGAAGTTAGCACGGGTTAGTTAATTTTAAATTTTTGCGAAGTCTATACCTTATTAGATACCGATTCTACCCATTCATTTATCTCTTCTGCTTATACTCAACGTTTAAAATTGACTCCAGAGAAAATTAGACTTTGACTTATCTGTTGAAACTCCGTTAGGAGAAACTTTCGTTACATCCACTGTTTATAAATCTTGTTTGATCCAAGTTGGCACCATCACATTACCTGTTGACCTTATCTCTTTAAAGATACTTGCTTTTGATATGATTTTAGGAATTAATTGGTTAACTACTCATCATGCCAAAATTGATTGTTTTTGTAAGGTTGTTAGTTTTCATATTCCTAAGCAACCTGTTATTAAAATTCAAGCAACCAAACCACTGAAGTCAATCACTGTCATATCAAGCCGTAAAGTCATTCGTTTATTGAAAAACGGATGTCAAGCTTTCTTAGCCATGTCATGTACTTGAACAAAAATACGTCAGATTTGAATGATATTTCTGTTGTTAGTAAAATTTTTGACGTATTTCCTGAAGAATTTCTTGGCTTACTCCCAGAGCGTGATATTGAATTTTGTATCGACTTTGAACCCGGTACAAAACCCATTTCTAAAATCTCATATCGAATGGCTCCTATTGAACTTCAGGAGTTAAAAACCCAATTATAGAAGTTGATAACCGAGCCTCTATATGGTGACTTCCTTTGTGGAATGCATTGAAGTCAGACTCTCCGTAGGGGACGCCATATTCGTATGGTAGTAAACTGATAGGTGTCATTGTGACGTGATATCCAAGATTGGGATATGAGTCACAGTTGAGAGCAACCTAAGTCAGTAATCGAAATACGTAGCTTTTTGGTTATTATTGGAGATTCGTAAAAGAATTTTCTCGAATCGCTACTTCATTAACTCAGCTGACTCAAAAAGATACAAACTTCGAATGGACCGAGGAATGCGAGAAGAGCTTCCAAGAATTCAACATGCGACACCGACGTTGGCTCGAGCTGTTAAAAGATTTCGATCATACCATCCAATACCATCCTAGAAAAGCAAACGTGGTAGCTAACGCATTGAGTAGAAGATCATATGCAAGAACGAGTGCGATGATGTCAAGTATACGCGTAGAATCAACTTTAATCGATAAAGTTAAAGTTGCTTAAGCCACAGACCCGGAGCTGATGCGTATGAAGAAGAAATTACAAGAAGGTGCTATTCCGGAAGCGAGAATCGATGAAGAAGGAATACTTCGAGTCCACTCTAGACTTTATGTTCCTAACGACTCTGATTTAAAGTACAAGATTATGATGGAGGCACACAATACACCATTTGCGATCCATCCTGGCAGTACCAAAATGTATCGTGATCTTCGACATACATTTTGGTGGAACAATATGAAGAGAGAGATTGCAAAATTTATTTCGAGGTGTTTAACTTGTCAACGTGTAAAGGCGGAGCATCAAGTGCCAAAGGGTCCATTGCAACCACTTGAGATTCCGAAATGAAAGTGGGAACACATTACCATGGATTTCGTTACGGATCTTCCCACGATTTCTCAAGGCATAAATGCTATTTGGGTTATAGTTGATAGATTAACCAAGTCTGCTCATTTCTTGCCGATACGGGAGACTTATTCCCTTGAACGTCTTGCTAGTATGTACGTGAATGAGATTGTAAGGTTGCATGGCATGCCAGTATCCATAGTTTCGGATCGTGACCCAAGATTCACTTCAAGATTTTGGGTTAGCTTGCAAAAAGCTATGGGCACGGATTTACGGTTCAGTTCGGCATACCATCCTCAAACGGACGGGCAATCAGAGAGGACTATTCAAACTCTTGAAGATCTATTAAGACTTTGTGTCCTAGATTTCAAAGGAAGTTGGGATAAGTACCTACCATTGGTGGAATTCTCCTACAATAACAGTTATCAGGCAAGTATAGGTGTGGCTCCATTTGAAGCATTGTATGGACGAAAGTGCCGCTCTCCAGTATGCTGGGATGAGGTGGGAGAAGCAACATTGTTGGGACCCGAGTTGGTACGTATGACTACGAAAAAGATCCAAACGATTCGACAACGTATACAAACGGCACAGGATCGACAAAAGAGTTATGCGGATCTTCATCGAAAGGACGTGGAATTTGATATTGGGAATCATGTATTGTTGCAAGTTGCTCCATGGAAGGGAGTTACAAGATTTGGAAAGAGAGAAAAGCTCAATCCACGATTTATTGGTCCATTTTAGATTCTTGACCGAGTAGGAAATGTGGCCTATAGACTCGCGTTACCTCCAAGCATGTCTCATGTTCATAACATTTTGCACATATCTATGCTTCGTAAATATGTGAAAGACCCAAACACGTTATTGAGTTAGAACCAGACGAGATAGCCGAAGACTTAACGTACGAAGAGGTATTTGTCAAGATCTTGGATAGGAAGAAGCATGTCCTACGCACGAAGGTCATACCACAAGTTAAAGTTTTGTGGAGAAACCATGCTATTGAGGAAATGACCTGGGAGTTGGAAACGGAAATGAAAGCGAGGTATCCTCATCTTTTTGAAACACCAGGTACGTATGTCAATTTCGAGGACAAAATTTCATAAGGAGGGGAGGTTGTAAGACCCCAAATTATTAATAAATGAAATTTAAATTTTCTCTATTTATTATTTTGAAATAGTAAGGGTTAAATTGATTAATGAGGTTAGTTATGGGTAAAATGCACAAATATTTCGAATAAGCAAGTGGTCATAAAATATTCATTATTATCGGGGAATATTCGTTTGGTCGTGGAATATTCTTGTTGTCGGGGAATATTCGTACGACGGCGCAGCCTTGTATGGGCCCCATAACGGAAAGCGATTGGATGAAGAAAACGATAAATATAAGTTGTTTATAAATAACGGCGTAGTTGTTACCGTTAATACTGTTGGAATACCCGGTGGTTAAAACACAGTAATACGTGTTGTTGCACAGTAGCACACTGTATTGCACCAATTATTGATTCCTACGTAAGAAGGCATTACTCAATAATTGATACAGTAATTACTGTTCAGTATTTTATTTTATTGATTTAATAATTGTTGCGTTGATATTTTATATTACTGCTGTTTTAATAATTGTCACTACACAATATTTTCCATTATCGGAGCAATAATTCATATTATCTGAATAATATTATTAGATAACATTATTGGCAATGTCTAGAAAGTTCTGTCTAAGGAGAGATTTGGTCATCTAATTGCGCGCCAGTAAGGAGAGATCCTTATTGGAAAGCCCTCTCTTTCCTGGGAACTGCCTGGTTGTCAGTAATGTGATTCTGTAATACTATTTGTGTATAATTAATTATTGATTTATATGATGAGAAAAATATTAATTTTATGTAGATATAGATGGAGAAAATTTTTAATGTGACAATTGTTAAAAATTAATATTTTATCTATTTCTGATAAAATAATTCATTTGAATATATTATTTTAATAATATATTAATGGTGATATTTTTATAATGAATGTGGGATATATGAATAAATGAGGAGGAAGAGTATTTTTATTAGATTAAATGATTAACAAATATTTTGTGTGTTGGTGGACACAATTCTTGACCGAAAATTTATTATTGACTGTAAAATCGTCCGTTTATGGATTTCGGTCAATTTCTGTTTAGAATTTGGAAAAACTTTCTTCTGCAAAGTTGTAGATAATTGAATTTCCTATAAAAACTCGCGAGATTTGAATTTTCTGATAAAAAGGCTATTTATTATGAATTATTGAAGTTCTGAAGTTCCGAAATAATTGATTTTTGGAAGTTTTATTTATTATTTTGAAGAAAAACGTTTTTTGGCATTTAAGTGGGCTAACATGTGATATAAATGGGCTGAGATCAGATGTCTAGAGGTGGACTAAGAAAAATTTGATAAATATATTAATATTATATTAAATTTTCTGCTTTGTTGTTCTAAGCATTTTCCTATAAATAGGGTGCTTAGGTTAGAATTAAAAATCACACCAGAAACACAAGTTTCTCTCTATTTCTTTCTCTATATCGAGCGTATTCTTGTGAGTATTTGATACTTTGAGTGTTGCTATACGGTGCAAGTTTCCTTCAGCACTATATCTATTATTCCTGTCAGAAGTACAGTCTTTCCGAGGTAAGGGATGTTATTTTCTTCGTAAATGATATTATTTCTTCAATATCATTATGCCGAAATATTGGTTGGAAATTTTTATCAAATTTGAAACTTTTCATGTCGGGGTTACTATTCATGAGTTACTATTCACGAGTTACTATTCACCGAAAAATGAAATTTTTTTCTTTTTGTACAAAATATCTATTCTGGATACTAGCTTTGATTGTATCCATGTTTTGATCATTCTTGAATTTTACTTCACTATGATTATTTATGAGATATTTCTGGACATGGAATAGCTGAAATACGATTCCTTAATATTTATTATTTTATTTCACTGGATTCGTTTCTTTTAAAATATTTTTCATCATTCTCAGTCCTAAATGATGATATAATTGAATATCTTTGGCCTGTAGTGCAAAGATTAATGATTTCTGATGAATATCTTTGGCCCGTAGTGCAAAGATGAACATGTGTTTAGATGAACATGACCAACTGGTGAATATGTAAGACCCCGTATTTTATGAAATAAAAGTATTCAATTTTTCTTATAATTACTATTCAGTAAATGGTTAAATTGATAAATATTAAAGTTAAGGGTGATATATGAATTTTTTTGGAAATACACAAGTGGTTATAAAATATTCATTGTTGTCGGGGAATATTCGTTTGATCGTGGAATATTCTTACTGTCGGGGAATATTCATACGACGGCGCAGTCTTTTGTGGGCCCCATAACGGAAAGCGATTGGATGAAGAAAATGACAAAAATAAGTTATTTATAAATAACGGCATAGTTGTTACCGTTAATACTGTTGGAATACCCGGTGGTTAAAACACAGTAATACGCGTTGTTGCACAGTAGCACACGGTATTGCACCAATTATTGATTCTTACGTAAGAAGGCACTACTCAATAATTGTTACAGTAATTACTGTTCAATATTTTATTTTATTGATTCAATAATTGCTACGTTGAAATTTTATATTATTGTTGTTCAATAATTGTCACTGCACAGTATTTCCCATTATCAGATCAATAATTCATATTATTTGAATAATATTATTAGATAACATTATTGGCAATGTCTAGAAAGTTCTGTCTAAGGAGAGGTTTGGTTATCTGATTGCGCGCCAGTAAGGAGAAATTCTTATTGGAAAGCCCCCTCTTTCCTGGGAACGGCCTGGTTGTCATAAATGTGATTCTGTAATATTATTTGTGAATAATTAATTATTGATTCATATGATAAGGAAATATTTATTGTATGTGGATATAAACGAGGGATATATTTTTGTGGTTAAAAATGAAGGAGATAATGTTGAGGTTTTTATCCATATTTTTGTCGGAATGGAGGTATTAAAAATCAGGGTTTTTGAGATATTTTGCGGGGGTTATAATTTTTAATCCGACCGTTGGATCGTGGTAATTTTTGGATAAGTTATACATATATAAGTTGAGTATATGTCCATAAATTTTGAACCGTTAAAAATGAACGTATGATTTGTTATGAATTTTAAGAGGTGGCTGATTCGGAAATCAGGTTATAAATCATTTTTGGTGGAAAATTCTAGAATTGGTGGGCCCCACTTGTGGTTGGTGAAGAAATGTGCTGAATTATATTTCAAATGTGGTGGGTGGGAATAGTAGCAGGTAAAGCCATCAGGTTGCAGGTCAAACCTACCAAAATTTTCCTATAAATAGAGGGCTAAGTTAGAATTAAAAATCACACCAGAAACATAAGCTTTCTCTCTTTCTCTCTCTAGATTATTGAGTGCATTTTGTGAGTATTTAGATACTTGGTGAGTTGCTATTCATCAGTGCAAGTTTCCTTCAGCCTTATACCGATCAGAAGTACTGCTCTTTTGAGGTAAGGGATAGTAAGGGATAGTAAGAGATTTTAAGGGTTGTTATGATTTTCAGTTTCGTAATTTTTCTGATCTTCAAAAATTCTGGAAAAATTTGAAATGATATTTTGATGAGTTTTCTTGATTGTATCCAAAAATGGTGATTTTTGGATGTATAAATTGTGAGTTTTGAATTTTATGAGAAAAGACTATTTTAAAAGTAACAGCTTATAATTCCTTGTGGTTAACTCTAAAATTGATGAAATTTTTATTGGGAGTATATGTATATGATAGAAGTATACTCTGTAAATTTCAGAATTTTTAGACAAAAGTACAATTTTTGATAAATGTCTAAATATTCGGCTATTTTGGCCATATGAAAAATAGTAAATGACTTTTAAAAGTTCTGAGAAAAATATATGTTCACTATGGGACTATATTATACTAAATCCCAGAAAAGAAATATTTTTGGAACTGATTTGGTATTTTTTATGAAAATAGTCTAGTTATGAGTAAATGAATTAAATATGTTTTGTGAAGAAAGAAAATTGGAAAATAGGATTTTATGGCTTGAGAATCCGATATGAGGTATATGGAGATTTTTGATGAGGATTTTGGTTATTGATGATGAAATCGTAAGAGTTGGCATTTTATGATGATTAAATGTATTAATTTGTAAAGTGTAAACAATTTAAATAAATTGTTTATAAGCTTAAGAAATATTATTCTTTCAATATCATTATACCGAAATATTGGTATGTATATTATTGTGGAATTTCTACCTTTTTGTGTCGAGTTTACTATTCATGAGTTACTAATCATGAGTTACTATTCACAAGTTACTATTCATGAGTTACTATTTACGAGTTACTATTCACGACAACATTGGTTTCTTTTTCTGACCAAATTATAGTTGGTTTATGAATATTACTCTTGAGATTAAATCTATATGTTGATTATATTAATTTTATTATCATATATAACATTTTTATAACCCTAATGATGATATTTCTCTTTGACTTGAGTGTAAAGATGGGTAGATTTCTGGTATGATCATGACTATGGGTTCTCTTTGGCCAGTAGTGCAAAGTTGAATTGTTGACTGGTATGATCATGACCATTGAATTTATAAGTGAATATCTTTAGCTTAAGTGCAAAGGTGAATTGATCAACATGGTTATAATTATTGTTTATATAAATTCTGAAATGATTATATATTTCTTTGAGATATTAATATATTTGGCCTGTAGTGCAAATATGAACTGTTGATGAATATATTTGGCCGTAGTGCAAATATGAACTGTTGAGGAATATCTTTGGCCTGTAGTGCAAAGATGAATTGTTGATGAATATCTTTGGCCCGTAGTGCAAAGATGACATGTTGTTGAATATCTTTGGCCAGTAGTGCAAAGATGAACATATGTTGAGATGAACATGACCAACTGGTGATACAAATGAATATCTTTGGCCGTAGTGCAAAGATGAAGTTATTAGTATGATTATGAACAGAAAATGTGATTTGGTGTAACCATGATCTTTGATGTTTCAGGTAAAGATAGGTGATGAAAATTATCTTCGTCCTGGATGAGAAGAGGAATTTAGAACTACAATTATGATTATGAGTTATTCATATGATTGTGGAAAGGAACTGTTGATTGATGTTACAGGGATAAAACATTGTTGATAGATTTTTAACATGGAGAAGATAATAGACCTTATAGTCTATTTGACTCTTCTAATGGATTGCTCGTTCCGCTGCAACTATGGTTGAAATTTTTATCATTTACCATATGTTCTAAATCTCTGATTTATTATTGATGAAGGCTACTGATAATCTAATTATCTTTAGTCATGATATTCTTTACTGGGCTAGTTGTGCTCACCTGTAACGACCCCAAAATAGGTTCATTCCACCCAACCCATTCTGAGTCGTCAAATACATGGTACAGAAAACAACTACAACTTTATTACAACAATTGTCGTGCAAAATACAACAACACATATGCTGTGAGTTTGGATACAAATATATACCAAATGTGACATTGGACACCATCATGTATCAGCACCTCACAAAGGTACCTTAGATAAAGGTATAGTCAAAAACTGTTTTAGAAATTAGAATCTTTGGGAAGTGCTCAAGAAAACCTTCGTACATGGGAGGCCACGCATCTAGGTTATGATAGATATCATATGACCACAGAATTATCCTTGGTTGACCCAATAGACCCCAAAGAAAAACGAAAAGATTACTATCATATTCTTCCCAATGGTGAGTCTTCTCTTGACTTATCATTATCTCCACTGTCTCTAATTGAGAATTATACTTCAAACAAACACCAAGATTATATAGGTAGTGCTCGTATATAAACTCAGCAAGTGGATGAGCACATCCCTGTCTTATGATGACACGAGGTTGTATGTCGTTAGACATCTTGTATGATAGTGACAAAACACCCTTCCAACGTTGGGTTCGCCTCACCCTATTTTCTTCACCAAATATAACTACTAAATGATGACCACCGTTCTATTTCCTTGTTACCCCCGCTCGACCCAGCTACACTCTTATTACCTGAAAGGAATTGTGAAGCAAAAGGGTGAGCACAACTAGCTCAGTAAAGAATATCATGACTAAAGATAATTCAATTATCAATAGCCTTCATCAACAATAAATCAGAGATTTAGAACATATGGTAAATGATAAAAATTTCAACCATAGTTGCAGCGGAACGAGCAATCCATTAGAAGAGTCAAATAGACTATAAAGTCTATTATCTTCTCCATGTTAAAAATCCACCAACAATATTTTATCCATGTAACATCACTCAACAGTTCCTTTCCACAATCATATGAATAACTCATAATCATAATTGTGACTATAAATTTTTTTTCGCACCCAGGACGAAGAATATTTTCATCACCTGTCTTTACCTGAAACATCAAAGATCATGGTTATACCAAATCACAGTTCCTGTTTATAATCATACTAACAAATCCATCTTTGCACTACGGGCCAAAGATATTCATCAACAAACCATCTTTGCACTACGGGCCAAAGATATTCAACAACAGTTCATCTTTGCACTACAGGCCAAAGATATTCAACAACAGTTCATCTTTGCACTACATGCCAAAGATATTCATCAACAATTCATATTTGCACTACAGGCCAAATATATTCATATCTCAAAGAAATATATAATCATTTCAGAATTTATATAAACAATAATTATAACCAAGTTGATCAATTCACCTTTGCACTTAAGTTTAAGATATTCAATTATAAATTCAATGGTCATGATCATACCAGTCACAATTCAACTTTGCACTACAGGCCAAAGAGAACCCTAGTCATGATCATACCAATAATCTACCCATCTTTACACTCCAGTGAAAGAGAATTTCAACATCAGGGTTATAAAAATGTTATATGTGATGATAAAAATAATATGATCAACATATAGTTTTAATCTCAAGAGTAATATTCGTAACTCATGAATAGTAACCCTGACACAAAAGATAGAAATTCTACAATAAAATTCATACCAATATTTCGGTATAATGATATTGAAAGAATAACATTACTTAAATTTATAAACAATTTATTTTAATTGTTTACACTTTACTAATTAATGCATTTAATCATCATAAAATGCCAACTCTTACAATTTCATCATCAATAACCAAAACCCTCATCAAAAATCTGCATATACCTCATATAGGATTCTCAAGCCATAAAATCCTATTTTCCAATTTTCTTTCTTCACAAAACATATTTAATTCATTTACTCATAGATAGACCATTTTCATGAAAAATACCAAATCAGTTCCAAAAATATTTCTTTTCTGAGATTTAGCATAATATAGTCCCATAGTGAACATATATTTTTCTCAGAATTTTTAAAAGTCATTTACTATTTTTCATATGGCCAAAATAGCCGAATATTTAGACATTTATCAAAAATTGTACTTTTGTCTAAAAATTCTGAAATTTACAGAGTATACTTCTATCATATACATGTACTCCCAATAAAAATTTCATCAATTTTGGAGTTAACCACAAGGAATAATAAGCGGTTACTTTTAAAATAGTCTTTTCTCATAAAATTCATAACTCTCAATCTATACATCCAAAAATCACAATTTTTGGACACAATCAAGAAAACTCATCAAAATATCATTTCAAATTTTTTCAGAATTTTTGAAGATCAGAAAAATTACGAAACTGAAAATCATAACAACCCTTAAAATCCCTTAATATCCCTTACTATCCCTTACAATCCCTTACCTCAAAAGAGCAGTACTTCTGACTGGATATCGGATATGATGCTGAAGAAAACTTGCACTGATGAATAGCAACTCACCAAGTATCTAAAAACTCACAAAATATGCTTCATAATATAGAGAGAGAAAGAGAGAAAGCTTATGTTTCTGGTGTGATTTTCAATTCTAACTTAGCCCTCTATTTATAGGAAAATTTTGGTAGGTTTGACCTGCAACCTGATGGCTTTACCTGCTACTATTCCCACCCACCACATTTGAAATATAATTCAGCACATTTCTTCACCAACCACAAGTGGGGCCCACCAATTCTAGAATTTTCCACCAAAATGATAAACTCCGAAAATTCAACAATTTCTAAACCAGTCATCTCGTAAAATTCATAATAAATCATACGTTCATTTTTAACGGTTCAAAATTTGTGGGCATATACTCAACTTATATATGTATAACATATCCAAAAATTACCACGATCCAACGGTCGGATTAAAAATTATAACCCCCGCAAAATATCTCAAAAATCCTGATTTTTAATACCTCCATTCCGACAAAAATACGGATAAAAATCTCAACATTAACTCCTTCATTTTTAACCACAAAAATATATCTCTCGTTTATATCCACATAAAATAAATATTTCCTTATCATATGAATCAATAATTAATTATTCACAAATAATATTACAGAATCACATTTATGACAACCAGGCCGTTCCCAGGAAAGAGGGGGCTTTCCAATAAGGATTTCTCCTTACTGGCGCGCAATTAGATGACCAAACCTTCCTTAGACAGAACTTTCTAGACATTGCCAATAATGCTATCTAATAATACTATTCAAATAATATGAATTATTGATCTGATAATGGAAAATACTGTGCAACAACAATTATTGAACAACAATAATATAAAATTTCAACGTAGCAATTATTGAATCAATAAAATAAAATATTGAACAGTAATTACTGTAACAATTATTGAGTAGTGCCTTCTTACGTAAGAATCAATAATTTCAAAAATACTGTGCAATACCGTGTGCTACTGTGCAATAACGCGTATTACTGTATTTTAATCACCGGGTATTCCAACAGTGTTAACGGTAACAACTACGCCGTTATTTGTAAAAACTTAAATTTGTCGTTTTCTTCACCCGACAGTTATTCTGTTATGAGGCCCACAAATAGCTGCTCCGTCGTACGAATATTCCCCGACAGAAAGAATATTCCACGACCAAACGAATATTCCCCGACAACAATGATTATTTTATAACCACTTGTGTATTTTGAAAAATTTTCACATTTCACCCATAACTTTAACTTTTTATCAATTTAACCATTTACTGAATTGTAATTATAAGAAAAATTGAATACTTTTATTTCATAAAATTCGGGGTCTTACAATCTCCCCTCCTTATGAAATTTCGTCCTCGAAATTTACGTACCTGGTATTTCAAAGAGTTGAGAATACCTTCCTTTCATTTCAAATTCCATCTTCTCTGTCATCATAATTTCTCCATTGCTCATCTCCTGTATTTCAAATAACATTCTAGAATACAGCTTCAAAACAAGTGTTAATTTAACAAATTAACATATCACATAATATCCCGATATTATGACTGACCAACAAATAAGCTTAGGTAGGACACACTAGCGAAGGATTTACTCATCTCTCCCCTCCTAGTTGTATTCCCCGATCTCCGCCAGAGATCATATCCCCAAGCTCTGATACCAAATGTAACTCTGGACACCAACCTATGTCAGCACCTTACATTGATACCTATCAGCTTGCCACCGCAGAACGGCGTCCCCTACGGAGAGTCTGGCTTCGGTGCATCCCCCATCAACAGGAAGTCACCAGCGAGAGGCTCAGGGCTCTTTACTTATAGCTCTGATACCAAATATAACGACCCCAAAATAGGTTCATTCCACCCAACCCATTCTGAGTCGTCAAATACATGGTACAGAAAACAACTACAACTTTATTACAACAATTGTCGTGCAAAATACAACAACACATATGCTGTGAGTTTGGATACAAATATATACCAAATGTGACATTGGACACCATCATGTATCATCACCTCACAAAGGTACCTTACATAAAGGTATAGTCAAAAACTGTTTTAGAAATTAGAATCTTTGGGAAGTGCTCAAGAAACCTTCGTACATGGGAGGCCACGCGTCTAGGTTATGATAGATATCATATGGCCACAGAATTATCCTTGGTTGACCCAATAGACCCCAAAGAAAAACGAGAAGATTACTATCATATTCTTCCCAATGGTGAGTCTTCTCTTGACTTATCATTATCTCCACTGTCTCTAATTGAGAATTATACTTCAAACAAACACCAAGATTATATAGGTAGTGCTCGTATATATACTCAGCAAGTGGATGAGCACATCCCTGTCTTATGATGACACGAGGTTGTATGTCGTTAGACATCTTGTATGATAGTGACAAAACACCCTTCCAACGTTGGGTTCGCCTCACCCTATTTTCTTCACCAAATATAACTACTAAATGATGACCACCGTTCTATTTCCTTGTTACCCCCGCTCGACCCAGCTACACTCTTATTACCTGAAAGGAATTGTGAAGCAAAAGGGTGAGCACAACTAGCTCAGTAAAGAATATCATGACTAAAGATAATTCAATTATCAATAGCCTTCATCAACAATAAATCAGAGATTTAGAACATATGGTAAATGATAAAAATTTCAACCATAGTTGCAGCGGAACGAGCAATCCATTAGAAGAGTCAAATAGACTATAAAGTCTATTATCTTCTCCATGTTAAAAATCCACCAACAATATTTTATCCATGTAACATCACTCAACAGTTCCTTTCCACAATCATATGAATAACTCATAATCATAATTGTGACTATAAATTTTTCTTCGCACCCAGGACGAAGAATATTTTCATCACCTGTCTTTACCTGAAACATCAAAGATCATGGTTATACCAAATCACAGTTCCTGTTTATAATCATACTAACAAATCCATCTTTGCACTACGGGCCAAAGATATTCATCAACAAACCATCTTTGCACTACGGGCCAAAGATATTCAACAACAGTTCATCTTTGCACTACAGGCCAAAGATATTCAACAACAGTTCATCTTTGCACTACATGCCAAAGATATTCATCAACAATTCATATTTGCACTACAGGCCAAATATATTCATATCTCAAAGAAATATATAATCATTTCAGAATTTATATAAACAATAATTATAACCATGTTGATCAATTCACCTTTGCACTTAAGCTTAAGATATTCAATTATAAATTCAATGGTCATGATCATACCAGTCACAATTCAACTTTGCACTACAGGCCAAAGAGAACCCTAGTCATGATCATACCAATAATCTACCCATCTTTACACTCCAGTGAAAGAGAATTTCAACATCAGGGTTATAAAAATGTTATATATGATGATAAAAATAATATGATCAACATATAGTTTTAATCTCAAGAGTAATATTCGTAACTCATGAATAGTAACCCTGACACAAAAGATAGAAATTCTACAATAAAATTCATACCAATATTTCGGTATAATGATATTGAAAGAATAACATTACTTAAATTTATAAACAATTTATTTTAATTGTTTACACTTTACTAATTAATGCATTTAATCATCATAAAATGCCAACTCTTACAATTTCATCATCAATAACCAAAACCCTCATCAAAAATCTGCATATACCTCATATAGGATTCTCAAGCCATAAAATCCTATTTTCCAATTTTCTTTCTTCACAAAACATATTTAATTCATTTACTCATAACTAGACCATTTTCATGAAAAATACCAAATCAGTTCCAAAAATATTTCTTTTCTGGGATTTAGCATAATATAGTCCCATAGTGAACATATATTTTTCTCAGAATTTTTAAAAGTCATTTACTATTTTTCATATGGCCAAAATAGCCGAATATTTAGACATTTATCAAAAATTGTACTTTTGTCTAAAAATTCTGAAATTTACAGAGTATACTTCTATCATATACATGTACTCCCAATAAAAATTTCATCAATTTTGGAGTTAACCACAAGGAATTATAAGCGGTTACTTTTAAAATAGTCTTTTCTCATAAAATTCATAACTCTCAATCTATACATCCAAAAATCACCATTTTTGGACACAATCAAGAAAACTCATCAAAATATCATTTCAAATTTTTCCAGAATTTTTGAAGATCAGAAAAATTACGAAACTGAAAATCATAACAACCCTTAAAATCCCTTAATATCCCTTACTATCCCTTACAATCCCTTACCTCAAAAGAGCAGTACTTCTGACTGGATATCGGATATGATGCTGAAGAAAACTTGCACTGATGAATAGCAACTCACCAAGTATCTAAAAACTCACAAAATATGCTTCATAATATAGAGAGAGAAAGAGAGAAAGCTTATGTTTCTGGTGTGATTTTCAATTCTAACTTAGCCCTCTATTTATAGGAAAATTTTGGTAGGTTTGACCTGCAACCTGATGGCTTTACCTGCTACTATTCCCACCCACCACATTTGAAATATAATTCAGCACATTTCTTCACCAACCACAAGTGGGGCCCACCAATTCTAGAATTTTCCACCAAAATGATAAACTCCGAAAATTCAACAATTTCTGAACCAGTCATCTCGTAAAATTCATAATAAATCATACGTTCATTTTTAACGGTTCAAAATTTGTGGGCATATACTCAACTTATATATGTATAACATATCCAAAAATTACCACGATCCAACGGTCGGATTAAAAATTATAACCCCCGCAAAATATCTCAAAAACCCTGATTTTTAATACCTCCATTCCGACAAAAATACGGATAAAAATCTCAACATTAACTCCTTCATTTTTAACCACAAAAATATATCCCTCATTTATATCCACATAAAATAAATATTTCCTTATCATATGAATCAATAATTAATTATTCACAAATAATATTACAGAATCACATTTATGACAACCAGGCCGTTCCCAGGAAAGAGGGGGCTTTCCAATAAGGATTTCTCCTTACTGGCGCGCAATTAGATGACCAAACCTCTCCTTAGACAGAACTTTCTAGACATTGCCAATAATGCTATCTAATAATACTATTCAAATAATATGAATTATTGATCTGATAATGGAAAATACTGTGCAGCAACAATTATTGAACAACAATAATATAAAATTTCAACGTAGCAATTATTGAATCAATAAAATAAAATATTGAACAGTAATTACTGTAACAATTATTGAGTAGTGCCTTCTTACGTAAGAATCAATAATTTCAAAAATACTGTGCAATACCGTGTGCTACTGTGCAATAACGCGTATTACTGTATTTTAACCACCGGGTATTCCAACAGTGTTAACGGTAACAACTACGCCGTTATTTGTAAAAACTCAAATTTGTCGTTTTCTTCACCCGACAGTTATTCTGTTATGGGGCCCACAAATAGCTGCGCCGTCGTACGAATATTCCCCGACAGAAAGAATATTCCACGACCAAACGAATATTCCCCGACAACAATGATTATTTTATAACCACTTGTGTATTTTGAAAAATTTTCATATTTCACCCATAACTTTAACTTTTTATCAATTTAACCATTTACTGAATTGTAATTATAAGAAAAATTGAATACTTTTATTTCATAAAATTCGGGGTCTTACAATCTCCCCTCCTTATGAAATTTCGTCCTCGAAATTTACGTACCTGGTATTTCAAAGAGTTGAGAATACCTTCCTTTCATTTCAAATTCCATCTTCTCTGTCATCATAATTTCTCCATTGCTCATCTCCTGTATTTCAAATAACATTCTAGAATACAGCTTCAAAACAAGTGTTAATTTAACAAATTAACATATCACATAATATCCCGATATTATGACTGACCAACAAATAAGCTTAGGTAGGACACACTAGCGAAGGATTTACTCATCTCTCCCCTCCTAGTTGTATTCCCCGATCTCCGCCAGAGATCATATCCCCAAGCTCTGATACCAAATGTAACTCTGGACACCAACCTATGTCAGCACCTTACATTGATACCTATCAGCTTGCCACCGCAGAACGGCGTCCCCTACGGAGAGTCTGGCTTCGGTGCATCCCCCATCAACAGGAAGTCACCAGCGAGAGGCTCAGGGCTCTTTACTTATAGCTCTGATACCAAATGTAACGACCCCAAAATAGGTTCATTCCACCCAACCCATTCTGAGTCGTCAAATACATGGTACAGAAAACAACTACAACTTTATTACAACAATTGTCGTGCAAAATACAACAACACATATGCTGTGAGTTTGGATACAAATATATACCAAATGTGACATTGGACACCATGTATCAGCACCTCACAAAGGTACCTTACATAAAGGTATAGTCAAAAACTGTTTTAGAAATTAGAATCTTTGGGAAGTGCTCAAGGAAACCTTCGTACATGGGAGGCCACGCATCTAGGTTATGATAGATATCATATGGCCACAGAATTATCCTTGGTTGACCCAATAGACCCCAAAGAAAAACGAGAAGATTACTATCATATTCTTCCCAATGGTGAGTCTTCTCTTGACTTATCATTATCTCCACTGTCTCTAATTGAGAATTATACTTCAAACAAACACCAAGATTATATAGGTAGTGCTCGTATATATACTCAGCAAGTGGATGAGCACATCCCTGTCTTATGATGACACGAGGTTGTATGTCGTTAGACATCTTGTATGATAGTGACAAAACACCCTTCCAACGTTGGGTTCGCCTCACCCTATTTTCTTCACCAAATATAACTACTAAATGATGACCACCGTTCTATTTCCTTGTTACCCCCGCTCGACCCAGCTACACTCTTATTACCTGAAAGGAATTGTGAAGCAAAAGGGTGAGCACAACTAGCTCAGTAAAGAATATCATGACTAAAGATAATTCAATTATCAATAGCCTTCATCAACAATAAATCAGAGATTTAGAACATATGGTAAATGATAAAAATTTCAACCATAGTTGCAGCGGAACGAGCAATCCATTAGAAGAGTCAAATAGACTATAAAGTCTATTATCTTCTCCATGTTAAAAATCCACCAACAATATTTTATCCATGTAACATCACTCAACAGTTCCTTTCCACAATCATATGAATAACTCATAATCATAATTGTGACTATAAATTTTTCTTCGCACCCAGGACGAAGAATATTTTCATCACCTGTCTTTACCTGAAACATCAAAGATCATGGTTATACCAAATCACAGTTCCTGTTTATAATCATACTAACAAATCCATCTTTGCACTACGGGCCAAAGATATTCATCAACAAACCATCTTTGCACTACGGGCCAAAGATATTCAACAACAGTTCATCTTTGCACTACAGGCCAAAGATATTCATCAACAGTTCATCTTTGCACTACATGCCAAAGATATTCATCAACAATTCATATTTGCACTACAGGCCAAATATATTCATATCTCAAAGAAATATATAATCATTTCAGAATTTATATAAACAATAATTATAACCATGTTGATCAATTCACCTTTGCACTTAAGCTTAAGATATTCAATTATAAATTCAATGGTCATGATCATACCAGTCACAATTCAACTTTGCACTACAGGCCAAAGAGAACCCTAGTCATGATCATACCAATAATCTACCCATCTTTACACTCCAGTGAAAGAGAATTTCAACATCAGGGTTATAAAAATGTTATATATGATGATAAAAATAATATGATCAACATATAGTTTTAATCTCAAGAGTAATATTCGTAACTCATGAATAGTAACCCCGACACAAAAGATAGAAATTCTACAATAAAATTCATACCAATATTTCGGTATAATGATATTGAAAGAATAACATTACTTAAATTTATAAACAATTTATTTTAATTGTTTACACTTTACTAATTAATGCATTTAATCATCATAAAATGCCAACTCTTACAATTTCATCATCAATAACCAAAACCCTCATCAAAAATCTGCATATACCTCATATAGGATTCTCAAGCCATAAAATCCTATTTTCCAATTTTCTTTCTTCACAAAACATATTTAATTCATTTACTCATAACTAGACCATTTTCATGAAAAATACCAAATCAGTTCCAAAAATATTTCTTTTCTGAGATTTAGCATAATATAGTCCCATAGTGAACATATATTTTTCTCAGAATTTTTAAAAGTCATTTACTATTTTTCATATGGCCAAAATAGCCGAATATTTAGACATTTATCAAAAATTGTACTTTTGTCTAAAAATTCTGAAATTTACAGAGTATACTTCTATCATATACATGTACTCCCAATAAAAATTTCATCAATTTTGGAGTTAACCACAAGGAATTATAAGCGGTTACTTTTAAAATAGTCTTTTCTCATAAAATTCATAACTCTCAATCTATACATCCAAAAATCACCATTTTTGGACACAATCAAGAAAACTCATCAAAATATCATTTCAAATTTTTCCAGAATTTTTGAAGATCAGAAAAATTACGAAACTGAAAATCATAACAACCCTTAAAATCCCTTAATATCCCTTACTATCCCTTACAATCCCTTACCTCAAAAGAGCAGTACTTCTGACTGGATATCGGATATGATGCTGAAGAAAACTTGCACTGATGAATAGCAACTCACCAAGTATCTAAAAACTCACAAAATATGCTTCATAATATAGAGAGAGAAAGAGAGAAAGCTTATGTTTCTGGTGTGATTTTCAATTCTAACTTAGCCCTCTATTTATAGGAAAATTTTGGTAGGTTTGACCTGCAACCTGATGGCTTTACCTGCTACTATTCCCACCCACCACATTTGAAATATAATTCAGCACATTTCTTCACCAACCACAAGTGGGGCCCACCAATTCTAGAATTTTCCACCAAAATGATAAACTCCGAAAATTCAACAATTTCTGAACCAGTCATCTCGTAAAATTCATAATAAATCATACGTTCATTTTTAACGGTTCAAAATTTGTGGGCATATACTCAACTTATATATGTATAACATATCCAAAAATTACCACGATCCAACGGTCGGATTAAAAATTATAACCCCCGCAAAATATCTCAAAAACCCTGATTTTTAATACCTCCATTCCGACAAAAATACGGATAAAAATCTCAACATTAACTCCTTCATTTTTAACCACAAAAATATATCCCTCATTTATATCCACATAAAATAAATATTTCCTTATCATATGAATCAATAATTAATTATTCACAAATAATATTACAGAATCACATTTATGACAACCAGGCCGTTCCCAGGAAAGAGGGGGCTTTCCAATAAGGATTTCTCCTTACTGGCGCGCAATTAGATGACCAAACCTCTCCTTAGACAGAACTTTCTAGACATTGCCAATAATGCTATCTAATAATATTATTCAAATAATATGAATTATTGATCTGATAATGGAAAATACTGTGCAGCAACAATTATTGAACAACAATAATATAAAATTTCAACGTAGCAATTATTGAATCAATAAAATAAAATATTGAACAGTAATTACTGTAACAATTATTGAGTAGTGCCTTCTTACGTAAGAATCAATAATTTCAAAAATACTGTGCAATACCGTGTGCTACTGTGCAATAACGCGTATTACTGTATTTTAACCACCGGGTATTCCAACAGTGTTAACGGTAACAACTACGCCGTTATTTGTAAAAACTCAAATTTGTCGTTTTCTTCACCCGACAGTTATTCTGTTATGGGGCCCACAAATAGCTGCGCCGTCGTACGAATATTCCCCGACAGAAAGAATATTCCACGACCAAACGAATATTCCCCGACAACAATGATTATTTTATAACCACTTGTGTATTTTGAAAAAAATTCATATTTCACCCATAACTTTAACTTTTATCAATTTAACCATTTACTGAATAGTAATTATAAGAAAAATTGAATACTTTTATTTCATAAAATTCGGGGTCTTACAATCTCCCCTCCTTATGAAATTTCGTCCTCGAAATTTACGTACCTGGTATTTCAAAGAGTTGAGAATACCTTCCTTTCATTTCAAATTCCATCTTCTCTGTCATCATAATTTCTCCATTGCTCATCTCCTGTATTTCAAATAACATTCTAGAATACAGCTTCAAAACAAGTGTTAATTTAACAAATTAACATATCACATAATATCCCGATATTATGACTGACCAACAAATAAGCTTAGGTAGGACACACTAGCGAAGGATTTACTCATCTCTCCCCTCCTAGTTGTATTCCCCGATCTCCGCCAGAGATCATATCCCCAAGCTCTGATACCAAATGTAACTCTGGACACCAACCTATGTCAGCACCTTACATTGATACCTATCAGCTTGCCACCGCAGAACGGCGTCCCCTACGGAGAGTCTGGCTTCGGTGCATCCCCCATCAACAGGAAGTCACCAGCGAGAGGCTCAGGGCTCTTTACTTATAGCTCTGATACCAAATGTAACGACCCCAAAATAGGTTCATTCCACCCAACCCATTCTGAGTCGTCAAATACATGGTACAGAAAACAACTACAACTTTATTACAACAATTGTCGTGCAAAATACAACAACACATATGCTGTGAGTTTGGATACAAATATATACCAAATGTGACATTGGACACCATCATGTATCAGCACCTCACAAAGGTACCTTACATAAAGGTATAGTCAAAAACTGTTTTAGAAATTAGAATCTTTGGGAAGTGCTCAAGAAAACCTTCGTACATGGGAGGCCACGCATCTAGGTTATGATAGATATCATATGACCACAGAATTATCCTTGGTTGACCCAATAGACCCCAAAGAAAAACGAAAAGATTACTATCATATTCTTCCCAATGGTGAGTCTTCTCTTGACTTATCATTATCTCCACTGTCTCTAATTGAGAATTATACTTCAAACAAACACCAAGATTATATAGGTAGTGCTCGTATATAAACTCAGCAAGTGGATGAGCACATCCCTGTCTTATGATGACACGAGGTTGTATGTCGTTAGACATCTTGTATGATAGTGACAAAACACCCTTCCAACGTTGGGTTCGCCTCACCCTATTTTCTTCACCAAATATAACTACTAAATGATGACCACCGTTCTATTTCCTTGTTACCCCCGCTCGACCCAGCTACACTCTTATTACCTGAAAGGAATTGTGAAGCAAAAGGGTGAGCACAACTAGCTCAGTAAAGAATATCATGACTAAAGATAATTCAATTATCAATAGCCTTCATCAACAATAAATCAGAGATTTAGAACATATGGTAAATGATAAAAATTTCAACCATAGTTGCAGCGGAACGAGCAATCCATTAGAAGAGTCAAATAGACTATAAAGTCTATTATCTTCTCCATGTTAAAAATCCACCAACAATATTTTATCCATGTAACATCACTCAACAGTTCCTTTCCACAATCATATGAATAACTCATAATCATAATTGTGACTATAAATTTTTTTTCGCACCCAGGACGAAGAATATTTTCATCACCTGTCTTTACCTGAAACATCAAAGATCATGGTTATACCAAATCACAGTTCCTGTTTATAATCATACTAACAAATCCATCTTTGCACTACGGGCCAAAGATATTCATCAACAAACCATCTTTGCACTACGGGCCAAAGATATTCAACAACAGTTCATCTTTGCACTACAGGCCAAAGATATTCAACAACAGTTCATCTTTGCACTACATGCCAAAGATATTCATCAACAATTCATATTTGCACTACAGGCCAAATATATTCATATCTCAAAGAAATATATAATCATTTCAGAATTTATATAAACAATAATTATAACCATGTTGATCAATTCACCTTTGCACTTAAGTTTAAGATATTCAATTATAAATTCAATGGTCATGATCATACCAGTCACAATTCAACTTTGCACTACAGGCCAAAGAGAACCCTAGTCATGATCATACCAATAATCTACCCATCTTTACACTCCAGTGAAAGAGAATTTCAACATCAGGGTTATAAAAATGTTATATGATGATAAAAATAATATGATCAACATATAGTTTTAATCTCAAGAGTAATATTCGTAACTCATGAATAGTAACCCTGACACAAAAGATAGAAATTCTACAATAAAATTCATACCAATATTTCGGTATAATGATATTGAAAGAATAACATTGCTTAAATTTATAAACAATTTATTTTAATTGTTTACACTTTACTAATTAATGCATTTAATCATCATAAAATGCCAACTCTTACAATTTCATCATCAATAACCAAAACCCTCATCAAAAATCTGCATATACCTCATATAGGATTCTCAAGCCATAAAATCCTATTTTCCAATTTTCTTTCTTCACAAAACATATTTAATTCATTTACTCATAGATAGACCATTTTCATGAAAAATACCAAATCAGTTCCAAAAATATTTCTTTTCTGAGATTTAGCATAATATAGTCCCATAGTGAACATATATTTTTCTCAGAATTTTTAAAAGTCATTTACTATTTTTCATATGGCCAAAATAGCCGAATATTTAGACATTTATCAAAAATTGTACTTTTGTCTAAAAATTCTGAAATTTACAGAGTATACTTCTATCATATACATGTACTCCCAATAAAAATTTCATCAATTTTGGAGTTAACCACAAGGAATTATAAGCGGTTACTTTTAAAATAGTCTTTTCTCATAAAATTCATAACTCTCAATCTATACATCCAAAAATCACAATTTTTGGACACAATCAAGAAAACTCATCAAAATATCATTTCAAATTTTTTCAGAATTTTTGAAGATCAGAAAAATTACGAAACTGAAAATCATAACAACCCTTAAAATCCCTTAATATCCCTTACTATCCCTTACAATCCCTTACCTCAAAAGAGCGGTACTTCTGACTGGATATCGGATATGATGCTGAAGAAAACTTGCACTGATGAATAGCAACTCACCAAGTATCTAAAAACTCACAAAATATGCTTCATAATATAGAGAGAGAAAGAGAGAAAGCTTATGTTTCTGGTGTGATTTTCAATTCTAACTTAGCCCTCTATTTATAGGAAAATTTTGGTAGGTTTGACCTGCAACCTGATGGCTTTACCTGCTACTATTCCCACCCACCACATTTGAAATATAATTCAGCACATTTCTTCACCAACCACAAGTGGAGCCCACCAATTCTAGAATTTTCCACCAAAATGATAAACTCCGAAAATTCAACAATTTCTGAACCAGTCATCTCGTAAAATTCATAATAAATCATACGTTCATTTTTAACGGTTCAAAATTTGTGGGCATATACTCAACTTATATATGTATAACATATCCAAAAATTACCACGATCCAACGGTCGGATTAAAAATTATAACCCCCGCAAAATATCTCAAAAATCCTGATTTTTAATACCTCCATTCCGACAAAAATACGGATAAAAATCTCAACATTAACTCCTTCATTTTTAACCACAAAAATATATCCCTCGTTTATATCCACATAAAATAAATATTTCCTTATCATATGAATCAATAATTAATTATTCATAAATAATATTATAGAATCACATTTATGACAACCAGGCCGTTCCCAGGAAAGAGGGGGCTTTCCAATAAGGATTTCTCCTTACTGGCGCGCAATTAGATAACCAAACCTCTCCTTAGACAGAACTTTCTAGACATTGCCAATAATGCTATCTAATAATACTATTCAAATAATATGAATTATTGATCTGATAATGGAAAATACTGTGCAACAACAATTATTGAACAACAATAATATAAAATTTCAACGTAGCAATTATTGAATCAATAAAATAAAATATTGAACAGTAATTACTGTAACAATTATTGAGTAGTGTCTTCTTACGTAAGAATCAATAATTTCAAAAATACTGTGCAATACCGTGTGCTACTGTGCAATAACGCGTATTACTGTATTTTAATCACCGGGTATTCCAACAGTGTTAACGGTAACAACTACGCCGTTATTTGTAAAAACTTAAATTTGTCGTTTTCTTCACCCGACAGTTATTCTGTTATGAGGCCCACAAATAGCTGCTCCGTCGTACGAATATTCCCCGACAGAAAGAATATTCCACGACCAAACGAATATTCCCCGACAACAATGATTATTTTATAACCACTTGTGTATTTTGAAAAATTTTCACATTTCACCCATAACTTTAACTTTTTATCAATTTAACCATTTACTGAATTGTAATTATAAGAAAAATTGAATACTTTTATTTCATAAAATTCGGGGTCTTACATCACCCTTCTGTTTCACAATTTCTTTCAGGTAATAAAAGTGTAACTGGGTCGAGCGAGGGATAACAAGGAAATAGAACAGTGGTCTCTAGCTGTGGAGTTCTCCCTAAACAGTATAGACAAGTGTGTTGTATACATCTTTTAGGAGTTATATTTGGTGAATCATATAGGGTGAGGCGAACCCAACGTTGGAAGGGTGTTTTGTCACTATCATACAAGATGTCTAATGACATACAACCTCGTGTCATCATAAGACAGGGTTGTGCTCATCCGCTTGTTGAGTATATTTACAAGCACTACCTATATGATCTTGGAGTTTGGTTGAAGTATAATTCTCAATTAGAGACAGTGGAAATAATGATATGTCAAGAGAAGACTC
This sequence comes from Panax notoginseng, assembly GCA_016801055.1. Taxonomy (NCBI): domain Eukaryota; kingdom Viridiplantae; phylum Streptophyta; class Magnoliopsida; order Apiales; family Araliaceae; genus Panax; species Panax notoginseng. The sequence continues at coordinate 41,643,057 of CM029013.1, read as the reverse complement.
GCCATTGGGAAGAATATGATAGTAATCTTCTCGTTTTTCTTTGGGGTCTATTGGGTCAACCAAGGATAATTCTGTGCCCATATGATATCTTTCATAACCTAGACGTGTGGCCTCCCCTGTACGAAGGTTTCCTTGAGCACTTCCCAAAGATTCTAATTTCTAAAACAGTTTTTGACTATACCTTTATGTAAGGTGTTATTGTGAGGTGATGTCCACGGTTGGAACAGGAGTCACATTTGGTATATATTTGTATCCAAACTCACAGCATATGTGTTGTTGTATTTTGCACGACAATTGTTGTAATAAAGTTGTAGTTGTTTTCTGTACCATGTATTTGACGACTCAGAATGGGTTGGGTGGAATGGACCTATTTTGGGGTCGTTACAGAATATCTTTGGCATGTTGTGCGAAGATGAATATTGATTGATGTTATAGGGATAAAATACTGATGATGGACTTTTAAATTCATAGATAATCGTAGATTTCATTCTCTACGTAACTCTTCTATGAATTATTAATTTCCGCTGCGAATATGGATTTAAAACTTGTTGTCTATTGTATTCTATTAGATTTTTCCCTGTTGAAGACTAACGATAATTTTTTTTATATTTTCTTAGTCATAATGTTCTTTACTGGGCTAGTTGAGTTCACCCTTTTCCTTGTTGTTCTATTTTCTTCTCAAGAGGCGAGAATGTAGCAAGTACTAGTCGGGGTATGGAATGAAGTTTCTAGGAAGTTGTTTTAGTAGTCCTCACCATTTTTTTTTGTAAAATATTATACCAATAATTATAATGAGGACTTATTTGAGTGTGAATATTGTCTAGATGACAATATTTGTATTTACACTCACAGTTTTTATGTTGTATTAATAAAGTTGTAGTTGTTTATGTACCATGTTATTGACGACTCAGAATGGGTGTTGTATACCTGTTTTGGGGGCGTCACATACTATTCACGTATACGTTACTATTCACGTATACGGCACTATTCACGAATACGGCACTATTCACCGAAAAATAAAATTTTCCCTTTTTGTCCAAGATGTCTATTATGGTTACTATCTTTGATTGTATCCATGTTTTGATCTTTATTTTTGAATTCTGCTTCACAATTGATTATTATGAAGTATTATTGATCTTGGATAAACAGTTATACGAATCCTTACTATTTGTCCTTCTGTCTCACTGGATTCGTTCTCTTTAAGATATTTTTCATCATCCTCAGTCCTAAATGATGATATTACTGAATATCTTTGGCCTGTAGTGCAAAGATGTATGATTACTTAATGAATATCTTTGGCCTGTAGTGCAAAGATGAACAGGTGTTGAGATGAACATGACTGACAGATGATACAAATGAATATCTTTGGCCTGTAGTGCAACGATGAATATTTGGATAAAGATGATTATTAATTGATGTTACAGGGATAAAATATTGATGATGGACTTTTAAATCTTAGAAGATAGTAGAATTCATTCTCTACTTGACTCTTCTAATGGTTTGTTGTTTTCGCTGCAGTTGTTGATCTAAAACTTGTTGTCGATTATATTCTATCAGATTTTTCCCTGTTGAATACTAATGATAATTTGTTGTATATTATCTTAGTCATAATATTCTTTATTGGGCTAGTGGAGCTTACCCTTTTCTTTTTTGTTCCATTTTTCTTCTCAGGAGGTGAGAACATAGCAGTATCTCGTCGGGGTATGGAGTGATAGTTCTAGAAAGATGTTTTAGCAGTCCTCACTATTTCTGTAAAATAGTGTTTGAATAATTGTATTGAGGACTTATTTGAGTGTGGATATTGTCTAGAAGACAATATTTGTATTTAAACTCACAGTATGTGTTGTCGTATTTTGCACGACAATTGTATTATTGAAGTTGTAATTTGCTTTCTGTACCATGTATTTGGCGACTCAGAATGAGTGTTGTATACCTATTTTGGGGGCGTCACAGTTGGTATCAGAGCTTAGGGATATGATCCCTGACTGAGATGTGAGACAAGAACTAGGAGGGGAGAGACGGAAAATTCCTTCGCTAGTATGACCTGACTAAGTTTATTTGGTATTTATTTGGTCGGTCAGAGTATAGGGATAATATATGACATGACTATTAACCCTTGTTTTATGGTAATATTTAAGAATGGCAGCTGAGAACGTTAATAATGGAGTAAATCAGACCGTGGAGACACCTTTGATCACCACCCAGGGGAACGTGCAACAGGAAGACAATATTTCTCCTGTAAACAACGTTACCGAGCAAACGATGAATGATGGAATGTTTAGGAGCTTTTTGCAGTTCATGCAAAATCAGACGAGGGAGACTCGTGTGCAGAATACAGGTGAAAATGATAACAACGCACGGTTTGTCACAGCCAAGCAGTTCAAAGAATTGGGACCACCAGAATTTAAGGGAAAGTCGGATCCGATCATGGCGAAAACGTGGGTCAAGTAAATTACCTCATTTTGATAACCAAATACACTAAAAAAATTGCAAGTTACATTATCAAAAAAATAAGTAATTTGAATTTCAGATATATAAATTGTCAAGATTCACCTCTAAATTATTTAAATAAAATTAGCTAAAATGACAAAACATTTTCTTATTGATCTTCTGCCGTTATTCTAATATTGCAATCCATCTCCCATTTTGAATGTCTACTAGCTTCAACCAGGGGAGAAAAATAACTAAACTAAACACTAATCCAAAAACAATACAAAGAAAAATAAAAATAAAATAGATTACTATAGTAGGAGATTAAGAAAATGAACAACTTTAAAGAAAACATGGTACTTAATTTTAATTAAGTTTAAAATACTTATATAAATATAAATTGAGTATTTAATAATTAATATAAATAGTCTATAGTCGAGTTTACAATGAGGCAAACAATTTATATATTGATCAAATTCGGCTCAAATCACTCTCAAATTAAATTTGAGTGAGCTTTTAACTTACTGAACAATTGGATTTCGAATTAACTATCCTACCTATATGCTGAGAAGTTTCCCAACTATAATTAGGTCTAAATTTATTACGATACGATACATAGCAGAAGGGGGATTAACACTTGTAGCAAGGGCAATAATGGGACGAATGTGTAACACCAGTTTTTAGTCATTTTAAAATGACTTAAAATTATTTTAAGTTCTGACTTATTTTAAAATGACTTAAAGTTAAAATTTAAGTTGAGTTATAAGTTATTTTAAACTGTGACTTATAAGTAAAAATATTTGACACTAGATTGACTAAGTCATAAATTAAGTTAAAACAAATTGTGAAGGTGTTCGACTGATAATGACTTATAAATTGAAATAAAATATAAAAATTATTAAAGAGAACATTAATAAAAAAAATACATTAAATCAATATCGTATAATAAGAATAACCATTTTTTTATTAAATAAAACACCAAACAAAAAAATATATTATATTGTATTATAAATATCATATAATATAATATAAAATAAATATAATACATATTAATAAAATATTATATAATATAATATTATAAATGTATATATTATTTTATATTATATGTTACAATATTATATATTTAATGTTATATTGTAATATATATATATATATATACATTCTGCTTCTCCAGTGAATTGCAAGGAGCGAATTAAGAACGAACCGGCTATAACGACGATTTTTTTTGTCGGTATACTATAGAAAGCCGATTTTTTATGATATAACGACGGAAAAAATCGTCGCTATAGTCGGTTCGTTCTTAGTTTGCTTCCTCCAGTTCGCTGGAGAAAGCTGATATATATATATATATATATATATATATATATATATATATATATATATATTGGGATGTATATACACATCTGTGTATTACACTGTCGGGTTATGACAACGGATTTTTTGGGCTATGACTATGGTTCAACCGTCGTCGTAGCCTAGAATAGCTATGGCGACGAGTGAAATCATCACTATAATCTAAAAAATCGTCGTCATATCCGAATGTGTACTACAAAGCTGTGTACATACATTTTTCCCATTTATATTATTATGTAATGCAAAATAAATATAATACCTACTAATATATATATATATATATATATATATATATATATATATATATATGAGTCCGGATCTTAAGCTCGTCCATTATCCAACTCATCCGAGCTCACCCCCCTTTAGCGACGGACCCGGCGACGGTTCGGTTATACAACCGTCGTCTATACTTTTAACGACGGATAACATATAGCGTCGCTAAAAGTCTTTGCAACTTAAAATAACTTACAATCAGACATAACAATTATCATAATTTACCACACTACCACAGTAATTAATTTTTTTTAAAAAATAGATGTCCAAAAAAATCTAAACTTGTCTACAAAACTTACAATCATCAATAACAATTATCATAATTCACCACATCACCACAATAATTATTATTATTGTTATTTTTATTGTTATTATTATTATTATTATTATTATTATTATTATTATTATAATAATAATAATTATTGTTATTATTGTTATTGTTATTGTTATTGTTATTATTATTGTTATTATTATAATTATTATTATTATAATTACTATTATTATTATTATTATTATTATTATTATTATTATTATTATTATTAATATTATTATTATTATTATCATTATTATCATTACTATATTACTATTATTATTATTACTATTATAATATTATTATTATAATTATATAATAATAATTATTATTATTATTATTATTATTTTAATATTATAATTATAATTATTATTGTTATTATTATTATAATTATTTTTATTTTTATTATTATTTTTATTGTTGTTGTTGTTGTTGTTCTTATTATTATTATAATAATAGTTATTATTATTATTATTATTGTTGATGTTGTTGTTGTTGTAATTGTTGTTGGTGTTATTATTATTATTATTATTATTATTATTATTATTATTATTATTATTATTATTATTATTATTATTATAATTATTATTATTGTTGTTATTGTTATTATTATTATTATTATATTATAATTATTATTATTATGAATTAAAATTAAAATTAATCTGAACTGTACCTGTGCTTTCTCGCCTAATTATTAAAATAATTATTATTACTACTATAGTTATTATTATTATTACTATTACTATTAATATAATTATTATTATTATTATTATTATTATTATTATTATTATTAGTACTATTATAATAATAATTATTATTAGTACTATTATAATTATTATTATTATTATTATTATTATTAGTACTATTATAATAATAATAATAATTATTATTATTATTTGTTTGTGTGTGTGAAGAAGAGAAAAGAGAGAAATATTTTGTTGAATTTGATTTGGGCGAGAAGAAATGTAAGACTCCAACTTTTATGAATAAAGATGAACTTTCTATAAATATCATTTTTGAATATTATGGAGTGAATTTGATATAATGTTATAGTTGTGGGTAGTATTTATAAATTTTGTAAAGTACGCAAGTTGTTATATTATATTTGATTGGTCGGGGAATATTCGTTTTAACAGGAAATATTCGTACGACGACACAATCATTGGTGGACCCCACAACAGAATTATTGTCGGATTGAGAAAACGACAAAAATATTTTTTTATAAAATAACGGAGAAAGTTTTACCGTTAACTGTTGAAATATCCGGTGGTAAAATACAGTAATACGCGTGGTTGCATAGTAGCACACGGTATTGATTATTGATGCTTACGTAAGAAGCTACTCAGTTTTACTGAATTATTACTACAGTAATTGTTGAATAGTATCTCATATTATTGATTCAATTATTGTCACAATATCATCTGCATAATATTTTATATTATTAAATCAATAATTGAGACGACAAAGTTATTCATATTATTATTTGTAATATTGACGATGTCTAGAAAGTTCTGTTGAGAAGAGGTTTGGTCACCTAATTGCGAGCCAATAGGGATAAATCATTATCGAAAAGTCCCCTCTTTCCTGAAAATAATCTGGTTGTTAAATATTATGAGTTATAATATTAATGATTAATAATTGTTGGAAGATTAAAAATGTGTTGATTGAAGATAAAATGATTTGTGGTAATATTTATTCAATCTTTGATATAAATAAGAAGTCTGTTATGAGACGTTTGTGGTAAATTTGGTTTATTCTGTGGGGGCCCATATGTCATCATCTAAGAGTCACTTTCGCCAATAGTAATTGCCTTTACTAGACGTCAAACCACTTATCGTTTCATATTACAGGCGTTGAACCAATTGTCGTTTCACATTACAGGCGTCGAGGCAATTGTCGTTTCACATTACAGGCGTCGACCAATTGTCGTTTCATATTACAGGCGTCGACCAATTGTTATTTCACATTACAGGCATCAAACCACTTGTTGTCTCACATTACAAGCGTCAAACCACTTTTCTTTTCACATCACCAGTTGTCAAGTCACTTGCCACTTCACATTGCAAGGGCTAAGATAGAAATCTTCTATAAATAGAAATTTATTTTTTCTTTCATTCTCACCAATTCACTACGATTCACAAGAGAATTTTATAGAGAGAGAATCAGAGAAAAAGAAGAAGAGTATTCTGTTACTACACTATTTCAGTATCCAATCTCCTACTAAGGTAAGGGGTATTATTTCTTTCGTATTCGTAAGGGATGTTATTTTTGTTCAATATTCGCTTGAAATAATATTTTCTTCCATACTCTATAGTATGTAAGTAATATTATTTTGTTTTAGATTTCGAATTCTATACTCGTTTATTAAAATTTTGGCTTCTCTACTCCATAAAATTAGTAGAATATCATTGATATTTGCGCTTCATCCAGTATCTTTTCATGAAAATATTATTCTGAGCATTTTTGATATATTTTTAACATTTTCATGCCGGAGTACTATTCACGGGGTTACTATTCCCGAAGTACTATTCACGAGATACTATTTACTCGAGTACTATTCACCCGGGGTACTATTTGTGATAAAAATTGATTCGTTTTCGGTCCAAAATATTTTGGTACAATATTATTCTTGAATTTTACTCCACAAAGCAGTATCATGTTGACAATTTGGACGTTATTGATTTCTGGATAAATTAAATTATAAATCTTTAAAAATTTATCCTTGAACTTATTTTATTGAATTCTTATATCATTGTCATCATCCTCATGTTTATATTATGTTGAAAGTCATCTGTGGCCTGTAGTGCATAGATGGACTTGGTATGATTATGACCAGGGATTATTCGGTATAGTCATGACCGTAATGTTACAAATGATGTGGTAAAAGTCCTCATTGGCCCGTAATGCATCGATGGACAGTTATTGACATGATCATGACTATTGATGAATATACGAATATCCTCGACCCGTAGTGCATGGATAATTTGTGGTCATGATATTAAAGAATATCATTGGTCGTAGTGCATGGGTGATTCGATGATGTGAATTATTTATTAAGCTGAGTCTCAGCAATAAAAGTGATGAAAAACCTTTTAAATCATAAAAGATAGTAGATTTTATGCTCTACTTGACTCTTCTATTGGATTGCTTATTCCGTTGCAGTTAAACTTGATGTTTGTTATATTTTATTAGTTTAACACTGTTGAAGGCTAACGATAAATTATTTTGCATTATCTTAGTCATAATATTTCTTACTGGGCTAGTTGAGCTCACCATTTTGCTTTCATTGTCCTCTTCAGGAAATGAAGATGTAGCCGGGACTAGTCGGGGAACGGAGTGACGATCCAGATGATAACATTAGTAGTCCTCACTATTCTATGAAATAGTGTGATAATAAATGTAATGAGGACTTATTTTAAGTTTTAATACTGTCTAAAAGACAATATTTGTATTAAAACTCACAGCTTATGTTGTGTCGTATAGATATACGACACTTAACAGTAGTATAAATTAAGTTTATATTTATATTCTATACCATGTATTTGACGATTCAGAATGGGTGATGTATACATATTTTGGGGGCGTAATAAGAAATATGAGCCTTTAGATTAAGTTAAAAAAATTAAGTTAGAATTAATCTGAACCGTCATTGTGCTTTGTCAAATGAAAAATTTAAAATGAGTTCTGTTTTATTATATATATATATATATATATATATATATATATATATATATTATTTTATTGTATTGTATCAATTATATATATTTATTTATTTATATGGATGACGATATTTTTGTCTTAACATTTTTATTATATATTTGTCTCAGAAAAAATAAGTATTAGATTGAAAGGATAAATATGTAATTTAGTTAAATAAAAAGGGACAAAATGAATATTACATTTGGTGAAATTAACTTATTAAAAATGACTTATAAATTATGTTTAAATAAATTAAAAATTACTATTATTACTTATTTATTTTGAATTATAAATAAACTTATAAGTTCAAAAATAAGTCATTACCAACCAGTAACAAATAAGTCATTACCGATAGCAAACTTTGATAAAACCCTACTGTACGGTATCATACAGTCCCAGCCAAACGGCCGAATACTAGGTTAGCTGAGCTGGAGGAGTTGGTTAGAAGCTATCGAAACAGAACGGCTCCCGGCCGGCGGCTCAATTCTCTCTCGAAATCAGAGCTCATTCAAAAATTGAAATATGACTCAGCATTCCGGCGAAATGACCTCCATCACCTCTGTCGAATTGAATTACCTCGTCTACCATTACCTTCAAGAATCAGGTACGTTCCTCCTTCTCTCTCTACTTATATGTGACTGTCTAGGGTTTATTTTGATTATTCCTTTTTTTAAACTTTTGTAAGAACGATTATGTTTTATTTGACTCAAGTACGTATAAATTTCATAATTTTTTAAATACACTTGTGTTATTAGTTGTGATTTGTGAAAGCTTTTATATCCATGGGTTTTTCTTCTGGAAAGTTGGGAGAAATGTTGTGAATTCTTTCATTCTTGCAAAGTTTACTTATTTATTTATTTTTTAAAATGTAGTTAGGTTGTACTATATTTTATCAATTTTGTTTTAAGTTTCACTGTGGTGGGGTAAGATACAAAATAAATAGGATGATACAGTGATGATATTTGGAGGTTGGGTTCGTTTTTCTTGAATCTACTTGATGATAAATTGTCTTTTACTTGGTGATGTGAAGGAATTTTTCCTAGGTCTGAAAATGATTATGGAGATTTCCAAATAATTAAAAGAAAACCCTAATTTTGGACACGGAGAAGAAGATATGGGTCTGCCAATTTGGGATGGAGGAAGTATTGATTGGTATGGTAAATTAATTAAAAGGATACACATTATTAGTGTTACAGGTCTCAACTTTACATCCTAATAAGTGCCACGTGAGTGCATGGTTTGTTGTTTCAATGTGCATTGCAGCCAGCTGGTTGGTAAGAGAAGATTTCTGTTTTTTAATAAGGATTGAATCTTTCATTATGTATAGTTTAAGGAATTTAGAATTTAGTTGAAAGAAAAATAGATTAGTAACTATCTGAAGATTTCATGGTGCATTGTCATTGTTGAGCCAGAATTTATGACATTGTCGAAATAATTGGAGTAGAATCCAGTAATGTAGTTAATGTTTCTATGAAAGGCCTTTAATTGCTATTATTCTTTCTAAATCAGAAAATTAGATTAATCTTTACTCTAGATGGCTGACCACTCCGAAACATTCTCAGGTCAAATGGGTTTGTGGTGCCCCTTTCTAATGGGAAATAGCATTGTGTAAAATGTTATTATGCATTTTGCAGTAGAATAATGAATTATGTGGTTGAAGTTCATGGCTATGATAGGGTTCCAGAAATTGCTTAGAGTTGTAGGGTAAATTTTGATTTGCTGCATAGCAATGATTGCCTATTATGGAAACAGAGATTCCCCATTATCATTGGCCAAGACATTTAGGTTGGATATGCTTTCGTGTCCTTAATTTATTTACTATATTGAGTGTTACTGTCTTGGTCTCTTGCAGGTTTAATGCATTCAGCTTTCGCTTTAGGAAATGAGACAGGTATCAACAAGTGCCCAATTGACGGCAATTCGGTTCCTCATGGAGCACTTATCAAATTTATACAGAAAGGACTCCAATACCTAGAGATGGAAGCAAACTTGAGTAATGTTAGCAATCCTACTTGTATACTTTATTTTATTTTTATTTTTGCTTATGTAACATGTTTATGCTAATCAATGTTCTTTTCGAGCTTGCCAGAGCGACAGTGATATAGATGATTTCTCATTTTTTCGACCTTTGGATCTCATTACAAAGGATGTCTGTGAATTGAGGCAAATGATAAATGAGAGAAAGAAAAGTCAACATAAGGGTATGGTTGGCAAGGAACGCGAAGGAGAACTTAGGCGAATAACTGTGAGGGAAAAACAAGATAGGGGGAAAGAACATGAAAAGGTCAGAGAACCAAAGCGAGTAACTGAGAGGCAAAAACAAGATGGGAGGAAAGAGTGTGAGAAAGACGAAGAAATAATAGAAAAAGAGAAGCACAAACAAAAGCAACGTGAGCATCATACTGATGTAGAAATGGTTATCAATCAAGAAGATACGGCTCATGTCAAGCACAGAGAACTTGAGTTTTTTGGAGGTATAACTGTGTTTATTCTGGTAAAATTGGAACTAACTCAAATAAAATGCATTGGAATAAGAATAAGAAGAAAAAGATACAATGCATTTGGTTTATGAATTTGAGAAGCCATTATAAATGAATCTATGCAAAAAGAGAAAAAAAAAACCTTGGGCTGCTAAGTTGCAATTTTTTTTTATTGTATTGTTAAGTCAACTCGGGACCAACAAAAATAACCCAGTATTTGTCTTGTTATATTTTGGTATTGATAAGTTGGATGTGGCAATTTGCTTGGATCTAATTTTAGTTTGAATGTGTATTATTTGTGTTGTTGATGAAAGGTATATATTGTTAAATTTGATAAAGAGTCAAGGATATTTTAGAACTTTGCAAAAGGAATCTAACAATGGACACCTCATTCACTCTCTTTTAGGCGAGTGAACCTCACTCTCCATTAAGTTGGATGGAATTGAGGTAACTTGTAAATTTTTTTAAATCACACACAAATTGACAACTTTTTTACTACATGTGGCTAAGTTCAAAACGTGTAAATACCAGTGGTAAATTGTATTTTACTAGTTTAAAGTTAATATAGATTCATATAAATTTAGTCAATACAATTATAAATATTGTATACTATTTAATTACAAGATCTATTGTTTTTTAAATTTCAATGAATGGCATCAATTTTGAATACTAAAATGTCTGATGACTTCAAAAAGTCAAAATTGTTCTTCTATTTTGGAACGGTGAGAGTATAATTTATCTTTCACGTGGTTATTTTAATATATTGTATTTTCCTAAAAAAGAAAGAAGATAAACAATCTATGAGATTTCTTCTTTCCAATCTAAAGATAATTATTATTTATTTAGAAATGGTCCGAGTTCCACTTTTGTGATCGAAAGAAGCCTACCCATTGTCCTTGTTCCATTGTAATTAATATTCCCTACTCTTGTTCTGCAAACCAAATCGATCTGTGTTCCATGGAACATTGCGCACGCTGTAGGAAATGGAACCACATATGTAAAGAAACCCCACAGATTTTCGGTCCAGTTCTCAATTAGATTAGCTATTTGTTTATTTATTTATTTTCTATTTTTGGGTGATGGTTAAAGTGGGTCTTCTGTGTATTTATGTAATTATGATATCGCTGATAACTATATAAAAATTATGATATATATTATAAGCTGTCATCTTAAACTAACAAGTTTTGAGCCCTTTTGGGTCTTTAGTTCATGAATTGATCAACAACTGTATACAAGTGTTAAACTCCCTCTTCCCCCTCCCTTTCCTTTTCTCTCAATCTCATGTCAAATTGATCTTGGAGTCTATCTACATTTGTCAACCTAATGGTCCAAATTTAATTTGTGATATTTCTTGATTTACTAGGACCTGAACCGATGGATATATCCACCTCAACATCTCAGGTCTGTGAACTTCCTAGTTCAGATTTTATAATTTTGGAAGGGCATACTTCAGAGGTTTGAGCACATCTCTCTAACATTCATGCAGTTATTCTTCTTGTATTTTTAGCTTCTTTCTTATGTGACTTTGCAGTAACATGCACATTTTTTTTATTGTAGGTTTGTGCTTGCGCATGGAGTCCAGCTGGGGCACTTCTTGCATCAGGGTGGGTTTCCGAGTTTCTAGTTAGATTCCTTAATAACAATAGTTCGTTTAATCCTTTATCGTATCTGTTACCTTAATGCTCGTCTACTTCTCTGTTTCACAGAGTTGAAATTATTTATTGTATAACAACTACTAAAATCTATTACTCATTGCATTCTGAATCTATAGTCTGACTTGGCAATCTTATGTAATATGTTCTAGCAAATGGTAACCTTACAGAAATTTATTTGTTAATATATGATTTCTTGGGAGATTTTTGGACTAATGACGTATTGTGTTTCATTTATGTTCCAAAATAATCGAAATCTGCAATGCAAGAACAGGCAAGCTGATAAATATTATTAACCAGGGTCATGTCCTGTAAATTGGAAATTTGGAAGATTTATGTCGATTTTAGTGGTTTTTATATGATTATATCTCGGTGCCTTTGTTGCTTTCAAAACCAAAGATATCTCTCTTGGTGCTACTAAAATGACATAATTCTCCTCATAATTTTTTTCAATAACCATTATGATTAAAACATTGAAGAGTTGTGTGATTTATAAAATTTCTAATGAGTACACCTACAACCATAAATGGTTAACAATATTTCTGCTGATGTGCATATAATGATACTATATGTTTTATGGTTCGTTCAAACTGGAATGAAATTATCCTGAAAAAAATTAACGTTTTTTCTTTTGTATGTGACTAAATAAGCAGATTATAACGCTTCTGATATTTTACTGAAAAACAATTACCTAAACTGGCAGAAAAAGTAAATGTCATAGCTATCTCAACCATATGTAGTGATAGCAGTGTACCAACATAATAAACTTGTACAGTTTATTACTAAAAAATTTCCTTAATTTTCATTTCCATTGAGTCTCTATCTAGGTCTGGAGATTCAACAGCTCGAATTTGGACTGTTGCAGATATGACCAATAGATCTAGTTTCCAAAGTGGCCCTTCTAATGTGCTTGTACTAAAACATGTTAAGGATGAAGCAGATGACAGAAACAAAGACGTTACAACGCTTGATTGGAATGTGAGTGTTATTTCATTTTTTCTGTCTTATTTCCTTTATGGCTTTGGTTGATATCACATCATCTTGTTTGCCAATTTTTATTGATGTGAAATTGAGCAGTGTTCTAAAAATCCTTCTGGCATCGGTCCTCTACCACCTCGATTTGATTGGGTGCTTAGGCCACCGCATACGCAAATTTGGTCCTCTACTGCCTTGATTTGGCCCTAGTCGCTGACCTGAAATTTGATTACTTTATTTAGGTCATGACCTTGAAATGTTTAAGTTTATATTTTGAAAATTATTTGTCGCATCCTAATTTTTCATCATAAATTTTTTATAAACTTCAAAATTTTAATCTACAGTTGTTAAATTTTGACTACTTCATTAGTTTTATTAATTGCTAAATGAACTTTACCCCCCAAAAAAGATTTGAAATTAAAGTTATAAGATTTTTATAATAAACGACTATAAATATGAACTTAAAATAATGAATAGTAATGGTACTTAACGAAGTCTGTGCTTTAAATGAATTTGTTATGCTTTATAAGCTATTCTTTGGGGTACATTTTCATGTACAATATAGAATATTTACATCTAACATAAGTGTGATATTGTATATTCAATATAAAATAATAAATAAGACTGCCTAGGGCATTGCTTAGGCACTAGGTGCTCCCACTGCCACTTAGATCTACCTGCTAAGCGAATAAGATGAATTTGATGTCCAGGTTTTAGAAATATAACATATATATATATATATGTGTGTGTGTGTGTGTGTGTGTGTGTGTGTGGTTGGTACTTAAGACAGCCCTTTTGTTTGTCTCTGTCTCCCCACCTGGAAAGTGATAAAAGCAATGTGTGGTTACTAGAGTAGACAATTCTGTTACGTGAAAGAAATCTCGTAGTGTTCGTCTGTGTGTTTCCTCGTTGTATTCAGCATCCTTTCCTTGAGGCCAGAACTTGGTGTTTGCACTACTGAATGTTACCATGGGAGGAGGATGTGGTACATTGATTTTATGTTGGAGTTTCTGTTTTTTCATTCCTTTTTGTTAGTTTTAAGGTGTTAACCAGGACTTATTTTCTTACTCTTAGAGTGCTTTATTTCTTTCTCCGGTGATTGATTAAATATTTCCCATGCTTTAATGCAGTGTGATGGGTCACTACTTGCAACAGGTTCTTATGATGGACAGGCTAGAATTTGGGCTCCATACGGTAAGCTGTTGTAACATATTTAGGCTAATGTTTTTTAACTCCCAGCTGATAGAGATCTCCATAGATTATGTGAAAATCGTTCATAAACTGTTTTAGTTGTATCTTGTCTTGTATACATAAATCTCTATATTTGAGTCTTCATTTAAGCCATATGCATAGCTGTAGTTTGTGTCAAGCTTTTGGCATATCCATACTTCTGGGATTCATTTGATGCTCAATTTATTTATAAAAAAGCATTTAAAAAAATGGAAGAAGAGTTAATAGGAGTTCATAAGCAGATTTTACATCTGAAGACTGAAATGAATGTTCAAGTTTTATGTCGTCCCTAACCTGAGGTGAAAGTAAATTTCTAAAATTTTGATGCTCTTGTGCTAAATCTTAAATTAGGAAATAACTAATTTTGGTGGGATCAGACAACCATCCTAGTCCCAACAACTAAAGCAAGGAAGTGAAAGGGCATATTGATATAATGAGGAAAGGGACTAAAGGAGGACTTTAGTTTCTTGCTTCAAGTGTAGTTGACTTCAAAGGAACTATCAGTCTATCAGAAGTTAATTTCATGGTTCTATCTCTAAAGCTTGTTACAGACTCATTGAGCACCTCATTTAATTGATTTGAAGTTGGTTTTCCATCTTTCTTTTGTCCGTAGTTCATCTGTATTCAGTTACATTACTATTCTAGTTTGAAATTTCTCAGCACAAATTCCTGTTCCCTAGGATTATTTTATTAATCTTTCATCCTAGAACCCGTGATATTTTTCAATTTAAATTTTGGCATAGAGAAAAAAGGCTGAGTGGTAGGGTGAATTTAAGTTCTCAGCTTATCTCATACTTGAAATCTCTCTTCAGGTGAATTGAGGAGTACTCTTAGCAGACACAAGGGGCCCATATTCTCTATAAAATGGAACAAAAAGGGTGATTATATTCTCAGTGGAAGCTTTGACACAACTGCCATCGTTTGGGATGTGAAGGCTAATGAATGGAAACAACAATTTGAATTTCATTCAGGTCATAAATTGTTAATTTAGTCCTAGGTTGCGGTGTTGTTCCGCTGCTCAATAGTTATCTTGCTTAGAATTGAACATCTTAAACATCTTATTTACAGGTCCAATACTTGACACTGATTGGAGAGACGATTTATCGTTTGCAACAAGCTCAACAGATACCACAATTCATGTTTGCAAGATTGGAGAGAATCATCCCATTAAAACTTTTTCTGGCCATCAGGTATATCCTAGCTATCAAATTGGCCATGGGTTGCATCACACTACTTCAAAAATTTTAATTCCTCTCTTTGTGTGCAAAAATCTATGAACAATTTATCATTAATCTTGATGCATCATGTATCTACTGCATCAAGCTTATTTATCTTCTATCTAATCAACCAGGTATAAGGTTTTTCAGCTTCGCAGACCTCGAAATTCCAAGTACTTTGGATTGGGTCAAAGGGAAAATATCTTTCATTCATGGTTGTATTTGAACCGTATGCTCCACTAAGAAGTCATAATTATCTAACTTTTTCCATTTATTTGGTACCCTTTTTTTGGTAGTAATTTGTAAGGTTCTGTATTTGGGTTTTCAATAATAATAATGGAAGTATGTAGTGCAACAGTTCATAACTGTAACTTACAGGAGAAACTATGTATAAAATAAAATATTCTGGATACAGGACTGAGAGCTGATCTTAATATTGTTGAATTTCAGGGTGAAGTTAACAGTGTCAAATGGGACCCAACAGGTTCTATGTTGGCCTCTTGCTCCGATGACATCACAGCGAAGGTTAACTCTACTACTTTTTCCTCCATAGATGTAGATTTTGCTTCTTTTAGTGGCATGTCTGTGATGTGTGTGGTCCTTGGGGATACCTAGGTCAGCAGTTCCTATGAGATCACATTCTTTGCTATTACAATGCTCTAATTTTCCAGAAGTTGTGTAACCATGCTTTCTAGTCAATAAATAATAATACAAGATTTATTTCTCTGTTTTAGTCCGAAGTGTTTTATAATTGCAACTAAATCGAGATATTTGATGCAGATATGGAGTTTGAGGAATGACAAGTATGTTCATGATTTAAGGGACCATGCTAAGGTGTCATGGAGCATTTTTCTGTTTTTTGTTTTTCTACCCTCTCCTTTTGTTATTTCTCTCCTTACGTTTTCGTTTACATTTTGACCTTGATGGTTATTGCTAACATTGAAATTCTACAGGCGATTTATACCATCAGATGGAGTCCCTCTGGACAAGGCACAAGCAATCCTAATAAGCAACTTGTATTGGCAAGGTATGCTGCTCCTTAACATCACTGTGAAAATAATTATTAAGCAGAGATTTAATATGTTTAGCTTTCACTTTTCTCAGTGCATCATTTGACTCGACCGTGAAGATATGGGATGTTGAACTGGGGAGACTTATATGCAGCTTGAATGGCCACAGGTATCATACTTACACAGCTCCTTTGAGTATATCTTTTTGTTAGGTGAAAATTTAATGGTTTTTAGTGTGTTTCCATTTAGCTGGCTGTATCTTTGTGGGTGAAAACCTGCACTTGGAAAGTACTATCTTATTTGAAAACATTGAGTGATTCATATATATCTTGTTTATGAATGATTTAACTTCTGTATGAAGGATGTCTATTTCTTGAGTGAACCTTTTTATAATGTACAACTTACTTTATTTTTCATCTGTTTTTCTTTATGATAGTTGGGGGTTCTGAAGTCCTTATCCTTTACTGTAGGCCAAAAATTCTCAACTAATTCGGCCTTCATACTTATCCAACATAAAAAAAAGTAGTAGTCCACCTCCCCTATCTAGACTATTTTAAAATGGCAATGAAATCGTCTCTACTATCTTTATTTGTGCTCTTTTTGTTGTTGTCAGGTCTACTACCTTTACTCGTGAAGTCATGATGCAGTTCCAGAACTTGTAAAAAAAAAAAAAACCTTGTGTTGCAGTTCATGACTTGAGTAAATACATACCGAATTGATATTGGCTTTTGTACTTGTCTATAATCCTAAACATTGATAGAGTAGAATTTGTATGTGGATGCTTGCTGTTACATTGGGCAACTTAAAGCCTTGGCTGCTCAATGAATCTCATATTGTTTCTTTTAATTCTTGAGATTTTTATTGTCACAATTCTATTAATTTTAATTTGTGTATTTGATCAAATGGCCAGGGATGCTGTATACTCTGTTGCTTTCAGCCCTAATGCTGAATACTTGGCTAGTGGGTCTATGGATGAATGCATTCACATTTGGTCATTGAAAGAATGCAAGATCGTCAAAACATACAGAGGCAATGGGAGCATATTCGAGGTCTGCTGGAACAAGGACGGTGACAAGATTGCGGCTTGCACTAATAGCAACAAAATTTGTGTTTTGGATTTCAGAATGTAGGGTTTTATTTCCATCTTACTCCGTCCAGAAAAAGAGCTCTCTCCCCCCCTCTCTCTCTAATTTCCTTAAAAATGGTAGTCTGTTTTCCTGACAGATGTAGTATTTTGCAACAGAAGACAATTAGGTCCTAGGGCAGTTAAATTTCATTCATCTGTTTAATCGTCATTGCTAATAGTTATTAGTTCCTTCCCTTGCTGTTTCTTGAAAGATGTACGCAACTGAATTACAAGATGTAGACCGCTGATTGATTGATTGATTTGATGAGGTGTTATGATTGATTTATTTATTTTATTTTTCATATATATATATGGAATGGAATGGCTTTGTCCCTGTATATTTTTCTCTCGGGGCTTATAAAACCATTTTGTACGTAATGAAGGGACATCATATCAGAAGTAATGAGCCACCCATATAAGATGGTAACTTTTTTTTTGGAAAATGCTATCAGTAATTTGAACCACTCATGCACAACCTCTTTTAATCTCTATCACCGAGTATGAAACATATACTACTGCTACCACCACCACCTCAAGTCCACTAGTATTACTACATGAGAACAAACCTAAATCAATCAATTCGTACCTCCGAATTATTTCAATTCAGCTGCCCTCCACGTTGTCTTTCTCTTTGCTCTTTAAACCTCCTTAAAACTCCATCAACTGCAATATCAAAAGCATCTATTTTACTCTTTAAACCCCCGCTCGGCATTGCATAAACTATCTTGTGTATACATTCTATCACTTTCTCTCTCATCATTTTCACTTTTTCTCTCTTATACCCTTCCAGTACTCCCCTTATAGACGTTCCCTTCATCACATCATTATAATCAATGAAAACCGAAAAGCTCTCCGGCTCACCCGGCAAAAACCACTCGTACTGATCGTACGCAGTTCGCTTCCAGAAAAATACCGGAATCGAACCGGCAATCATGCTGTCGAATACGGACCGCCGAGTATAGCTATCTCCTTTCGGCTGTAAACAGAAGTCGGAGTCCAACAAGGCTTCGAGAATCGCCGAGCTACCGTTAGAGCACCGAGTCACGGCGCAGTCCACGACTCTGCACGATTCTGACTCGATCCTACACTGAGTCAGTAAGAAACTGCGGAAGTCGTTTTTTATGTCGCCACGTGTCGCGCCCACGAAGCTGGTTAGACGAGTTCGATTGCGAGTACGGACAAAATTCTGCCACTGGGAAACCTGTGAGCTGGAGTGAGGGTGAAATCCTGTGGGGTAAGGTACGCCAATGTCATAATAGTCCGCCGGAGCTCGCTCAATGGTGAGGCGCGTGGTGCTTTGCATTAGCGGCATGTTGAGGAAGCTGGACCCCCAGAGTTTCTCTGGGTCGGTTAGACGCCTGAAATCCCACGTGATCCGTCCCAACGCGATGAAATGGTCTGAACCGTTGGATCTCTTCCAGTAAGGTTGAGCCTGAAGCCACGTCAGCATCATCTCACAGAGAAAATCACGTTCTTCTGCAGTATGATTAGCGAACAGATATTTCCCAACTGCGAGACCAGCGTAGAACGGTATATAAAAAGCCGTAGCTGATTCTGGCTCCACTGTTCTACATTTGTAGTTCAGAATCCGGTTATGATATATGATCTCTAACGAAAACTGGTTTGTACGGTACCAAGCCGGAGCCAGACTCTCCGGCATGACAGTGGCGAGCTCGGTGGCTCGCCGGCCATACCCATTATTGGT
This sequence comes from Panax notoginseng, assembly GCA_016801055.1. NCBI lineage: Eukaryota > Viridiplantae > Streptophyta > Magnoliopsida > Apiales > Araliaceae > Panax > Panax notoginseng. The sequence goes on along the minus strand of CM029013.1, from coordinate 41,623,597 downwards.
GGCGATGCCGCACTGCCAATGCCAGGGGTCTAAATCGTCGCAATTGATCAGCAAATCTTGGTTGAACTTTTCCGGTAGGTCGTAAACGTAAATCCTTCCGGATTCACACTCGTCGGAATATTCGGAAATAGTGGAGTTTGTCGGCGGGAAGGGTTGTCGGGTAGATAAAGTTGCAGGCGGAGCACGAGTGATGAAGAAAATGAGGAAAAGAATGATGGAGATAAAGAGGCAGGGACGGGGGTTTAAGAAAATGTGGGAACGGAATGAAATAAGCATTCTTGAAGAAGATTTCAAGGGTTTTAAATTTTGTAGGGGTTTGTAGATGATTGAAAGGAACGTGAGAGCATCGTACAGAGTACTACCGGAGCTGGAGAGAGAGAGAGAGATTAGTGGTAGTGGTGGTGGGAGGTGGTAAAGTAGCTGACTGATGATTAATACCAATACCAATACTCCAATCAAAGTGATGATTAAAGCAGTAAATTTCGGACATCGACGAATTTATACGTTAAATTATACTATTTTTAATTTACGTGGTTTCTCTTTTTATGTAAAGCAATTAAACAAACCACTCAAGTAGCATCTCTTTCATGTGATTTTCTTCTTAATTTGTTTTTTGTATTTATTAAATTAGTTGAGCTGATTGGATACATTCATCTCTTTCAAGGGTTCTACCCTGAGATTTCACTGAAGAACTATATCATTTATGTTACTTTTTAATTGAAGGTATAGAATGAAGAGTGTAATGATTCATTTTATTTTGGTTGAAATGAGTTATTTTATAAGTTCTTCTTCTTTCAAAAAATCAAATATAATTTTTTTTATTCCGATCACAATCAGACACGATTTTATTTATTCCATAAGAATGAGTCATTTTATTCTCACATTTATTACTCGAATCAAAAGATAGCATTAAATTTTAGAAATGGATAGTTTGTTTGTGAGTTTGTTTATAATTTTTTTTTATGTTAGGATTTTATTAGTTATTAATATTATAATAATGACGCTATATTTAATTATGTGATTATATTGTACACCCTCCTAAGGTTAAAAAAAAGTTTTATATACGGTACCAAGGTATGGATTGAGCGAACGTACAGTACTCGTAGAATCATCCACGTAATATTCTTACTAAGGTTGTAAATAAAATTCTTCTTTCTTTGTTTTGTTTAATAGCAGTACTCCACAGTTTAATAAGACAAACTTAGTGATGGGTGTTGTTTTTATATACTTCCTCCTTTTTAATTATTATTGATTTTTTAAAAATTAATTTAAAATGAACAGTATTATTTAAAATTTAAAAACAATTTTCATTAGTTTTGAATTTGAAATAGATTTTGAAAAAACAGTAGAGATTTTATAATTTGAAATGAAGAGAGTATACGAAGAAGGAGAAAAAATAAAGGGAAAAAAGGTAATACTACACATGAGAGGAGTTGGTTGATGGTTGTAGAAAAGCAAAAGAAGATTTTATTAGAGTGGGATTAGCTTTTGACCCACAAAATAAGGTTTTATTAGGGTGTGATTAACTTTTGACCCCAATCAAGGGAAGAGTTTAGGTACATTCCCTTAACTCTCATCCTTACGTATATACTTTTATAAGATGCTACTTCCGTCCCTTAATATAAGATATTTTAAAGTTGTGTATAAATATTAAAAAAATAATTATATAGTATTAAATATAATATCAAATATCTATATTATTTTTGTATTGAAAAAAGAGATTGTTATTTATTGGATAAAAAATAGCGAGAGAATCAAAATTATATTTAATACTTAGAATAATATTGAAAACTAAGTATGTTTACTTGAAATTCTCAAACGTCGTATATTAAAGGGAAAAAAAACTTATCTAAAACGTCTTATATTAAGAAATTGAAGGAATATATAACAAATAGTATTTGACTAAATTAAATTACGATTAATATGAAAGTGTATAGAATAATTTAAAATGATTTTTTTTTAATTTTTACTTGTCTATCTCATATATATATATATATATATATATATATATATATATATATATATATATTCACGTCGTAATTATAATTTAATTAAAAAATTTTAAAATGTATATAACGGGATTCATATAATATGTACATAAAGGAGTTCACTGTCTTTGTTGTACGTGGTAATTTTATATTTGCCCAATTTTGAGGAATTAGATACAGACAATAAATGTTAAGAGACGTATAGGCCTCATTCTGAGGGGACATCCTTAAAAAGTACGCCTTGTCGGTTTTTATCTCTCCGCCGCTTGTTTACGATGATATTCTAATCAATTTATATTTTACTATGTTTAATGTAGTACTATGTTTAATACTATGTCTAATAGTAGTAAAAAATTATAGTAATCATCATTATGCTTAATTATATCTAAACAAATTATATCTAAAATATAACGCATGCATTTGATATACTCCTTTAAAACTGAAAATTTATTTAGTAATTATGAAGCATTAATTACAAATCACAATTAACTCGCTCATCAATGCACTTGCAGGTGATTCATGCATTCAATTATTATATGATTAAGTTGGTGAAATATTTATTCTAATCGTGGTAGTAATAAAGAGTTATGTAGTCCAATTAATTTTATTTGTGCTGGAGTGCCCCATATTCTCAGCTCTAAATTTTGTTTTTAGTTAGTACTGCGTCATCCATACTACTACCATATAATAAGTCCAAAATATTAGTATCATATTCTTAATTAAATTAGATTAATTTGATTGATGGAGTTAACTCAAATTAAGTTAATAAATTATTATTTATTGAACTTGTATTAATGAATTATTCATTGAATTTTTATTTTTCATTTCATTCACTTTTTCTCATTGCCGTATTAATTATTTTTTTTTCTTTTCTCTTTCTTATTAGGTAGCAAAATCAAAAATTAATTATGGCAACTTTTAAATTCATTAATATGCAATTTCACAACTTTAATAGTATAAATTGGATAAAAATATATTTAATTATTCTCGTTTTTAAAATTCATACAAGTGCATTTTTTTTCTATACTACTTTTACATATTCACTACAAAAAATACATATAATAAATATTGATTATCAACATACTCACACGAATATGTTATATATATATATATATATATATATATATATATATATATATATATATATATATATATATATATATAAAAGATATAAGTAATCCTTCACTTTCCTTAATTTATCTTTTAGTAAAAGTAATTTGTCATTGTGATATAATTTAGCACCACCATTTTATATGTGTAATATACAATTCATAAAAAAAAATGAATATAAATTCTTCTATTCTTATTCTTATTTTTTTAATACTTGCAAGTTTAATTTCTTCAAAATTTGATAAATGCAGTTGATATATAGTTTATAGGATTAACAAAAATACCTTTAAAATTATGACATTTAATAGAACATAGTATAAATAAAAAAAATTAAAACTATTTTAGAAACTAACTTGTGCCTCGCACGTATCATAAGCTTGTTCTAATCAAATAGTTAGTGTAAGACCCCAACTTATTAATGAATAAAATCAAATTTTCTCTAAATATTATTGTGAATAATAAGGGGTTAATTTGATATAATACTTTGGTTATGGGTGAAATGTGCAAATTTTGTAAAATAAGCAAGTGGTTATAAAATATTTATTTTTGGTCGGTGAATATTCGGTTGGTCGTGGAATATTCTTGCTGTCGGAAAATATTCGTACGACGACGCAGCCTTGTGTGGGCCCCATAACGGAAAGCGATTGGATGAAGAAAACGACAAGTATAAGTTGTTTATAAATAACGGCGTAGTTGTTACCGTTAATACTGTTGGAATACCCGGTGGTTAAAATACAGTAGCACACGGTATTGCACCAATTATTGATTCTTACGTAAGAAGGCACTACTCAATAATTGTTACAGTAGTTATTATTCAATATTTTATTTTATTGATTCAATAATTGCTGCGTTGATATTTTATATTATTGTTGTTTCAATAATTGTTGCTGCACAGTATTTTCATTTATCAGATCAATAATTCATATTATTTGAATAATATTATTAGATAACATTATTGGCAATGTCTAGAAAGTTCTGTCTAAGGAGAGGTTTGGTCATCTAATTGCGCGCCAGTAAGGAAAAATCATTATTGGAAAGCCCCCTCTTTCCTGGGAACGGCCTGGTTGTCATAAATGTGATTCTGTAATATTATTTGTGAATAATTAATTATTGATTCATATGATAAGGAAATATTTATTTTATGTGGCTATAAATGAGAGATATATTTTTTGTGGTTAAAAATGAAGGAGTTAATGTTGAGGTTTTTGTCAGTATTTTTGTCAGAATGGAGGTATTAAAAATCAGGGTTTTTGAGATAGTTTGCGGGGGTTATAATTTTTAATCCGACCGTTGGATCGTGGTAATTTTTGGATATGTTATACATATATAAGTTGAGTATATGCCCACAAATTTTGAACCGTTAAAAATGAACGTATGATTTATTATGAATTTTACGAGATGACTGATTCAGAATTTGTTGAATTTTCGGAGTTTATCATTTTGGTGGAAAATTCTAGAATTGGTGGGCCCCACTTGTGGTTGGTGAAGAAATGTGCTGAATTATATTTCAAATGTGGTGGGTGGGAATAGTAGCAGGTAAAGCCATCAGGTTGCAGGTCAAACCTACCAAAATTTTCCTATAAATAGAGGGCTAAGTTAGAATTGAAAATCACACCAGAAACAAGTTTTCTCTCTTTCTCTCTCTAGATTATTGAGTGTATTTTGTGAGTATTTAGATACTTTGAGAGTTTCTATTCATCAGAGCAAGTTTCTTTCAGCCTTATACCGGTATTCCGACCAGAAGTACTGATATTTTGAGGTAAGGGATATTATTTTCTTCTTAAATGATATTATTTTCTTCAATATCATTCTGCTGAAATATTGATATGAGTTTTTATCAAATTTAGAACTTTTTATGTCGGGGGTTACTATTCACGTATACGGCACTATTCACGTATACGGCACTATTCACGAATACGGCACTATTCACCGAAAAATAAAATTTTCCCTTTTTGTCCAAGATGTCTATTATGGTTACTATCTTTGATTGTATCCATGTTTTGATCTTTATTTTTGAATTCTGCTTCACAATTGATTATTATGAAGTATTATTGATCTTGGATAAACTGTTATACGAATCCCTAATATTTGTCCTTCTGTCTCACTGGATTCGTTCTCTTTAAGATATTTTTCATCATCCTCAGTCCTAAATGATGATATTACTGAATATCTTTGGCCTGTAGTGCAAAGATGTATAATTACTTGATGAATATCTTTGGCCTGTAGTGCAAAGATGAACAGGTGTTGAGATGAACATGACCGACTGATGATACAAATGAATATCTTTGGCCTGTAGTGCAAAGATGAATATTTGGTTAAAGATGATTATTAATTGATGTTACATGGATAAAATATTGATGATGGACTTTTAAATCTTAGAAGATAGTAAAATTCTTTCTCTACTTGACTCTTCTAATGGTTTGCTGTTTCCGCTGCAGTTGTTGATCTAAAACTTGTTGTCGATTATATTTTATCAGATTTTTTCTTGTTGAAGACTAACGATAATTTGTTGTATATTATCTTAGTCATAATATTCTTTACTGGGCTAGTTGAGCTCACCCTTTTCCTTTTTGTTCCATTTTTCTTCTCAGGAGGTGAGAACATAGCAGGATCTAGTCGGGGTATGGAGTGATGGTTCTAGAAAGATGTATTAGCAGTCCTCACTATTTCTGTAAAATAGTGTTTGAATAATTGTAATGAGGACTTATTTGAGTGTGGATATTGTCTAGAAGACAATATTTGTATTTAAACTCACAGTATGTGTTGTCGTATTTTGCACGACAATTGTAATAATAAAATTGTAGTTATTTTTTGTACCATGTATTTGGCGACTCAGAATGGGTTGGATGGATTGGACCTATTTTGGGGGCGTCACAGTTAGCATTTAAATTACATTAAAAATATTACTTAAATTAAAATTTATATTAAAACAAAACAGTAAGAAAAAAGAACATTTATGACATATATTTTATGGTGACGAGTTTGGTCCGGTGGCTATAACTTATAAGACCAATCCTTAAATTTAAGTTCAATATCATCTTCTTTAAATATGTAACTAGTTTTTCATTGTCTTGGAAAATAATATATATTCAACCAGGGGCGGACCCAGCCCATTATGTGACGCCCCCAAAATAGGTCCAATCCATCCAACCCATTCTGAGTCGCCAAATACATGGTACAGAAAATAACTACAACTTTATTATTACAATTGTCGTGCAAAATACGACAACACTTATACTGTGAGTTTAAATACAAATATTGTCATCTAGACAGTATTCATACTCAATTAAGTCCTCATTATACTTATTGATACACTATTTTACAAAATAGTGAGGACTACTAAAATAACTATCTTGAACCATCATTTCATACTCCGATTAGTACTCGCTACATTCTCGCCTCCTGAGAAGAAAAATGGAACAACAAGGAAAAGGGTGAGCTCAGCTAGCCCAGTAAAGAATATTATGACTAAGATAATATACAACAAATTATCGTTAGTCTTCAACAGGAAAAAATTTAATAGAATACAATAGACAACAAGTTTTAAATCAATATTCGCAGCGGAAAATAATAATTCATAGAAGAGTTACGTAGAGAATAAAATCTACGATTATCTATGAATTTAAAAGTCCATCATCAATATTTTATCCCTGTAACATCAATCAATATTCATCTTTGCACTACAAGCCAAAGATATTCATCAGTTGGTCATGTTCATCTCAACACCTGTTCATCTTTGCACTACGGGCCAAAGATATTCATCAGAAATCATTAATCTTTGCACTACAGGCCAAAGATATTCAATTATATCATCATTTAGGACTGAGGATGATGAAAAATATTTTAAAGAAAACGAATCCAGTGAAGCAAAAGAACAAATATTAGGGATTCGTATTACAGTTTATCCATGTCCAAAAATATCTCATAAACAATTATAGTGGAGTAAAATTCAAGAATGATCAAAATATGGATACAATCAAAGCTAGTATCCAGAATAGATATTTGGACAAAAAGAAGAAAATTTTATTTTTCGGTGAATAGTAACTCGTAAATAGTAACTCATGAATAGTAACTCGTGAATAGTAACCCCGACATGAAAAGTTCTAAATTTGATAAAAAGTTCAGATCAATACTTCGGCATAATGATATTGAAAATAATATCATTTAAGAAGAAATAACATCCCTTACCTCGGAAAGACGGTACTTCTGACTGGAATACTAGATATAGTGCTGAAGAAAACTTGCACCGTATAGCAACACTCAAAGTATCAAATACTCACAAGAATACACTCGATATAGAGAGAGAAATAGAGAGAAACTTGTGTTTTTGGTGTGATTTTCAATTCTAACCTAAGCACCCTATTTATAGGAAAATGCTTAGAACACCAAAGCAGAAAATTGAATATAATAATATTATATTTATAAAATTGTCAAGCCCACCTTGGGAGATCTGAATTCAGCCCATTATTATCACATGTTAGCCCACTTAAATGCCAAAAAATATTTTTCTTCAAAATAATAAATAAAACTTCTAAAAATCAATTATTTCGGAACTTCAGAACTTCAATAATTCATAATAAATAGCCCTTTTATCAAAAAATTCGAATCTCGCGAGTTTTTATAGGAAATTCAATTCTCTACAACTTTGCAGAAGAAAGTTTTTCTAAATTCCAAACAAAAATTGACCGAAATTCACAAACGGGCGATTTTACAGTCAATAATAAATTTTCGGTCAAGAATTGTGTCCACCAACACACAAAACATGTGTTAATCATTTAATACCACAAAAATATTCTTCCTCCTCATATACTCATATATCCCACATTCATTGTAAAAATACCACCATCAATATATTATTAAAATAATATATTTAAATGAATTATTTTATCAGAAAAAGATAAAATATTAATTTTCAACAATTGTCACATTAAAAATTTATTCATCTATATCCACATAAAATCACTATTTTCCTCATCATATAAATCAATAATTAATTATACACAAATAATATTACAGAACCACAGTACTGGCAACCAGGCCGTTCCCAGGAAAGAGGGGGCTTTCCAATAAGGATATCTCCTTACTGGCGCGCAATTAGATGACCAAACCTCTCCTTAGACAGAACTTTCTAGACATTGCCAATAATGTTATCTAATAATATTATTCAGATAATATGAATTATTGCTCCGATAATAGAAAATACTGTATAGTGACAATTATTAAAACAACAGTAATATAAAATATCAACGCAGCAATTATTGAATCAATAAAATATTGAACAGTAATTACTGTAACTATTATTGAGTAGTGCCTTCTTACGTAAGAATCAATAATTGGTGCAATACAGTGTGCTACTGTGCATCAACATGTATTACTGTGTTTAACCACCGGGTATTCCAACAGTATTAACGGTAACAACTACGCCGTTATTTATAAACAACTTGTTTTTGTCGTTTTCTTCATCCAATCGCTTTCCGTTATGGGCCCACAAAAGACTGTGCCGTCGTACGAATATTCTCCGACAGTAAGAATATTCCACGACCAAGCGAATATTCCCCGACAACAATGAATATTTTAGGACCACTTGCTTATTTGAAATATTTACGCCTTTTACCCATAACTAACCACATTAATCAAATCAACCCTTACTATTTCAAAATAATAAATAGAGGAATTTAAATTTCATTTATTAATAATTTGGGGTCTTACAACCTCCCCTCCTTATGAAAATTCGTCCTCGAAATTGACATACGTACCTGATATTTCGAAAAGGTGAGGATACCTCGCTTTCATTTTTGTTTTCAACTCCCAGGTCATTTCTTCAATAGCATGGTTCCTCCACAAAACTTTGACTTGTGGTATGACCTTCGTGCGTAGGACATGCTCTTTCCTATCCAAGATCTTAACAGGTACCTTCTCGTACGTTAAATCTTCAGCTATCTCGTCTGGTTCTAACTCAATAACGTGGTTCGGGTCGTCCACATATTTACGTAACATCGATACGTAAATAACGTTATGAACACGTGACATACTTAGCGTTAAGGCGAGTCTATAGGCCACAGTTCCTACTCGATCGAGGATTTCAAATAAATTGAAGGCTTGAGCTTTCTTCTCTTCATCGACTCTTACTTCTAGAATAACACATTCTTGCACCTTCTTCTTTATATTCATCAGCTCTAGGTCTGTAGCTTGAGTGGCTTTAACGTTATCGATTAAAGTCGATTTTACTCGTATATCATCACGTAGGTCCCTAGAGTCATTAACTCTATCTCTATCATTTATAAATTATACAAAATAGGTCTTTATGTTCAACAATATCGCACTCGTACTCGCATACGATCAATGCGTCAGCTACCACGTTTACTTTTCTAGGATAGTATTGGATGGTGTGATCGAAATCTTTCAACAGCTCGAGCCAACGTCGGTGTCGCATATTGAATTCTTGGAAGCTCTTCTCGCATTCCTCGGTCCATTCGAAGTTTGTATCTTTTCGAGTCAGCTGAGTTAATGGAGTAGCGATTCGAGAAAATCCTTTTACGAATCTCCGATAATAACTAGAAAGCTACGTATTTCGATTACTGACTTAGGTTGCTCTCAACTGTGACTCATATCCCAATCTTGGATAGCACGTCACAATGACACCTATCAGTTTACTACCACACGAATATGGTATCCCCTACGGGGAGTCTGGCTTCAGTGCATTCCACAAAGGAAGTCACCAGATAGAGGCTCGGGTACAAACTTCTACAGTTAGGTTTTTAACTCCTGAAGTTCAATAGGAGCCATTCGATATGAGATTTTAGAAGTGAGTTTTGTACCAGATTCAAAGATGATACAAAATTCAATATCACGTGTAGGCCAAGAAATTCTTCAGAAAATACGTCAGGGATTTACTAACAATAGAAATATCATTCAAATCTGACGTATTTTTGTTCAAGTCTATGACATGGGCTAAGAAAGCTTGACATCCGTTTTTCAATAAACGAATGACTTTACGGCTTGATATGAAAGAGTTTGACTTCAATGGTTTGGTTGCTTGAATTTGAATAACAGGTTGCTTAGGAATATGAAAACTAACAACCTTACGAAAGCAATCAATTTTGGCATGATGAGTAGTTAACCAATCAATTTCTAAAATCACATCAAAAGCAAGTATCTTTAAAGAGATAAGATCAACAGGTAATGTGATGGTGCTAACTTGGATCAAACAAGATTTATAAACAGTGGATGTGATGAAAGTTTCCCCTAACGAAGTCTCCATAGATAAATCAAAGTCTAATTTCTCTGGAGTTAAGTTTAAACGTTGAGCACAAGTAGGAGAAATAAATGAATGGGTAGAACCGGTATCTAATAAGGTATAGACTTCGCAAAAATTTATAATTAACTAACCCGTGCTAACTTCGATCGGGTTCCTCGCATTCTGACCAGTCACGAAAAACGCTCTTCCAGGAACCGTTGACTTTGACTTTTCTGGGACAGCTTTTTGAGTCACCACCCCCGTTGGACTTGGTTTCGCTACAGGACAAAATCGAGCTATGTGACCGTCTTTTCCATAACTAAAACATACCTTGGAAGGCTTTGAACAATTTGACCTTATATGTCCCTCATTTCCGCATCTGTAGCATCTAACTGGCGGTCGTTCTCCCCCCCTAGAATTTATTGTTGGTGCTGGTGATGTTACCGATGTCTTCCCGTTATCGTTAAATCTTCTCTTATTAGATCGGGCATCTCTTTCCACAATATCAACGCGTCGTGCGGCTTTTACCCATGCATCACTCATTCTCACTCGTTCCGTTATTGCTTCTTTCAGCTCAGATTCTAGCTTTATCATCTTATACTCTGCCAAAGAGTGCTTCTGTTCAAGCATCACATATCGGGTAACACAAGCTTGAATTGTTGCATCATTTTGCTCCACGGCCGCTTGTCGTTCTTCAGCCTGCTCTTCTAACTCATGAATACGATTTTTTTAATTCTACATTTTGATCATATAATACCTCTAATAAACTCTCCTCAGGTACCTCTTCTTCCTCTTCTTCCTCACTCTCGGCTGTTACCTCTGCGACTATCTCGGGTGCAACTATTAATTCTTCACTCACCACATGGATATCTCTAATTCCTTCTTCGCCTGACATCACATTATCCTGGTTGGTGATTAGAAGTGTTTCCACGATCTCATTCACTCCATTATTAACATTCTCAGTCGACATTCTCAAATACTGCTGTAAGACCCCAAATTTTATGAAATAAAAGTATTCAATTTTTCTTATAATTACTATTCAGTAAATGGTTAAATTGATAAAAGTTTAAAGTTATGAGTAAAATATGATTTTTTTTCAAAATAAGCAAGTGGTTATAAAATAATCATTGTTGTCGGGGAATATTCGTTTGGTCGTGGAATATTCTTTCTGTCGGGAAATATTCGTACGACGGCGCAGCCATTTGTGGGCCCCATAACAGAATAACTGTCGGGTGAAGAAAACGACAAATTTGAGTTTTTACAAATAACGGCGTAGTTGTTACCGTTAACACTGTTGGAATACCCGGTGGTTAAAATACAGTAATACGCGTTATTGCACAGTAGCACACGGTATTGCATAGTATTTTTGAAATTATTGATTCTTACGTAAGAAGACACTACTCAATAATTGTTACAGTAATTACTGTTCAATATTTTATTTTATTGATTCAATAATTGCTACGTTAAAATTTTGTATTATTGTTGTTCAATAATTGTTGCTGCACAGTACTTCCCATTATCAGATCAATAATTCATATTATTTGAATAGTATTATTAGATAGCATTATTGGCAATGTTTAGAAAGTTCTGTCTAAGGAGAGGTTTGGTCATCTAATTGCGCGCCAGTAAAGAAAAATCCTTATTGGAAAGCCCCCTCTTTCCTGGGAACGGCCTGGTTGTCATAAATGTGATTCTGTAATATTATTTGTGAATAATTAATTATTGATTCATATGATAAGAAAATATTTATTTTATGTGGATATAAATGAGGGATATATTTTTGTGGTTAAAAAATGAAGGAGTTAATGTTGAGATTTTTATCCGTATTTTTGTCGGAATGGAGGTATTAAAAATCAGGGATTTTGAGATATTTTGCGGGGGTTATAATTTTTAATCCGACCATTGGATCGTGGTAATTTTTGGATATGTTATACATATATAAGTTGAGTATATGCCCACAAATTTTGAACCGTTAAAAATGAACGTATGATTTATTATGAATTTTACGAGATGACTGATTCAGAAATTGTTGAATTTTCGGAGTTTATCATTTTGGTGGAAAATTCTAGAATTGGTGGGCCCCACTTGTGGTTGGTAAAGAAATGTGCTGAATTATATTTCAAATGTGGTGGGTGGGAATAGTAGCAGGTAAAGCCATCAGGTTGCAGGTCAAACCTACCAAAATTTTCCTATAAATAGAGGGCTAAGTTAGAATTGAAAATCACACCAGAAACATAAGCTTTCTCTCTTTCTCTCTCTATATTATGAAGTATATTTTGTGAGTTTTTAGATACTTGGTGAGTTGCTATTCATCAGTGCAAGTTTCCTTCAGCATCATATCCGATATCCAGTCAGAAGTACTGCTCTTTTGAGGTAAGGGATAGTAAGGGATTGTAAGGGATATTAAGGGATTTTAAGGGTTGTTATGATTTTCAGTTTCGTAATTTTTCTGAACTTCAAAAATTCTGGAAAAATTTAAAATGATATTTTGATAAGTTTTCTTGATTGTGTCCAAAAATGGTGATTTTTGGATGTATAGATTGAGAGTTATGAATTTTATGAGAAAAGACTATTTTAGAAGTAACAGCTTATAATTCCTTGTGGTTAACTCCAAAATTGATGAAATTTTTATTGGGAGTACATGTATATGATAGAAGTATACTCTGTAAATTTCAGAATTTTTGGACAAAAGTACAATTTTTGATAAATGTCTAAATATTGGGCTGTTTTGGCCATATGAAAAATAGTAAATGACTTTTAAAAATTCTGAGAAAAATATATGTTCACTATGGGACTATATTATGCTAAATCTCAGAAAAGAAATATTTTTGGAACGGATTTGGTATTTTTCATGAAAATAGACTAGTTATGAGAAAATAAATTAAATCTGTTATGTGAAGTAAGAAGATTGGAAAATAGGATTTTATGGCTTGAGAATCCTATATGAGGTATATGCAGATTTTTGATGAGGGTTTTGGTTATTGGTAGTGAAATCTTATGAGTTTGGTATTTTAGAATGATTAAATGCATTATTTAGTAAAGTGTAAACAATTTAAATAAATTGTTTATAAGCTTAAGAAATGTTATTCTTTCAATATCATTATACCGAAATATTGGTATAGATTTTATTGTGGAATTTCTACCTTTTTGTGTCGGGATTACTATTCATGAGTTACTATTCACGAATTACTATTCACGAGTTACTATTCACGGGTACTATTCAAGATAAAATTAGTTTCTTTTTCTAACTAAATTATAGTTGATTTATGAATATTACTCTTGAGATTAAATCTGGATGTTTTGATTATATTAATTTTACTATTATATATAACATTTTTATAACCTTGATGTTGAAATTCTCTTTCACTGGAGTGTAAAGATGGGTAGATTATTGGTATGATCATGACTAGGGTTCTCTTTGGCCTGTAGTGCAAAGTTGAATTGTGACTGGTATGATCATGACCATTGAATTTATAATTGAATATCTTAAGCTTAAGTGCAAAGGTGAATTGATCAACATGGTTATAATTATTGTTTATATAAATTCTGAAATGATTATATATTTCTTTGAGATATGAATATATTTGGCCTGTAGTGCAAATATGAACTGTTGATGAATATCTTTGGCCTGTAGTGCAAAGATGAATTGTAGATGAATATCTTTGGCCTGTAGTGCAAAGATGACATGTTGTAGAATATCTTTGGCCTGTAGTGCAAAGATGAATTATTGATGAATATCTTTGGCATGTAGTGCGAAGATGAACTGTTGTTGAATATCTTTGGCCCGTAGTGCAAAGATAGTTTATTGATGAATATCTTTGGCCGTAGTGCGAAGATGGATTTATTAGCATGATTATGAACAGGAACTGTGATTTGGTATAACCATGATCTTTGATGTTTCAGGTAAAGACAGGTGATGAAAATATTCTTCGTCCTGGGTGCGAAGAAAAATTTATAGTCACAATTATGATTATGAGTTATTCATATGATTGTGGAAAGGAACTGTTGAGTGATGTTACATGGATAAAACATTGTTGGTGGATTTTTAACATGGAGAAGATAATAGACTTTATAGTCTATTTGACTCTTCTAATGGATTGCTCGTTCCGCTGCAACTATGGTTGAAATTTTTATCATTTACCATATGTTCTAAATCTCTGATTTATTGTTGATGAAGGCTATTGATAATTGAATTATCTTTAGTCATGATATTCTTTACTGAGCTAGTTGTGCTCACCCTTTTGCTTCACAATTCCTTTCAGGTAATAAGAGTGTAGCTGGGTCGAGCGGGGGTAACAAGGGAATAGAACGGTGGTCATCATTTAGTAGTTATATTTGGTGAAGAAAATAGGGTGAGGCGAACCCAACGTTGGAAGGGTATTTTGTCACTATCATACAAGATGTCTAATGACATACAACCTCGTGTCATCATAAGACAGGGTTGTGCTCATCTACTTGCTGAGTATATCTATGGGCACTACCTATATAATCTTGGTGTTTGTTTGAAGTATAATTCTCAATTAGAGACAGTGGAGATAATGATAAGTCAAGAGAAGACTCACCATTGGGAAGAATATGATAGTAATCTTCTCGTTTTTCTTTGGGGTCTATTGGGTCAACCAAGGATAATTCTGTGGCCATATGATATCTATCATAACCTAGATGCGTGGCCTCCCATGTACGAAGGTTTCTTTGAGCACTTCCCAAAGATTCTAATTTCTAAAACAGTTTTTGACTATACCTTTATGTAAGGTGTTATTGTGAGGTGATGTCCACGGTTGGAACATGAGTCACATTTGGTATATATTTGTATCCAAACTCACAGCATATGTGTTGTTGTATTTTGCACGACAATTGTTGTAATAAAGTTGTAGTTGTTTTCTGTACCATGTATTTGACGACTCAGAATGGGTTGGGTGGAATGGACCTATTTTGGGGTCGTTACAACTGCCATAAAACAAGGGTTAATTTAACAAATTAACATATCACATAATATCCCTATATTATGACCGACCAACAATTAAGCTTAGGTAGGACACACTAGCGAAGGATTTACTCGTCTCTCCCCTCCTAGTTCTATTTCCCGATCTCCGCCAGAGATCATATCCCTAAGCTCTGATACCAACTGTGACGCCCCCAAAATAGGTCCAATCCATCCAACCCATTCTGAGTCGCCAAATACATGGTACAGAAAATAACTACAACTTTATTATTACAATTGTCGTGCAAAATACGACAACACTTATACTGTGAGTTTAAATACAAATATTGTCATCTAGACAGTATTCATACTCAATTAAGTCCTCATTATACTTATTGATACACTATTTTACAAAATAGTGAGGACTACTAAAATAACTATCTTGAACCATCATTTCATACCCCGATTAGTACTCGCTACATTCTCGCCTCCTGAGAAGAAAAATGGAACAACAAGGAAAAGGGTGAGCTCAACTAGCCCAGTAAAGAATATTATGACTAAGATAATATACAACAAATTATCGTTAGTCTTCAACAGGAAAAAATTTAATAGAATACAATAGACAACAAGTTTTAAATCAATATTCGCAGCGGAAAATAATAATTCATAGAAGAGTTAAGTAGAGAATAAAATCTACGATTATCTATGAATTTAAAAGTCCATCATCAATATTTTATCCTTGTAACATCAATCAATATTCATCTTTGCACTACAAGCCAAAGATATTCATCAGTTGGTCATGTTCATCTCAACACCTGTTCATCTTTGCACTACGGGCCAAAGATATTCATCAGAAATCAATAATCTTTGCACTACAGGCCAAAGATATTCAATTATATCATCATTTAGGACTGAGGATGATGAAAAATATTTTAAAGAAAACGAATCCAGTGAAGCAAAAGAACAAATATTAGGGATTCGTATTACAGTTTATCCATGTCCAAAAATATCTCATAAACAATCATAGTGGAGTAAAATTCAAGAATGATCAAAACATGGATACAATCAAAGCTAGTATCCAGAATAGATATTTGGACAAAAAGAAGAAAATTTTATTTTTCGGTGAATAGTAACTCGTGAATAGTAACTCATGAATAGTAACTCGTGAATAGTAATCCCGACATGAAAAGTTTTAAATTTGATAAAAAGTTCAGATCAATACTTCGGCATAATGATATTGAAAATAATATCATTTAAGAAGAAATAACATCCCTTACCTCGGAAAGACGGTACTTCTGACTGGAATACTAGATATAGTGCTGAAGAAAACTTGCACCGTATAACAACACTCAAAGTATCAAATACTCACAAGAATACACTCGATATAGAGAGAGAAATAGAGAGAAACTTGTGTTTCTGGTGTGATTTTCAATTCTAACCTAAGCACCCTATTTATAGGAAAATGCTTAGAACACCAAAGTAGAAAATTGAATATAATAATATTATATTTATAAAATTGTCAAGCCCACCTTGGGAGATCTGAATTCAGCCCATTATTATCACATGTTAGCCCACTTAAATGCCAAAAAACGTTTTTCTTCAAAATAATAAATAAAACTTCTAAAAATTAATTATTTCGGAACTTCAGAACTTCAATAATTCATAATAAATAGCCCTTTTATCAGAAAATTCAAATCTCGCAAATTTTTATAAGAAATTCAATTCTCTACAACTTTGCAGAAGAAAGTTTTTCCAAATTCCAAATAAAAATTGACCGAAATTCACAAATGGGCGATTTTACAGTAAATAATAAATTTTCGGTCAAGAATTGTGTCCACCAACACACAAAACATGTGTTAATCATTTAATACCACAAAAATATTTTTCCTCCTCATATACTCATATATCCCACATTCATTGTAAAAATACCACCATCAATATATTATTAAAATAATATATTTAAATGAATTATTTTATCAGAAAAAGATAAAATATTAATTTTCAACAATTGTCACATTAAAAATTTTCTCCATCTATATCCACATAAAATCACTATTTTTCTCATCATATAAATCAATAATTAATTATACACAAATAATATTACAGAACCACAGTACTGGCAACCAGGCCGTTCCCAGGAAAGAGGGGGCTTTCCAATAAGGATATCTCCTTACTGGCGCGCAATTAGATGACCAAACCTATCCTTAGACAGAACTTTCTAGACATTGCCAATAATGTTATCTAATAATATTATTCAGATAATATGAATTATTGCTCCGATAATAGAAAATACTGTGTAGTGACAATTATTAAAACAACAGTAATATAAAATATCAACACAACAATTATTGAATCAATAAAATATTGAACAGTAATTACTGTAACTATTATTGAGTAGTGTCTTCTTACGTAAGAATCAATAATTGGTGCAATACAGTGTGCTACTGTGCATCAACATGTATTACTGTGTTTAACCACCGGGTATTCCAACAGTATTAACTGTAACAACTACGCCGTTTTTTATAAACAACTTGTTTTTGTCGTTTTCTTCATCCAATCGCTTTCCGTTATGGGCCCACAAAAGACTGCGCCGTCGTACGAATATTCTCCGACAGTAAGAATATTCCACGACCAAGCGAATATTCTCTGACAACAATGAATATTTTAGGACCAGTTGCTTATTTGAAATATTTGCGCCTTTTACTCATAACTAACCACATTAATCAAATCAACCCTTACTATTTCAAAATAATAAATAGAGGAATTTAAATTTCATTTATTAATAATTTGGGGTCTTACACATTAGTTCAGTCGGGTCAATTTTTTTAAAACAAAAATTTATAAAAAAAATAAAATATAATAAAATAAAGACGTCAAAATGCGAGGGATATTGCAAATAATTGTGTGAGCTATCATATAAAATTGATATTGTTTTATGTAATTGAATACACTTCGAATCCTCGATCTTATGTTATATATAAAATGATATTTTATAATTTTTTAAAATACTGTTATTTATAAGAGACACTTCTTGTGTCCTCTAAAATAAATTACAAAACTAAATAATATTGTTAAAATATTATTTATAATAACATTTTTCGAGATTTCATTGTTTGAAACTATCGTAATGATAGTCTCATTTCAATAGATGCAAAAATATCATGTTCAATGTAAGTTACTAAATAATATAAAAGAGTGGAGTGCTTGTGTTAGTAGAAATTTGAGACATTTAATAGTCTTTTAGTCTGAATTTTTTATTTTTACTAAACACTTTATAAAATCAAAATCAAATTAAAAATTAACTCCTAAAAATTCAGTGGGGTCAATTGACCCCACTGCCCTAAGGTGGATCCGCCCATGTATTCAACGAACCGATGGATATAGCGAGTAATCGGTTAATTATTAAATTTTAAAGTAAACTTAATGATAATTTTACCTTTTTGGTAAATTATAAAATTTTAAAATTTAATTGTTTGGTAAATTTAATGACAATTTTTTTAAGTAAAATTAACAATGGTCTTATATTTATCCTTTTTAGTACAAAAAATTAATAGAATAAATGTTAAAATGATACTTAATATTACACATAAGTATTTTTTAGTCACATGTCGTTGCCATGTCATCAATTTTCTGACGTGATATTATTAATTTAGACATAATCAAAAAAATTTAAAAGTTTAATTCTCTAATGGAAAAAATTGAGAAGACAATCCCAAAAATGAAAAAAATTAAAAGTTTAATACCCTAATTAAAACAATTGAGAAGATAATCCTCAAAGTAGAAAAATATTAAAAATTTAGGGTATTAATCCATATTTAGGCATAGTTTATATTTTTAAGCCTTAAAAAACCCAAAAACTTCTCTTTATCAAAAACAAAACAAAACAAAACAAAACGTGACAATCATCTGGCCTTCCTTCCCATACCTTTAAAGCTAAGAAGATTTGAGGTGCTTGGAAACTAACAGTTGTTCGAACCAAATCCAATGACTAATTACGGTAGGTCCAGTCTAACAACATACCCAAAAGAAATGGGCCTTGATTCGGAAAGCCCACCAAATTTCGAGCCCCCTGGCTAACAATCTAAAAACCTAGAGCGCTAAAAACCTAGTGAAAATTCTGATTTGGTTTTTATTGAGAAAAATTGAAATGGCTTGGCGATGTGGATCGCTATCAAGGTCGTTGGTTTCCACAGCAAGGACATCAACTTCCCGTTCCTCCTCTTCATCTCTCCTGCGTCTCCGCCCGCCGCCCCTTCCTGGCCACCGCCCTCAGTCTCGCCGCCTTCTGTCAACTTCCAACCTCGGGTAAGGCTAATTCCCCTTCACCATTTCCCAATTTCACTCTGTTCTACTACCTTCAGACTTTACTACGTGCTTTTATTCTAAGCTATCTGCTTTGTAAATTTAATTAATGAAGGACAATTGGAGGAGTAATTGGGTGCACTCAATCGCTACTACCGCTCCACAGCGTGTTGGCCGCTGCTCGTTTAACTTCTTATATCTCCGTTGAGGCCCGCGCCTGTTGCGAGCTTTCTCAGGGTACCTTCCTCTCTCAACAACTCGGCATTCGCACCCACTAATTTCATTTTCTTGTACCCCTGTTCCCCAAAAAAGTCCCATTAACAAAATTTGAAAATATTATTTTTTTTATTCCATATTTAAAACTAGCTGTGTCTCTCCTCAGGCACTACATTGACGGTTAGATTTATCCTAAATTTTGGACGGCTAAGATAATTTATTAGGGTAAGTTGAAAATTCAAAATCAGATTTGAAGTAGTGGTGGCATGATAATTCAACATTGTGTCATTTTATACTATACGTCTATATCAATTAAAAAAAGAACTCTTTTTTCTTTTGGGGGGAATTGGACTCTTGTTCAGAGTATAGAATTGGGTTTTTCTTATGTTTGCTATTCTGAGAATGTTCTTTAGACTTTTTTCAAATTCGATTTGGACTTTTTGATTTTGAAAAGATCTGATTATGTAATGACATTTCAGGTACCTATAAATCTTCCATTTCTGGAGTTTTAAGTGTCCTAAGAGTTACATATTATAGTAATGTCATAGCATAATCTCGATCTTGTATGTCTGTATTTAAGTGAAGGTGTTTCATAGGGGATCATAAGTATCATACAGACTCCAGTTGAAATGTAGTTGAATTGGGTGTTGGGTCTTGTTGGAAAAAAACTTAAGCAAGGTTGATTTGTTAGCTAATTTCAAATACCAGATCAAATATTTAATTAAGCTGGATTTTATTGTTTGTTTCATGGATCATACGACTGACTGCTTATAAAACAACCTGTCGAGCATAATTACTATTGTTTGCTTCGAATGCGAGAAATGCGCCTTAACCTGATAACTTAAAAAGAAAAATAAAACAAAATAAAAGGTTCATTAGAGGTAGTGAAGCTTACTAAATCACACGGGTGATAGCAATATAAACTTGGATCGAAGTTGTACTTCTCACCAAAAAAACTAAGTGAAGCATAACTAAAAAGACAACCAAATTTTCTAAAAACCAAAATACTAGAAAAACAAAAGGCCTATAGCAATTATTGATACATAAAATAAGATCATACGGGAACATTTTGAATTTTAATTCCTACTAATATTTATAGTGATATATGGTGGTATAACCTTCACTCTTAGTTGGGTTCTTCAACAATATTGCCTAATGGTTTGAACTGAGAGTTGTTTTTATTTACCTAATACAGGGGTCAAAAACTGTGAATGGAATAGTTAACCAAAATAATGTGAATGGAGTGTGTTGAGACTTCCTCTATTAGCTTACTCCTGTCCTTTATCATTTGAATCTCACACCGATCTCATATTTCAGTATGCTCATATGAGCTATTCAATTACACAAGTCTTGTAAGAGTATGCTACACTAAAATGATTTGTTCTCCTTTTCTGTGATCATTTAATCTAGTATCCCATTCCAATGCCCTTTATAGTGTTGTATATGTCTCATCGTTCCCATTTCTAGCTTACATGCCTTTCAGGTTTTCTTTAAGTGCACTAGTACATCCGTTTTCTACTGTTAAGAAAGATTTATTGATCACAATAGCTTGAGCAAAGTCTTATCCAGTTTCAAAGAAACGTTCTCTTGAGTTCATGATGTTTCTTTATCGCTAAGCTAGGAAATAGAATACAAGGTAAAAGAAAAGGAAAAAAATGGGAAGAAGAATTCGTCCTGTTGTGAGATGTTTTGGCATACGGATGGAGGGAGTCTGGTAATGCTTTTGCTTTTAATTATTTCCCATGAACGGGTTAGTTTATGTTTTATTTACATTGCATATTGCTAGGTATTCACGTTCCCATTAGCATCATTCTTACTAGTTTGCTTTGACACATTCCTTAGGTGACAAAAGTTGGGAATATGGTTGTGAATATTAGATGCTGTTTTACTTGGTGTGACATCTAGAGCACTCTTTCTTCCTTACAGAAGATGGAAAAACGGACACCCTTAGATGAATAAAATGTCATGGTCTGTCCTTTCTAGTCTCGATTGTATTGCACTTTCTTAATGGTCTTTTTAACATTTTAAATGGATGCAGTCATGCAGAGTGGTTTTCATCAGGTCATAGGTCTTAGTATTTTTCCTTGAAGCAAATGCTTATTATATTCTTATCATTGTGGTGTTTACTTAGTTCTTCAGGAGGAACTTACTGGTACTTGGAATCAATAGTAGTCGTAGTATAAGAGTGAAGATTAGGATATGCTTTTTCTTTTGCTCGTAAAAAATTTTAAAGCTACAGATGTGAAATTTATGTGTACCGTCTCTAAGGAATATAATACAAGGAATATGTTGCAAAGAATTTACTTGGAATGACACTGCGGTTCTAGGACATTAGACCTACTTCAGCTTCACAACTTAATTTTGTGCATGCATGTTGTTGGGTGATGGTGTGGTGTTGAAGTCAATGTCTTTCATTCAGTTTCCCCTGGTCTAACCGTAGATCATGTGTTGTAGGTACTTGAGTTGATAAAGATCAGCACTGCTAGTGCTATACGTTGTGCGAGGGTTAGAGTACTTTATGGGAATCCCTTTGGAGTAAAAGGGCGTAAGCTACCATATTTCCATTTGTTGTGTGCATGAAAACTTGGTTCTAGTTCTACTTATCATGAGCTCTTATGGACGATTAAATTGATTGTATTCTGGACAAAATCATATACTTATTTATCATAATAGGAGATACACCACCGATTAAATTGATTGTTTTTAATAGAAAATTTGAGTGATTAATTTTTCCCTAAAGTTATTTTAATTTCCTTTCTCCATAACAAAAATGTGGATTCCTCTTGATGATTGAGTTGGTGGCTTTTTAACATACCCGTCTTTGGACAATCAAAGGCCAAATTTTAGCAACTCTGTTTGAGATATACATGTTCGTTTTTATCTGCACGAGAGAGAGTTTTATACTCGAGGTTTCATATGGAGAGCCTCCATGCTTGAAGAAGAATCCGATATGACGAGGCAGTTTTCATATGGACAAATTAATTTACTGCCTAGTCAATCATCAGATGGAATAAAGTCGAGTTAAATATTTGGCTGTAGCCAAACATTTTTCACATATACTGTTGAGTTCACGTCTGGATCAATGCGAAATAAATTATTTAGATTTTCATCTCTCTTTGCTGTTCATCTCCATCAAGAACTCATAGCTTAACCTTCATCATCAGTTTTTGGGCTGGTCGGTCAAATTCATATCAACCAACCTAGGAATCGCTGTCTCAAATAATTATTTGGCTTTCTTCTTTGTAGTTTTTGCTCATTCTTTCTATTTTATTTATTTATTTATTATTTTTTTGTAATTTTTCCCACGACAATTTGTAGTTGTATATAATTTTATGCCAAATAAGTTGATATTTCATTTCCCGTAATATAAATCAATGATTAGATTAACCTAATCAAATTGAGTAATAACATACTTTTGGTGTGGATGACTGAATTATTTCAAGCGCTATATATTAATCTTTTTTGATAGTTGTAGCTAGCTAGGGTGCAAATGATATGCAATTTTATAAGTAGTATATTGTTGAGTAGTGACAAGCTCCATGTATGTGGTCCTAAAATTGTTAAACGTAGCCCAGAATCCAAGGTCTTTGATTGACTACTCTACTCTATATATATATATATATATATATATATATATATATATATATATATATATATATATATATACATACATACGGTCTCCTTCTTCAATAAATCAAAAACGAACTGGTTATAGCGATGGTTTTTTCTGTCGCTATAGCATACAAAGCCGACGATATAAGTATGATGACGATTCAAGCCATCGTTACATCTCAAAAAATTATTGTTATAGTCGGTTAGTCTTTGGTTCGTTTTTTTTGTTCACGGGAGAAGAATATTGTATATGTGTGTGTAAATAAGAATCTTTACGTATAGAGGGAGAAAAGATGATGTGCCCTACTCTACTCTACGAAGAGGAACACCAGTAGTCTCGTCTCACCCGCTCCGCTGGTTCATTAATTGATTAGAGGCCTACGACACCTAGCTACATTAATCATAAGATTAATTAATGTAAGATTAAAGAATCAATTGCAGATTATGCGGATCGATTAGGATTAGAAGGTCAGAAATAATGTTTTTTATGCCATAGCCAAAAAATGTTTATTATTTAATTCCAAATTATAAAAAATGTTTATTATGTACTCAATAATCTTTTCCTTTTGTTTTCCTTATCTTATGTAAATTTTATGAATTGTTTGGGTTTGCTGAGGTAGGAGTTGAGGCTCCACTTACCACTTGGGTGATATATATATATATATATATATATAGAGCTAGCTAGGGCACTAATTCATCTTTATGTTTGCCCAGAGAGAGGCAGGCTTTGATATTTGACCTCATGTACGTGGATTCTGTCTAGTGTATTAGCAAAACATTGGGTTAAATGCTTTTTCAGTCATCGTACTATAAGTCAACTTATAGATGGGTAACTGAATTTTTTTTTTTACAGTCAACTCGCTGTACTCGATTTTGCTAACAAAAATTAAAAAAACCGTTAAGTCAAAGTTTGACTGCGACGCCCCCAAAATTAAGTATACATCACCCATCTTGGGTCGTCAGATACATAGTATAGAATACAAATACAACTTACTAATACAACTGTCGGGTACAATACGACAAAATATAAACTGTGAGTTTGAATACAAATATTATCTTATAGAGAGTATTCATACTCAAAAAGAATCCTCATTACATTTATTAACACACTATTACATAGAATAGTGAGGACTACTAATTAATACTATCATTCGGACCATCATTCCGTTCCCCGACTTGCCCCACCTACGTTCTCATTTTCTGAAAAAAACAGTGAAAGAAAGGGTGAGCTCAACCAGCCCAGTAAAAAATATTATGACTAAGCTAATACAGAATAAATTATCATTAGCCTTCAACAATGTTAAACTGATAAAATATAATAGACATCAAGTTTAACTGCAGCGGAACAAGCAATCCATTAAAAGAGTCAAGTAGAAAATAAACTCTACTATCTTTTATGATTTAAAAGGTTTTTTAACACTGTTATCGCTGGGACTCAGCTTAATAAAATAATTCACATCATAGAATCACCCCTGCACTATGGCCAAGGATATTCGTGTATTTATTAATGGTCATGATCATGCCAACAACTGTCCATCAACGCACTACGGGTCAATGAGGACTTTTACCACATCATTTGTAATATTACGGTCATGATTATACCGAATAATCCCTGGTCATAATCATACCAAGTCCATCTATGCACTACAGGCCACAGATGACTTTCAACATTTTATAAACATGAGGATGATGACAATGATATAAGAATTCAATAAAACAAGTTCAAGAATTAATTTATCCAAGAATTAACAACGTCCAAATTGTCAACATGATACTGCTTTGTGGAGTAAAATTCAAGAATGTTTAGAAGAATATTTTCATGAAAAGATACTAGATGAAATGTAATTATCAAGGATATTCCACAAATTTTATGGAGTATAGAAGTCAAAACTTAACCAACTGAGTACAATAAAGAATGGAATAACAAAAAAAATCACCATGCATGCGATAGACCGCACAGACAAGTTATTCTAATAGAATAATAAATAATGGAACCAGGTCCGGCGTAAACGCACAGACAGGATATTCCGACAGAATAATAAATAATGGAACCAGGTCTGGTGTAAAACACACAGACAAGATGTTCCAACAGAATAAAAATAAAAACGGAACCAGGTCCGGTGTAAAACACATAGACAGGATGTTCCAACAGAATAATAGAAGAATGTCACCAAGTATAGGGTAGACCGCGTATACAGGTTATTCCAACAGAATAATAAGAAATGGAATAACAACAGTTCTCTTCATGAATAAGAAAGAATAACACCCCTTACCGTTTTAAAGAAGAGCTGAAATAAGGAAGTAGTTAAGTAGCAGAATACTCTTCTTCTCTCTCTCTATAGTTTCTCTCTATAGTTTCTCTATCTAGAGTTCAGTGAATTCGTAAGAAATAATGAAGGAATGAACTGCTATTTATAAAAAAATAGAATGCATAGTAACTAATCCATGAACGGTCCAGATTGATTACTTTAATCTGACGGTCCATATTTAAAGAAAAATCTTTTAAATAAAATATAATATATTCTATTTATAGAATAACTTTAATAAAGTATTCTGTTTTATATAAAAAGATGTTTCTGTTTTATTACGTTAATAATACGAATAAAACAAAACGTCATTATCGCTAAATAATTCATATTATTAACTGACAATAATTGAATCAAACTGAGTGACTTCTCACATAAGCATTAATAATCAATACCGTGTGTTACTATGCAACCACACGTATTACTGTACTTTTACTACCGAGTAGTTCAACAGTAACAATGGTAAAACTTCCGCCGTTATTTTCAATAAAATATTTTTGTCGTTTTCTCAATCCGACAATAATTCCGTTGTGGGGTCCACCAATGATTGTGTCGTTGTACGAATATTCCCTGTTAAAACGAATATTCCCCGACCAATCGAATATTATATAACAACTTGCGTACTTTGTAAAATTTATAAATATTACCCACAACTATAACATTATATCAAACTAACTCCATAATATGTAAAAATGATATTTATAGAAAATTCATCTTTATTTATAAAAGTTGGGGTCTTACATTGACTTAACGGAAATGATAACTAGGCAACTGACTTGTCTATAAAAAAAGCCTATGTGGCAATTATTATGCGACGTGGCAGTGATAATGTGGATTTGGAGAAATTTTTTATGAAAAAATGGAAAAAATATTTTAAAGTATAATATAAATTATAAAAATTAGCCAAAAAAAATAAGAAAATAAATAAATAAAAATAATTATTTTTAATAAAAATTAAAAAGCGTAGTTTTTTTTATTAAAAAAATTTAAAACGCATTTTTTTAATAAAAATAATTGTTTTTTTTATTTTTATTAAAAAAAATAAAAACTTAGTTTTTTTAATAAAAATAAAAAAATGAAGTTTTTTTTAATAAAAATGATTAAAAGTCAGTTTTTTTTAATAAAAAAAACATTTTTTTATAAGTTTTTTTTATTATTAAAAAAAAACGCTGAATTTTTTAATAAAAATAATTGTTAAAAATGCAACTTTTTTTAATAATTTTTTCTTTTTTTTATTATTAAAAAAATAACAAAACGCTGAATTTTTTAATAAAAATAATTGTTAAAAATGCAGTTTTTTTATAATAAAAAAAATTAACAGATTAATTTTTAAACTGTTAAAATTTTAAAATCTCTTAATTAAAAATATTTTAACATTAATCTGTTAATTTTTTTTATTTAAAAAAAATTGCGTTTTTAATTATTTTTATTAAAAAAAACTACATTTTTTTATTTTTATTAAAAAAATTTGCATTTTTTTATTTTTATTAAAGAAAATGCGTTTTAATAAAAAAAATTACATTTTTATTTAAAATCAGCGTTTTATTTTTTTTTTAATAAAAAAATTGATTTTTATTTAAAATTTAAAATCAGAGTTTTATTTTTTTAATAAAAAAAAGAAAAAATAATTTAAATATTTTTTATTAAAATCAGCCTTTTATTTATTTTTTGATAAAAAAATTTATTTTTAATTTTATATATATATATAGCTACCAGCTAGGGCACTAATTCATCTTTATGTTTGCCCAGAGAGAGGCAGGCTTTGATATTTAACCTCATGTACGTGGATTCTGTCTAGTGTATTAGCAAAACATTAGTATATCTTGTAATTAATATTCTTAATTATTTCAACTCTTGAAACACAATAGTCAACATAAAGTTCTGCGCATGAATTTTGAGTTCGTAGTTACTGCTCCCTCCATCTCATTATAGGTGACGTTTTGGAATTTTTTTTTTTTTTAAAATATTTGACGTTTTTCAAAATCAAAACTCTTTTGCCTATTTTTTTTTCTTCTTTGTCCTTCCTTCTCCGGCACAATTAATACTCCTATAGACTACAATCCCATTACCATTTGGTAATCCAAAATTCATGCCTTTGTAAATATCGGGTGTAGATACTATAATTCCATTACCATTTGGTAATCCAAAATTCATGCCTTTGTTACTGGGATTACTGTTTCCGGGTTTAGCAACTTGGGCGTGATTTTCTTTTGGTTTTTCTTCCTCAGATTGCCTATCAATTTCATGGCTTTTTCTGTGCTTTATGATGAAAATTTCCTTCTTGAAAGATTCTTGTTCTGGTTTCTTTTTTTCTGGTTCGATATTGGATTGGATTTGAACGGGTGGCTCTGGAAGTGGAGAGGGAGAAGAAGAACTAATGCTTTTCTTGCTGAAACAACTACCCATTTTCCTCTACAATGAGATGGAGTAAATATCAGATTGAAAAATGGAAAGAGAAAAGATTTTTGGTAAGGGGAGAAGGGAAGGGTTCGGTAACCGAGAAATCCAAAATGGGGGAAAGTTTGAGCAGAGAGAAATCCAAAATGGGTTGCACCAGAGCGTCTTTCTTGCAATTTGTTTTGTATTATTCTTTGGGACGATTGAAGCTCTCTACTTCTCTGCGTCTCTATTTTATTACCAAGCGAAGATGAACCGACAGAAGAACAGAT
Organism: Panax notoginseng; assembly: GCA_016801055.1. Taxonomy (NCBI): domain Eukaryota; kingdom Viridiplantae; phylum Streptophyta; class Magnoliopsida; order Apiales; family Araliaceae; genus Panax; species Panax notoginseng. The sequence continues at coordinate 41,595,236 of CM029013.1, read as the reverse complement.
AGAAGAATTATTAATTAAGGGTAAAACAGTAAAACTGAATCTATTCTTAATGAAATACTCTAGAACGACATATATAATGGGATGGAGGGAGTACTACATAATATCCACAAGGGAAGGGTTAGAAATATATACTCTCTCCGTTTCTTAATATAAGCCGTTTTAGAGTTATGCACAAGTATTAAGAAAATGATTACAAAACATTAAATATATTATCAATTGTCTATATTGCCCTTGTATTGAAAAAATAGATTATTATTTATTGGGTAAAAAATAGTGAGAGAACCAAAGTTATACTCCCTCATTAAATATCTTTTTAGAGTTAAGCACACTTATTAAGAAATAACACAAAATATCTTTTGTATCCCTAATTAATTATTTCTCTCCCCACAATGGTCCATGGAATTGCATTTACTAAGCATATTAAATAGATGGGTAAATTAGAAAAAAATAGTGCAATATTGCATAGGAATTCCAAAACGACACTTATATAGAATAAATGAAACTCTCTAAAAAGACATTTAATCTGAATAGGAAGGAATATTTATTAATATTGGAAACTAAGCAATTAATGCTTATTTGAAATTCTCAAACGACTTATATTTAGGAACAAAAATATTTTTCTAAAACGACCTATATTAAAGAACGGAGGAAGTATAATACTAGTGGTGTGTTGTTAATTATTACTCCATAATTAACCAACATATGTAATTATATATGCCAACCCTGATTACATGCCTAGAAATATAATAATAATTAAGTAATTAGTATTACGACAATACATGGTACTATAACAATTAATTAGACAATCTAGCTAAGAACCTAATTACTCGTAGCTAAGAACCTAATGTTGGGGGCATGCATGTAATTCCCGATCTACATTTTAAAATTAAAGATATAATTTCACTATTAAGCCAACTTGCGAAATTCAAATTCTAGAATTGATATCAAAATAACAAATATATCAGTTAGTAGCAAAATCAAATAAATTAACTAGCAATTTTGAATTTTAGATTCTCCAAATTAACTAAAAAAATTAAAATATATTTATAATTCTGAATCGGAGAGAGCATCATAAACTTGTTGTCCATCAACGACATTAGAGATAATTAACTTAAAAACCCCACGTTTCACATTATAATTAAGTGATTGATTGACGATTTCTCTCATAAATCTATTGTTTAGTATGCAATGCCCTTTTTTTACTTATAGAAGCTTAATTTAAACTTATTATTATTAAAGTGTACGTGTACTGTTAGATATATGTGTGCAAGTATCAAAATATGTATGGATAAAAAAAGAATTATTGCTAGTTTTTTTTTCTTTTTCCTTTTTATATCAAACTACTAGATTTTTGTTACAAAATAAAAAAAAAACATGCTAGAACTCGCATATATAAAACCTTGAACCAAAATCCAAAAAAAAAAAACAAATGAAGATAATAAATGGAACAGTTTGTAATGTAAAAGTCAGCTTTTGCGAAAAGCGATACACTAAACATGCATTGATAGGTTGCATGTCCAGCGAATTAGCATCGTCTCCATTTCAAACAAATTAAAGAATTTTAAAATTTATAATACAGATTTAAAATGTGTTAAAATAGGATAGAGAAGATAATAGAGATTATACAAACAATAAATACTCTCCATAATATTTCATTTGAAATGAAAAGAATACTAGCTACTCCATGTCCATCATATGAAAATTTCTTATTTCCTCGATCTAGCTGTTGAAGTTTCTTCCGAAACTGCATGCACAACTAATCTATATTTCTAGAAAGTATCAATCATATAATTTAGGAAAATTATATATTTAGTCACAAAAAAATGACAAATTTTTTGTTGCAAATAGATACATTCATAAATTAAATTATTACCTAAATACTCTCTCTCTCTCTCTCTCTCTCTCTCTCTCTCTTTCTATATATATATATATATATAGTTGATGATCGGTGCTTTAGTTACGTACGTTTGCGTCAAAAATCCAATTAATAATTTCTTTAATGATCCTCATATATATGCCGACAGGTAAAGAAAGAAACTCTGAAAGTATGAAAGGTCTCTTTAATTTGTCAATGCGCCCACAAATCGCAATTGCCACACTTATGCGGCGAATCTACAATACGCAATAAAGGATATGTATGTTGGACCAACTAGCTAGAAATCAATTGAGTCAAATCTGCCAGCTGATCATGAATTCTTATTAGCATACAAATTTTCTAAGATCACAAATTAAGGTCACATATATTACAATCTTAAGTATTCTTTTCAACAAAAGTACGTATACGTACGTATGTGATTGACAATATAATTAATTAACTTGAGAATACGATAATTAATCAACTAATTAAGTTGAATATATAGCAAACTCAAAGTCGTCTGTAAATTCCAGAATATGTATATATATATATATATATTGAGCGGTAAATGGAAGTGAATGGTAGTAATTGTTACTAAAAATAAACCAGACAAGCTATGTGAACTTTCATTTCATGCAAATACGTACGTGCATGATTGTGCTGTCAGCTGTGCTACGTATGTACCAGTTACCACATCCAAAAAAAAATCTTCTTCTTCTTTTTCCTGATCCCTCCCTGCAAGTGGAGAAGAATCGATTCTCAAATAAGTGGCCAAGCAAGTTGTCCTAATTTTCAAGTGATCTTATTTAATTTATAGGAACAATGAACAACTAGTACTTGCCCACTACTCTTTACAGGACAAACAATATTTCTATGAAAGCACCCATATCATTCTTTTCTATAGGAACAAGTGTACAGTGTACTTGCCCAGTACTATTCATGTTCCACCCAATTTCCCTTAACTAATTCTTTATTTTGGAAGGCTTTCTAGCTAGTTACATTACTTCACATAATGTGTGCATATATATGTTTCATTGTTCTTGAAACTATATCTTACATCCAATTTTATTTGGATTAGTTAGTTGTCTAATTACATGAATAAATTATATCTCATTCCTTATATATATACCTCACTGGTTACATCACATTGCAATATTAATGCAGCATATATATGAAAAAGATGATCGAAGCCACATGCATTAAACGTAACATTGATATATACCCCACATATGTCACGCGTGATTTAAATTTTCTTCCGCTCATTCACCACTTCTTGCTAACACTACAAGTCTAGTCTACCTGAATTATCAACTTGTTTGGATTATTCATGAAAAAACGTGCATGGATATATATATATATATATATATATATATATATATATATATATATATATATGGTGGGGACCGGCATGTCGCATATCATGCATGCTGATTAATTGCAGGCTTGCAGCTACTAGTATGGAGTACTTTGAATATACGTACGTATACCGTCATCATGGATATATATATTATATATATGAAACCAGAATGCAAGAAACGTACGCAATTTTTAGTATAATGCATAACACATAATTATCCTACTTATAATATTCATAACGATAGTATCCGATTCCAACAATTCAATCCCTACCTAGCTTAAGAACAGTACTGCAAAAAAACATTTAAAACTATATATGTTTTGCATGATCAATTCCAAACCTTTGGAATTAGAATTGAGAGCCAAATGTTTACTATTTTTTTGGCTCAGTGAAGTGTACTCAAATTCAAAGATTAAAATTAAGTTGTCAAACAAAGAGTAAATCACATATTATATAATCGTATTGTTTTAATTTGCCGATTAGATCGAATATTAGTGCACGTTAATTAATAGTTGCATGCGTTTAATTAGTTTGTAAAATTAACCTTTTGAATATCGGTCAATCGATATTAACCGCTCATGAACATATATATATATATAGAGAGAGAAGAAGGATCAAGAGTATTTCCCTTATCTAACTAACACTCCTTCTTAAATAGCACTTCTTTATTAAAACTACGTCGTTTTGGGGTTTATTTTAAAAAACAAGTAGGGCCGCGACTGGTATTTTTATAAATAAAAGGAAAACAAGTGGGACCACTCTCTTTTAAAAATCTCCAAAACGACGTAGTTTTAATAAAAGAGTGTTATTTAAGGAGAAATGGTAAATAAGGAGAATGCTCTTGATCCTTGCTCTCTATATATATATATATAGGGGCCGGATCCAGTCCGGGAGTCCGGATGATTTTATTTTTTATTTTATTTTTGCTTTTTTTTTAAACACATAAAAAAAATTATGGAATTGAAATTTTTTCATAATACAGTATTTTGGGTGTGATTTGGGTACGTATAACAAAAAGTGGTGGTACAGTCTATGCAGACTGTACCACCACTTTTTGTTATACGTACCCAAATCACACCCAAAACATTATATTATGGAAAAATTTCAGTTCTATAAAATATTAAATATTTTTTTTTAGTTGTTTTTAAAATAATAATAAAAAAAAAGGTCCGGATTTTCTCCCGTCCGGGAGGTCCGGACCTGATCCAACTTGTATATATATATATATATATATATATATATATATATATAGTGATTTTTTTTTATGAAAGTGATGTATACATTCCGTCTCATTTGTGCACAACTATACGATATTGATTTAATGAAAATTTTAAGACAGTAGTAATATATAATTTTACGAGCGACGAACTGAATTAACACGGCAGCTATAAGTTTATCCATATGTTAAACAAATTAACACTTCATTCCAACCATGCATGGATCAGAATGTCATATTCAAAAAAAAATTATAAAAAAATATTAGAAAATAGAAACTTAATCCGATGCCAGTTACATTTTAATTCTTTGGGTAATGTCCCGTAGGTACCGCATTTTCAGGTAGAAGCTCCAGCAAAAGTATGATGATACTACTAATTAATTAGCAACCAAATTAATTTAGTAATTAAGGTAAGTCAAAATAAATTACAAGTACATATATATGGAGTATAATGTTTATTACTCCTACAAAACGTCATGAATCTGGTTTTGTTGCCTTCATCTCAGGGAGCAGAAGAACAAACAAATAAACAAATAGTACTACGTTTGGTGCATGCAAACATCATACTTCTGGTGCAAAAATTTATAAAATATTAATATTGATTACAAGGCGTGCAAAACTTATATGCATTAAACCATCGCTGCTTATATATATAAATTACTCCATATATTAAAAAAACTCCAAATCTAAGTCCGGACTGGAAGCTTTGACCATGATTCTTTACAGGCAAACAAAATGTAAAAAAGTCAATTACGTAGGAGTTCCACTAGGGCTTAGGATATATATACATGATTTTTTACGAGCAAAAAAAATGTAAAAAATTCAATTACGTAGGAGTTCCGCTAGGGCTTATTATATATATATGTGTATATATATATATATATATTGGCGGATCTAGCCAGGGGTAGAATAGGCTGCCCGTTGGAATTTTTTTATATGTGTTTAGGGATAGGACAAATATATAAACTAATAAATTTAAGGGCCGTACAAATTAATAAAAAAGTTAAATTTAGAGGGGGAAAAAAAATCATAAAATAATTATAAATACAAGTAAAACTTATTTGAAAATTATAAAAAGATACCAAAACTAGTTTATACTTTGAAATTAATTCATGATTTTGTTTGAATATAGAAAGAAAATTTGGTTTGACACTTTGAGCATTTGGAGAACTATTATTGAACTATGACAAATAACCAAAATAAGTTTCTAAATTGTATTTAAATATTTTTTATTTGAAATTATTTTTTTAGTTTGAATTATGAATATTTATTATAATTTATAAACATTATTATAATTAGTTCAATTTTTTTTAACTTCAACAAAAAAAATTAATTAAAATCGGCTCCTGTTGGGCAAAATTTCTGAATCCGCCCCTCTTTCTCTCTCTCTCTCTCTATATATATATATATATATATATATATATATATATATATATATATATATACTTAAAATAAAAGATTAATTCGGGCATATGTGATGAGCTGATTTGCAAAACCGAAAAAAGAAATTCAAAATCGTTGGTACACACGCCACGTACGTACATTGAGCACTGAATTACGTACAGAATTTATTCTGAAATTTGGCATGTGTGTTTAAACTTTAATTAGTATTAACTTGAACTTTCAACCGATGCCCGAATTAATCTTTTATTTTCAAGAACATTCATCTTAAGAGTAATACTACATATACAAATTATTTTACAAATATTTTATAAATTACTGATGTGGCATACTCCACCTCAGCGTATTGATCAACAAATTATTTTAATGTAGTTTTCGACCCTACACAATATACTGAGGTGAAGTATGTCATATCAGCAGTTTGTAAAATGTTTGTAAAATAGTTTGTGTCTCTAGCATTATTCTTTATCTTAAATAGCACTCCTCCATAAATAGCACTCCTTTATTAAAACTACGTCATTTTGGAATGGCTTAAAAGAGAATGGTCTCACTTGTTTTCCTTTTATTTATAAAAATGTCACCCGCGACCAATACAAAACTACGTAGTTTTAATAAAGGAGTGCTATTTAAGGAGGATTGCTATTTTAGAGGATGCTCTTGATCATTGCTCTATATCTCTATATATATGAGCATATATATGGCAATATAGCATCTTAACCTTCCATCCCAAAAATGAAGGGATTTGTTTGAAAAGGTCACCGTCCGTTAGTAATTCTAGCGGACGTAATTAATAAAACAATTAGACAGAAATGCCCCACTCAGGCCAAACCTATATATATATATATATATATATATATATATATAAAATTAAACAATAAAAATATAAATTATAAAATCACTATTGACTTTTGAAAGTCAATCAAAGATATTTTTAAATTTAAATTCGAGATGATTCATTAAAAATTATAAAATAATAAAAATCTTATTATGAATAATATTTTTTAGATAGTTTATAAATAATTATAATTGTATTGGCTAGCTAAAACTAGTAAAATTAATATGAATTTTAAATTTAAATTAATTTTAAAAAATTAACAATAACCTTTTATTTTTAACGGAGAAAGAAAGTTATTGATAGAATGAATGAAGGAGGGCCGGGTTGGCCTACTAAGATTTAAGTAGTAGTAGTAGTAGTACAATCGTTGCACCTGCCGAAAGGTTTTCTGATCAATTCATTAATTGGGATGGTTGATTTATTGGCCTTCTCTGGTAGTTGCATAAATAGTCATTAAAATCAACTTCCATAAAAGGCCAATCATGATTGCTGCGATTTCCACGTACATGCATTAATTTAATTTCTTCTTAACAATCATACGTACTTCACGGTGATGCATGTACTACTACAGTCTTTAATTCGACTAGTTAATTTTAACTACTCCCTCCGTCCTTAATTATTTATTCGACATTTTAAAAGTGGATACAAAAATTAAGATAATGACTAAAAAATATTAAATATAATACTTAATTATCTATAATACCTTTAAATTTTTTATTAGGATAATGACAATTTTATTGGGATAAGGAGAGAGAAAGAGTCTGAAGTATCAAAAAAATAGACAGGGTAATGACTAATGAGGGGTAATTTTAAAAAAATTATCATTAATTCTTTCAGATTTGAACAAACGTCAAATAATTAGAGACAAATCAAAAACTTTAAAACGTCAAATAATTAGGGACGGAGGGAGTAATTAATAATATCTTCATTTCTAAATAAGTGTCGTTTTAGAAGAAAAAATTTGTTCTAATTTATTTATCGTTTATAATTTTATAGGAGAATAAATTATTTACTTTCCTATATCACTCATACATTCTCTCATTATCCCAATAAATTCTCACCCTTATTATTAATAGTTTTAACTTCTCATAAAGATGTAGTGACGGAATTTTACAACATATTTTAATTATTAAGCGATAGTATTAAATAACTTTCTTAATCCATGTGCAAAAATATTAAACGATACTTATTTTGGAACGAATGGAGTACTACCGAGCTTGTTACTCCCTCCGTCCCTTAATATAAAACTTTTTAGAGTTGTGCATAAATATTAAGGAAAATATTATATAGCATTAAATATAATATCAAATGTCTATATTATTCTTGTATTGAAAAAAAAATATCGTTATTTATTGAGTAAAAAATAGTGAGAGCCAAAGTTATATTAATACTTGAGATAATATTGGAAACTAAACAATTAATATTTACTTTGAATTATAAAATGTCATATATATATTAAGGGACAAAAAACTTCTCTAAAGCGTATTACTCCTTCCGTCCCTAATTATTTGACGTTTTAGAATTTTTTATTTGTCCCTAATTATTTGACGTTTGTTCAAATTTAAGAGAATTAATGACAATTTTTTTTTAAAATTACCCATCATTACTCTGCCTATTTGTTTGATACTTTAAACTCTTTCTCTCTTTCTTTCTCCTCATCCCAACAAAACTCTCATTATCCCAATAAAAGATTTAAGGGTATTATAGACAATTGAGTATTATATTTAATACTTTTCAATCATTATCTTAATTATTGTGTCAACCTCTAAAACGTCAAATAATTATGGACGGAGGGAGTATATTAAAGGATGGAGGGAGTATGGTTTAGTAAGTACTAATGTAACTTGTTATGATTTAAGTACTAGTAATTACTCCCTCCGTCTCTAATTATTTGACGTTTGTTCAAATTTAGGAGAATTAATAATAATTTTTTTAAAATTATCCCTTATTACTCTACCTATTTTGTGACGGCCCCAAAATAGGTATACAACACCCATTCTGAGTCGCCAAACACAGGGTACATAAAGCAAACTACAACTTCAATAATACAAATATTGTGTGGGATAAGACAATACATACTGTGAGTTTAAATACAAATATTGTCTTCTAGACAATATCCATACTCAAATAAGTTCTCATTACAATTATTCAAACACTATTTTACAGAAATAGTGAGGACTGCTAAAACATCTTTCTAGAACCATTACTCCATACCCCGACTCGATCCTGCTATGTTCTCACCTCCTGAGAAGAAAAATAGAACAAAAAAGAAAAGGGTGAGCTCAACTAGCCCAGTAAAAAATATTATGACTAAGATAATATACAACAAATTATCATTAGTCTTCAACAGGAAAAAATTTGATAAAATATAATAGACAACAAATTTTAGATCAACAACTACAGCGAAAATAACAAACCATTAGAAGAGTCAAGTAGAGAATGAGTTCTACTAACTTCTAAGAATTAAAAGTCCATCATCAATATTTTATCCCTGTAACAACAATCAATAACCATCTTTAATCAAATATTCATCTTTGCACTACAGGCCAAAGATATTCATTTGTATCACCAGTCGGTCATGTTCATCTCAACACCTGTTTATCTTTGTACTACGGGCCAAAGATATTCATCAGTTAATCATTCATCTTTGTACTACAGGCCAAAGATATTCAGTAATATCATCATTTAGGACTGAGGATGATGAAAAATATTTTTAAAAAAATGAATCCAGTGTGACAGAAGGACAAATAGTAGGGATTCGTATAACAGTTTATCCAAAATTAATAATACTTCATAATAATCAATTGTGAAGCAGAATTCAAAAACAAAGATCAAAATATGGATACAATCAAAGAAAGTAACCATAATAGATATTTTGGACAAAAATAGAAAATTTTATTTTTCGGTGAATAGTGTCGTATTCGTGAATAGTGTCGTATACATGAATAGTGTCGTATACGTGAATAGTAAACTCGACACAAAAAATTCCAAATTTGATAAAAAAAACTCATATCAATATTTCAGCATAAAGATATTGAAGAAAATAATATCATTTAAGAAGAAAATAATATCCCTTACCTCAAAATAACCGTACTTCTGACTGAATTTCGGGTATAGTGCTGACAGAAACTTGCACCGTATAGCAACACTCAAAGTATACTCACAAGAATACGCTCGATAATATAGAGAGAGAAAAAAAGAAAACTTATTTCTAGTGTGATTTTCAATTCTAACTTAACCCTCTATTTATAGGAAAATGCTAGAACGCCATAGGAGACTAAATAATAAAATAATATTGTTATTAATCAAAATTTCCTACGCATGCTATATAGACCATGACCCGCCACCACCTTGGAAAAATTTTCAGCAGCTCATGTGTTTGAAAAACCAAAAGTGGGTCCCACCCATAAATTTAATAAAAATCATTTTATTTTTCGAAACTTCAACAATTCATAGAAAATAGCCCGCTTATCAGAAAAATTCAAAACTCGCGAGTTCAATAGGAAATTTAATTCTCTATAACTTTAACAGTTTAAGTTTTTCCAAATTCCAAACATAAAATATCCGAAATTCACAAACGGATAATTTTTAATACTTCTGCACCGATAAAATACTGATAAAACACCTCAGCATTAATTCTTTTATTTTTATCCACATAAAAATAAATATATACATCATTTATATCCACATAAAATAAATATTTCCTTATCATATAAATCAATAATTAATTATTCACAAATAATATTATAGAATCACAATTATGACAACCAGGCCGTTCCCAGGAAAGAGGGGGCTTTCCAATAAGGATTTCTCCTTACTGGCGCACAATTAGATGACCAAACCTCTCCTTAGACAGAACTTTCTAGACATTGCCAATAATACTATCTAATAATATTATTCAAATAATATAAATTATTGATCTGATAATGGAAAATACTGTGCAGCAACAATTATTGAAATAACAATAATATAAAATATCAACGCAACAATTATTGAATCAATAAAATAAAATATTGAACAGTAACTACTGTAACAATTATTGAGTAGTGCATACTTATGTACGAATCAATAATTGGTGCAATACTTCGGTCAGCTGAGTTAATGGAGTAGCGATTCGAGAAAATCCTTCCACGAATCTCCGATAATAACCAGCTAAACCAAGAAAGCTACGTACTTCGGTCACTGATTTAGGTTGCTCCCAGCTTTGAATAGCTTCAATCTTTGCCGGGTCAACCGATATTCCACGACTTGATACTACGTGCCCAAGGAATGCTACCTCCTCCAGCCAGAACTCGCATTTCTTCAACTTGGCATAAAGCTTGGATTCACGAAGCTTTTGGAGTACCAGCCTCAAGTGTTGCTCATGATCTTCACGGCTTTTGGAATAAATAAGGATGTCATCAGTAAAGACGACCACAAAGTGATCCAAATATTCCTTGAATATCCGGTTCATCATATTCATGAAGGCAGCAGGAGCATTAGTCAATCCAAAGGACATGACTAGGAATTCATAATGCCCGTACCGAGTTTTGAAAGTCGTCTTTGGAATATCCTCAGTTCTAACCTTCAGCTGATGATATCCAGAACGAAGATCGATCTTTGAAAAGAATATTGCTCCTTGCAACTGGTCAAACAGGTCATCAGTACGTGGCAATGGGTACCTGTTTTTGATGGTGACATGATTCAACTCCCGATAATCAATACAAAGTCGCATACTTCCATCTTTCTTCTTCACGAATAGAACATGAGCACCCCAAGGAAAAGTACTAGGACGAATAAAGCCAATGTCTAACAATTCCTGCAGTTGGATCTTTAACTCCTGAAGTTCAATAGGAGCCATTCGATATGGGGCTTTGGAAATGGGTTTTGTACCGGGTTCAAGGTCAATACAAAATTCAATTTCACGCTCTGGGGGTAGGCCAGGAAGTTCTTCAGGGAATACGTCAGGGAATTTATTAACAATAGAAATATCATTCAAAACTGACGTATTTTTGTTTAGATCCGTGACATGAGCTAAGAAAGCTTGACATCCGTTTTTCAATAAACAAATAGCTTTATGGCTTGAGATGACAGCGATTGATTTTAATGGTTTGGTTGCTTGAATTCGCATAATAGGTCGATTAGGAATATGAAAGCTAACAACCTTACGAAAATAATCAATTTTTGCATGATGAGTAGTTAACCAATCAATCCCTAGAATCACGACAAATGCAAGTATTTTTAATGAAATAAGATCGACAGGTAATGTGTGGGTACCAACTTGAACCAAACAAGACTTATAAACCGTGGATGTAATGAAGGTTTCTCCCAATGGAGTTTCAACAGATAAGTCAAAGTCTAATTTGTAAGACCCCGAATTTTATGAAATAAAAGTATTCAATTTTTCTTATAATTACTATTCAGTAAATGGTTAAATTGATAAAAATTTAAAGTTATGAGTGAAATATGATTTTTTTTCAAAATAAGCAAGTGGTTATAAAATAATCATTGTTGTCGGGGAATATTCGTTTGGTCGTGGAATATTCTTTCTGTCGGGGAATATTCGTACGACGGCGTAGCCATTTGTGGGCCCCATAACAGAATAACTGTCGGGTGAAGAAAACGACAAATTTGAGTTTTTACAAATAACGGCGTAATTGTTACCGTTAACACTGTTGGAATACCCGGTGGTTAAAATACAGTAATACGCGTTATTGCACAGTAGCACACGGTATTGCATAGTATTTTTGAAATTATTGATTCTTACGTAAGAAGGCACTACTCAATAATTGTTACAGTAATTACTGTTCAATATTTTATTTTATTCAATAATTGCTACGTTGAAATTTTATATTATTGTTGTTCAATAATTGTTGCTGCACAGTATTTTCCTTTATCAGATCAATAATTCATATTATTTGAATAATATTATTAGATAACATTATTGGCAATGTCTAGAAAGTTCTGTCTAAGGAGAGGTTTGATCATCTAATTGCGCGCCAGTAAGGAGAAATCCTTATTGGAAAGCCCCCTCTTTCCTGGGAACGGCCTGGTTGTCATAAATGTGATTCTGTAATATTATTTGTGAATAATTAATTATTGATTCATATGATAAGAAAATATTTATTTTATGTGGATATAAATGAGGGATATATTTTTGTGGTTAAAAAATGAAGGAGTTAATGTTGGGATTTTTATCCGTATTTTTGTCGGAATGGAGGTATTAAAAATCAGGATTTTTGAGATATTTTACGGGGGTTATAATTTTTAATCCGACCGTTGGATCGTGGTAATTTTTGGATATGTTATACATATATAAGTTGAGTATATGCCCACAAATTTTGAACCGTTAAAAATAAACGTATGATTTATTATGAATTTTACGAGATGATTGGTTCAGAAATTGTTGAATTTTCGGAGTTTATCATTTTGGTGGAAAATTCTAGAATTGGTGGGCCCCACTTGTGGTTGGTGAAGAAATGTGCTGAATTATATTTCAAATGTGGTGGGTGGGAATAGTAGCAGGTAAAGCCATCAGGTTGCAGGTCAAACCTACCAAAATTTTCCTATAAATAGAGGGCTAAGTTAGAATTGAAAATCACACCAGAAACATAAGCTTTCTCTCTTTCTCTCTCTATATTATGAAGCATATTTTGTGAGTTTTTAGATACTTGGTGAGTTGCTATTCATCAGTGCAAGTTTCCTTCAGCATCATATCCGATATCCAGTCAGAAGTACTGCTCTTTTGAGGTAAGGGATTGTAAGGGATTGTAAGGGATTTTAAGGGTTGTTATATTTTCCAGTTTCGTAATTTTTCTGACCTTTAAAAATTTTGGAAAAATTTGAAATGATATTTTGATGAGTTTTATTGGTTGTGTCCAAAAATGGTGATTTTTGGATGTATAGATTAAGAGTTATGAATTTTACGGGGAATGACTATTTTCAAAGTAACCGCTTATAACTCCTTGTGGTTAACTCCAAAATTGATAAAATTTTTATTGAAAGTATATCTATATAATACCAGTGTACTCTGTGAATTTCGAAATTTTTGGATAAAAGTATAATTTTTGATAAATGTCTAAATATTCGGCTATTTTGGCCATATGAAAAATAGTAAATGACTTTTAAAAATTCTGAGAAAAATATATGTTCACTATGGGACTATATTATGCTAAATCCCAGAAAAGAAATATTTTTGGAATTGATTTGGTATTTTTTATGAAAATGGTCTAGTTATGAGAAAATGAATTAAATATGTTATGTGAAGTAAAAAAATTGGAAAATAGGATTTTATGGCTTGAGAATCCTATATATGAGGTATATGCAGATTTTTGATGAGGGTTTTGGTTATTGATGATGAAATCTTAAGAGTTGGCGTTTTATGATGACTAAATGCATTAATTAGTAAAGTGTAAACAATTTAAATAAATTGTTTATAAGCTTAAGAATATTATTCTTTCAATATCATTATACCAAAATACTGGTATGAATTTTATTGTAGAATTTCTACCTTTTTGTGTCGGATTTACTATTTATGAGTTACTATTCATGATAAAAATTGGTTTCTTTTTCTAACCAAATTATAGTTGATTTACGAATATTACTCTTGAGATTAAAACTAGATGTTGATCATATTATTTTTATTATTATATATAACATTTTTATAACCCTAATGATGATATTTCTCTTTGACTTGAGTGTAAAGATGGGTAGATTTTTGGTATGATCATGACTATGGGTTATCTTTGGCCAGTAGTGCAAAGTTGAATCGTTGATTGGTATGATCATGACCATTGAATTTATAAGTGAATATCTTTAGCTTAAGTGCAAAGGTGAATTGATCAACATGGTTATAATTATTGTTTATATAAATTCTGAAATGATTATATATTTCTTTGAGATATTAATATATTTAGCCTGTAGTGCAAAGATGAAATATTGATGAATATCTTTGGCCTGTAGTGCATGTGACGCCCCCAAAATTAGGTATACATCACCCATCTTGGGTCGTCAGATACATAGTACAGAATACAAATACAACTGATTAATACATCTGTCGTGTACAATACGACAAAACATAAACTGTGAGTTTGAATACAAATATTATCTTCTAGAGAGTATTCATACTCAAAAGGAGTCCTAATTACATTTATTAACACACCATTACATAGAATAGTGAGGACTACTAACTAATACTATTCTTCGGACCATCACTCCGTTCCCCGACTTGCCCCAGCTACGTTCTCATTTCCTGAAGAGAACAGTGAAAGAAAGGGTGAGCTCAACTAGCCCAGTAAGAAATATTATGACTAAGATAATGCAGAATAAATTATCATTAGCCTTCAACAATGTTAAACTGATAAAATATAATAGACATCAAGTTTAACTGTAGCGGAACAAGCAATCCATTAAAAGAGTCAAGTAGAAACTAAACTCTACTATCTTTTATGATTTAAAAAGTTTTTCAACACTGTGATCGCTGAGACTCAGCTTAATAAAATAATCCACATCATCGAATCACCCCTGCACTACGGCCAAGGATATTCGTGTATTCATTAATGGTCATGATCATGCCAACAACTGTCCATCAATGCACTACGGGCCAATGAGGACTTTTACCACATCATTTGTAACATTACGGTCATGATTATACCGAATAACCCCTGGTCATAATCATACCAAGTCCATCTATGCACTACAGGCCACAGATGACTTTCAACATTTTATAAACATGAGGATGATGACAATGATATAAGAATTCAATAAAACAAGTTCAAGAATTAATTTATCCAGGAATTAACAACGTCCAAATTGTCAACATGATACTGCATTGTGGAGTAAAATTCAAGAATGCTTAGAAGAATATTTTCTTAAAAAGATACTGGATGAAACGCAACTATCAAGGATATTCCATAAATTTCATGGAGTATAGAAGTCAAAACTTAACCAACTGAGTACAATAAAGAATGGAATAACAAAAGAAATCACCATGCATGCGATAGACCGCACAGACAGGTTATTCCAATAGAATAATAAATAATGGAACCAGGTCCGGCGTAAACGCACAGACAGGATATTCTGACAGAATAATAAATAATGGAACCAGGTCCGGTGTAAAACACACAGACAGGATATTCCAACAGAATAATAATAAAACGGAACCAGGTCCGGTGTAAAACACACAGACAGGATGTTCCAACAAAATAATAAACGGAACCAGGTCCGGTGTAAAACACACAGACAAGATGTTCCAACAGAATAATAGAAGAATGTCACCAAGTATAGGGTAGACCGCGTATACTGGTTATTCCAACAGAATAATAACAAATGGAATAACAGAAGTTCTCTTCATGAATATAAAAGAAATAATATTCCCTACCTTAAAAGAACTGGATATTAGAAAAGTGATGTAGCAGAATACTTTTATTCTCTCTCTCTTATTCTCTCTATATTTTCTCTCTCTATAGCTTGAATGAATTCGTGAAAAATAATGAAGCCCTAGGCCTCTATTTATAGAAAAACTGAGGGTGGCTCTTGGTCTTAACGAAGGGTCAAATGACTCTTGGTCTTAACGAAGGGTCAAATGACTCTTGGTAATATTGAAGGGACAACTACTATTGACGAAAGTAATTACTATTGACCAAGGTAAATACTATTGACGAAGGTAATTACTATTGACCAAGGTAAATACTATTGACGAAGGTAATTACTATTGACCAAGGTAAATACTATTTACGACGATAATTACTATTGACGAAGAGACTCTTAGATGATGACATATGGCCCCCCATAAAATAACCAAACTTACCACAACGTCTCAATAATATAACATATTATACAGATGATACTATGACAATAATTTAAGAGATATGATGCAGCAATTACTGTAGCAATAATTGAGTATAGCTGAGTGACTTCTCACGTAAGCATCAATAATCAATACCGTGTGCTACTATGCAACCACGCGTATTACTGTACTTTTACTACCAAGTAGTTCAACAGTTTTAACGATTTTAACGGTAACACCTCGGCTGTTATTTTTATAGAAAGATAATTCTGTCGTTTTCTCAATCCGACAATAATTCCGTTGTGGGGTCCACCAATGATTGTGCCGTCGTACGAATATTCCCCGACAAAAAGAATATTCTCCGACCAAACGAATATTTTATAACAACTTGCTTACTTTGCAAAATTTATAAATATTACCCACAACTATAACATTATATCAAATTAACTCCATAATATTCAAAAATGATATTTATAGAAAATTCATCTTTATTTATAAAAATTGGGGTCTTACAGTGCAAAGATGAATTGTTGATGAATATCTTTGGCCCGTAGTGCAAAGATGAGATGTTGTTGAATATCTTTGGCCAGTAGTGCAAAGATGAAAAGATGTTGAGATAAACATGACCAACTGGTGATACAAATGAATATCTTTGGCCGTAGTGCAAAGATGAAGTTATTAGTATGATTATAAACAGGAAATGTGATTTGGTGTAACCATGATCTTTGATATTTCAGGTAAAGATAGGTGATGAAAATTATCTTCGTCCTGGATGAGAAGAGGAATTTAGAACTACAGTTATGATTATGAGTTATTCATATGATTGTGGACCAGAATTGTTGATTGATGTTACAGGAATAAAACATTGTTGATGGATTTTTAACATGGAGAAGATAATAGACTTTATAGTCTATTTGACTCTTCTAATGGATTGCTCGTTCCGCTGCAACTATGGTTAAAATTTTTATCATTTACCATATGTTCTAAATCTCTGATTTATTATTGATGAAGGCTATTGATAATTTAATTATCTTTTGTCATGATATTCTTTATTGAGCTAGTTGTGCTCACCCATTTACTTCACAATTCCTTTCAGGTAATAAGAGTGTAGCTGGGTTGAGCGAGGGTAACAAGGGAATAGAACGGTGGTCATCATTTAGTAGTTATATTTGGTGAAGAAAATAGGGTGAGGCGAACCCAACGTTGGAAGGGTGGTTTGCCACTATCATACAAGATGTCTAACGACATACAACCTCGTGTCATCATAAGACAGGGTTGTGCTTATCCACTAGCTGAGTATATCTATGGGCACTACCTATATAATCTTGGTGTTTGTTTGAAGTATAATTCTCAATTAGAGACAATGGAGATAATGATAAGTCAAGAGAAGACTCACCATTGGGAAGAATATGATAGTAATCTTCTCGTTTTTCTTTGGGGTCTATTGGGTCAACCAAGGATAATTCTGTGGCCATATGATATCTATCATAACCTAGACGCGTGGCCTCCCATGTACGAAGGTTTCCTTGAGCACTTCCCAAAGATTCTAATTTCTAAAACAGTTTTTGACTATACCTTTATGTAAGGTGTTATTGTGAGGTGATGTCCACGGTTGGAACATGAGTCACATTTGGTATATATTTGTATCCAAACTCACAGCATATGTATTGTTGTATTTTGCACGATAATTGTTGTAATAAAGTTGTAGTTATTTTCTGTACCATGTATTTGACGACTCAGAATGGGTTGGGTAGAATGGACCTATTTTGGGGTCGTTACATAATTTCTCCGGAATTAAATTTAATCGATGAGCGCAAGTAGGAGAAATAAAAGAATGGGAGGTCACAACAAACGCTCTCCCTTGCACTACCGGTTTTGACTTTTCTGGGACGGCCTTTGGTGTCTTCATCTTGGCTGAACTTATTTTTGGTAAACGACAAAATCGAGCTAATTGACCTTCTCTTCCACAATTATAACATGCTTTAGACGGCATTGCGCAGTTTGGACTGATGTGCCCCTCCCCTCCGCATTTGAAACATATAATAGGTGGTCGTTCTCCTTCCTTAACAACGGATGCTGGTGCTGACGTCTTTCCATCATTGTTGAATCTCCTCTTCTTCAATTTGACCATTCTTATTGTTTTGACCCTGATTACCACCGAAGTGGTTACCATTTCTGGCCTGTTGATTCCCTCCACGCTTGTTGTCACCGCTTCGATGACTGCTCTCACCGGTATTATCATTTTGCCGACTGCTCTCTTTTGGTTGCGTTGACTCGTTATCGCTCTCCACTAACTGAGCCCTATTCACAACATCTGAATACAAACACAGTTTATGAGAAATAAGATGTTGACATATCTCAGGTTTCAAACCTCGCAAAAATATTAGCGTCATTCGATCTTCATTATTCACCAAGTGGGACGCAAACCGGGACAACTCAGCAAGTTTAGCCTCATACTGCGACACGGTCATATTATTCTGCTCCAATTTGATGAACTCCACCTCCTTTATGTGACGAACACTTTCGGAAAAGTATTTGTCATTGAAAAACTCTTGGAACTTCTCCCAAGACATCTTCAGTACGACAGGTTGAGTACGCTTAATCAATTCTCAACAGTAATCTGCCTCTCCTCGCAACATAAAGGCGGCAAAGGGAACCTTTTGCTCCTCGGACCATCCCAAGACATAAAATATCTTGGTGATCTGCTTTATCCATGTTTCCGCTATAAGTGGATTTGGCTCTCCCTTAAACTCCGGGGGTCCCAGCTCCTTGAACTGTTTAGCGGTGACCGTCCGAGAGTTTTCAGTGTTTCCACCTATATTTTGAACAGGAGCCGCTCTCGCCTGCTGTTGCATGAACTGCATAAAGCTTCTGAACATTCCATCATTCATCATTTGGTTAATATTGTTGTTTGCATGAGGATTGTCGCCTTCCTGATGCACATTATTCCGATTATTGATATGTGGTGAATCCACAGTCGCCTGTGCTCCATTGCTATTCTCAACATTCTCGGATGCCATTTTCAGATACTGCCACAAAATAAAAGTTAATTGATATGTCATATATTATCCTTATATTCTGACTGACCAATTAAATACTATGCAAATAAACTTAGGTAGGTCATACTAGCGAAGGAATTCCCCGTCTCTCCCCTCCTAGTTCTATTCTCACATCTTAGCCAGGGATCATATCCCTAAGCTCTGATACCAACTGTGACGCCCCCAAAATTAGGTATACATTACCCATCTTGGGTCGTCAGATACATGGTACAGAATTCAAATACAACTTAATAATACAACTGTCGTGTACAATATGACAAAACATAAACTGTGAGTTTGAATACAAATATTGTCTACTAGAGAGTATCCATACTCAAAAGGAGTCCTCATTACATTTATTAACACGCTATTACATAGAATAGTGAGGACTACTAACTAATACTATCATTCGGACCATCACTCCGTTCCCCGACTTGCCCCAGCTACGATCTCAATTCCTGAAGAGAACAGTGAAAGAAAGGGTGAGCTCAACTAGCCCAGTAAGAAATATTATGACTAAGATAATGCATAATAAATTATCATTAGCCTTCAACAATGTTAAACTGATAAAATATAATAGACATCAAGTTTAACTGCAGCGGAACAAGCAATCCATTAAAAGAGTCAAGTAGAAAATAAATGTAAGACCCCAACTTTTATAAATAAAGATGAATTTTCTATAAATATCATTTTTGAATATTATGGAGTTAATTTGATATAATGTTATAGTTGTGGGTAATATTTATAAATTTTGCAAAGTAAGCAAGTTGTTTTAAAATATTCGATTGGTCGGGGAATATTCGTTTTAACAGGGAATATTCGTACAACGACACAATCATTGGTGGACCCCACAACGGAATTATTGTCGGATTGAGAAAATGACAAAAATATTTTATTAAAAATAACGACAGAAATTTTACCATTGTTACTGTTGAACTACTCGGTAGTAAAAGTACAGTAATACGTGTGGTTGCATAGTAGCACACGGTATTGATTATTAATGCTTATGTGAGAAGTCACTCAGTTTGATTCAATTATTGTTAGTTAATAATATGAATTATTTAGCGATAATGACGTTTTGTTTTATTCGTATTATTAACGTAATAAAACAGAAACATCTTTTTATATAAAACAGAATACTTTATTAAAGTTATTCTATAAATAGAATATATTATATTTTATTTAAAAGATTTTTCTTTAAATATGGACCGTCAGATTAAGGTAATCAATCTGGACCGTTCATGGATTAGTTACTATGCATTCTATTTTTCTATAAATAGCAGCTCATTCCTTCATTATTTCTTACGAATTCACTGAACTCTAGAGAGAGAAACTATAGAGAGAAACTATAGAGGGAGAGAAAAAGAGTATTCTGCTACTTAACTACTTCTTTATTTCAGCTCGTCTTTAAAACGGTAAGGGATATTATTCTTTTGTATTCAAGAAGAGAACTTCTGTTATTCCATTTCTTTATTATTCTGTTGGAATAACCTGTATATGCGGAATACCCTATACTTGGTGACATTCTTCTATTATTCTGTCTTTGTTATTCCGTTGGAACATCCTGTCTGTGCTATACGCCGGACCTGGTTCCGTCTTTATTATTCTGTCTTTATTTTCAGTTGGAACATCCTGTCTGTGCTTTACGCCGGACCTGGTTCCGTCTTTTATTATTATTCTGTCGGAATATCCTGTCTGTGTGTTTTACACCGGATCTGGTTCCATTATTTATTATTCTGTCGGAATATTTTGTCTGTGCGTTTACGCTGGACCTGGTTCCATTATTATTATTCTGTTAAGAATAACCTGTCTGTGCGGTCTATCGCATGCATGGTGATTTCTTTTGTTATTCCATTCTTTATTATACTCAGTTGATCAAAACTTTGACTTCTATACTCCATGAAATTAGTGGAATATCCTTGATATTTGCGCTTCATCTAGTATCTATTCATGAAAATATTCTCCTGATCAGTCTTGAAGTTTACTCCACAAAGCAGTATCATGTTGACAATTTGGACGTTATTAATTCTTGGATAAATTAATTCTTGAACTTGTTTTATTGAATTCTTATATCATTGTCATCATCCTCATGTTTATAAAATGTTGAAAGTCATATGTGGCCTGTAGTGCATAGATGGACTTGGTATGATTATGACCAGGGATTATTCGGTATAATCATGACCGTAATGTTACAAACGATGTGGTAAAAGTCCTCATTGGCCCGTAGTGCATTGATGGACAGTTGTTGGCATGATCATGACCATTAATGAAGACACGAATATCCTTGGCCGTAGTGCAGGGGTGATTCGATGATGTGAATTATTTTATTAAGCTGAGTCCCAGCGATCACAGTGTTGGAAAATCTTTTAAATCATAAAAGATAGTAGAGTTTATTTTCTACTTGACTCTTTTAATGGATTGTTTGTTCCGCTGCAGTTAAACTTGATGTCTATTATATTTTATCAGTTTAACATTGTTGAAGGCTAATGATAATTTATTCTGCATTATCTTAGTCATAATATTTCTTACTGGGCTAGTTGAGCTCACCCTTTCTTTCACTGTTCTCTTCAGGAAATGAGAACGTAGCTGGGGCAAGTCGGGGAACGGAGTGATGGTCCGAATGATAGTATTAGTTAGTAGTCCTCACTATTCTATGTAATAGTGTGTTAATAAATGTAATGAGGACTCCTTTTGAGTATGAATACTCTCTAGAAGATAATATTTGTATTCAAACTCACAGTTTATGTTTTGTCGTATTGTACATGACAGTTGTATTAGTAAGTTGTATTTGTATTCTGTACTATGTATCTGACAAACCAAGATGGGTGATGTATACCTGATTTTGGGGGCGTCACAGTTGGTATCAGAGCTTAGGGATATGATCCCTGGCTAAGATGTGAGAATAGAACTAGGAGGGGAGAGACGGGAAATTCCTTCGCTAGTATGACCTACCTAAGTTTATTTGCATGATATTTAATTGGTCGGTCATATTATAAGGATAAAATATGACATATCAATTATTTTTTATTTTGTGGCAGTATCTGAAAATGGCATCTGAGAATGTTGAGAATAGCAATGGAGCACAGGCGATTATTGATTCACCACATATCAATAATCAGGATAATGTTCATCAGGAAGGTGACAATCCTCATGCAAACAACAACACAGACCAGATGATGAATGATGGAATGTTCAGAGGCTTTATGCAATTCATGCAACAACAGGTGAAAGCGACTCCTGTCCACAACGTAGGTGGAAATACTGGAAACTCTCAGGCGGTCACCGCTAAACAGTTTAACGAGCTGGGACCACCGGAGTTTAAGGGAGAACCCAAACCACTTGTAGCTGAAACATGGATAAAGCAGATCACCAAGATATTTGATGTCTTGGGTTGCTCCGAGGAGCAAAAGGTTCCCTTTGCCGCCTTTATGTTGCGAGGAGAGGCAGATTACTGGTGGGAATCGATAAAACGTACTCAACCTGCCGCACTGAAGATGTCTTGGGAGAAGTTCCAAGAGCTGTTTAACGACAAATACTTTTCCGAGAGTATTCGTCACATGAAGGAGGTGGAGTTCATCAAATTGGAGCAAAATAATATGACCGTGTCGCAGTACGAGGCAAAATTTACGGAGTTATCCCGGTTTGCGTTCCACCTAGTGGATAATGAAGAAAGAATGACGCGGATGTTTTTAAGAGGTTTGAAGCCGGAGATACGTCAACACCTTGTTTCTCATAAACTGTGTTTGTATTCAGATGTTGTAAATAGGGCTCAGTTGGTGGAGCGCGATAACGAGACAACGCAACCAAAAGAGAGCAGCCAGCAAAATGATAATACCAGTGAAAGCAGTCATCGAAGCGGTGACAACAAGCGTGGAGGGAATCAACAAGCTAGAAATGGTAACCACTTCGGTGGTAATCAGGGCCAAAACAATAAGAATGGGCATTTCAAGAAGAGGAGATTCAACAATGATGGAAAGACGTCAGCACCAGCACCTGTCGTTAAGGAAGGAGAACGGCCACCTATCATATGTTTCAAATGTGGAGGGGAGGGGCACATCAGTCCAAACTGTGCGATGCCGTCCAAAGCATGTTATAATTGTGGAAGAGAAGGTCATTTAGCCCGATTTTATCGTTTACCGAAGACAAATTCAGCTAGGATGGAGGCACCAAAGGCCGTCCCAGAAAAGTCAAAACCGGTTGTGCAAGGGAGAGCGTTTGTTGTGAACTCCCAGAAAGCAAGGAACCCGAATGAGGTCATCACGGGTAAACTTATCATAAACTCTAACGAAGTCTATACTTTATTTGATACCGGTTCTACCCATTCTTTTATTTCTCCTACTTGCGCTCATCGATTAAATTTGATTCTGGGGAAATTAGACTTTGACTTAGCTGTTGAAACTCCATTGGGAGAAACCTTCATTACATCCACGGTTTATAAGTCTTGTTTGGTTCAAGTTGGTATCCACACATTACCTGTCGATCTGATTTCATTAAAAATACTTGCATTTGACGTGATTCTAGGGATTGATTGGTTAACTACTCATCATGCAAAAATTGATTGTTTTCGTAAGGTTGTTAACTTTCATATTCCTAATCGACCTATTATGCGAATTCAAGCAACCAAACCATTAAAATCAATCACTGTCATCTCAAGCCATAAAACTATTTGTTTATTGAAAAACGGATGTCAAGCTTTCTTAGCTCATGTCATAGATTTAAACAAAAATACGTCAGCTTTGAATGATATTTCTGTTGTTAATAAATTTCCTGACGTATTTCCCGAAGAACTTCCTGGCCTACCCCCAGAGCGTGAAATTGAATTTTGTATCGACCTTGAACCCGGTACAAAACCCATTTCCAAAGCCCCATATCGAATGGCTCCTATTAAACTTCAGGAGTTAAAGACCCAACTGCAGGAATTGTTAGACATTGGTTTTATTCGTCCTAGTACTTCTCCTTGGGGTGCTCCTGTTCTGTTCGTGAAGAAGAAAGATGGGAGTATGCGACTTTGTATTGATTATCGGGAGTTGAATCATGTCACCATCAAAAATAGGTACCCATTGCCACGTATTGATGACCTGTTTGACCAGTTGCAAGGAGCACAATTCTTTTCAAAGATCGATCTTCGTTCTGGATATCATCAGCTGAAGGTTAGAACTGAGGATATTCCAAAGACTGCCTTCAGAACTCGGTATGGGCATTATGAATTCTTAGTTATGTCTTTTAGATTGACTAATGCTCCTGCTGCCTTCATGGATATGATGAACAGGGTATTCAAGGAATATTTAGATCACTTTGTGGTCGTCTTTATCGATGACATCCTTGTTTATTCCAAAAGCCGTGAAGATCATGAGCAACACTTGAGGCTGGTACTCCAAAAGCTTCGTGAATACAAACTTTATGCCAAGTTGAAGAAATGCGAGTTCTGGCTGGAAGAGGTAGTATTCCTTGGGCACGTAGTATCAAGTCGTGGAATATCTGTTGAACCGACAAAGATTGAAGCAATTCAAAGCTGGGAGCAACCTAAATCAGTAACCGAAGTACGTAGCTTTCTCGGTCTAGCTGGTTATTATCGGAGATTCGTGGAAGGATTTTCTCGAATCGCTACTCCATTAACTCAGCTGACTCGGAAAGATACAAAGTTCGGTTGGAGCGAAGAATGTGAGCAGAGTTTTCAAGAACTCAAGAGGAGACTCATTTCAGCACCTGTTCTAACAATACCATCTGGCTCGGAGGGATTTGTCATCTACAGTGATGCTTCGAGCAAAGGGTTGGGATGCGTTCTCATGCAACATGGAAAAGTCATAGCCTATGCATCAAGACAACTCAAGGAATATGAGAGGAATTATCCTACTCATGATCTAGAGTTGGCAGCTGTTGTCTTTGCACTTACGGATCATAAAAGCCTCAAATATTTCTTCACTCAAAAGGAACTCAACATGCGACAACGACGTTGGCTTGAACTGTTGAAAGATTATGATCATACCATTCAATACCATCCTGGAAAAGCGAACGTGGTAGCTGACGCATTGAGTAGAAGATCATATGCAAGTACGAGTGCGATATTGTCAACACAAAGGCCCATTTTGTGTGATTTGCAAAGGATGGAGATAGAGTTAAAGACTCCAGGGACCCATGTGATGATGGCGAATATACGAGTAGAACCGACTTTAATCGATAAAGTTAAAGCTGCTCAAGCTACAGACCTGGAGCTGATGCGTATAAGGAAGAAAGTGCAAGAAGGTGCTATGCCGGAAGCAAGAATCGATGAAGAAGGAATACTTCGAGTCAACTCCAGACTTTGTGTTCCTAACAACCCTGATTTAAAGTATGAAATCATGATGGAGGCGCACAACACACCGTTTGCAATCCATCCTGGAAGTACCAAAATGTATCATGATCTTCGTCATACATTTTGGTGGAGCAATATGAAGAGAGAGATAGCGTTGTTTATCTCAAGGTGTCTAACTTGTCAACGAGTCAAAGCGGAGCATCAAGTACCAAAAGGTCCATTGCAACCACTTGAAATTCCAGAATGGAAGTGGGAGCACATTACCATGGATTTCGTTACCGGTCTTCCAAGGGTTTCTCAAGGTATTGATGCGATTTGGGTCATTGTTGATAGATTGACCAAGTCTGCTCATTTCTTACCGATACGAGAAACTTATACACTTGAACGTCTTGCTCGTATGTACATAAACGAGATTGTAAGACTGCATGGTATGCCAGTATCCATAGTTTCTGACCGAGACCCAAGATTCACTTCACGATTTTGGGTTAGTTTACAAAAAGCTATGGGCACGGAGTTACGATTTAGTTCAGCATATCATCCTCAGACGGACGGACAATCAGAGAGGACTATTCAAACTCTTGAAGATCTATTAAGACTCTGTGTCTTTGACTTCAAGGGAAGTTGGGACAAGTTCTTACCATTGGTGGAGTTTTCCTACAACAACAGTTATCAAGCAAGTATTGGCATGGCTCCATTCGAAGCATTGTATGGAAGAAAATGTCGTTCTCCAGTATGCTGGGATGAGGTGGGTGAAGCAACGTTGTTGGGACCGGAGTTGGTACGTATGACTACAGAAAAGATTCAAACGATCCGACAACGTATAAAAATCTCACAAGATCGACAAAAGAGTTATGCTGATCTTCGTCGAAAGGACATGGAATTTGATGTAGGAGATCATGTGTTCTTACGTGTTGTTCCATGGAAAGGAGTTACGAGATTTGGAAAAAAAAGGAAAGCTCAATCCTCGATTCATCGGTCCATTTTTAATCCTCGATCGAGTAGGAACTGTGGCTTATAGACTCGCTTTACTGCCAAGTATATCTCGTGTTCATAACGTTTTTCACATATCCATGTTACGCAAATATGTGGAAGACCCGAACCACATTATTGAGTTAGAACCGGACGAAATAGCGGAAGATTTGACGTATGAAGAAGTTCCTGTTCAAATCTTGGATAAGAAGGAACATATTCTACGCTTCGAGGTTATACCTCAAGTCAAAGTTTTGTGGAGAAACCACGATGTTGAGGAAATGACTTGGGAGTTAGAATCTGAAATGAAATCAAGGTATCCTTACCTCTTCGACATACCAGGTACGTACCCTAATTTCGAGGGCGAAATTTCATAAGAAGGGGAGGCTGTAAGACCCCAACTTTTATAAATAAAGAAGAATTTTTTATAAATATCATTTTTGAATATTATGGAGTTAATTTGATATAATGTTATAGTTGTGGGTAATATTTATAAATTTTGCAAAGTAAGCAAGTTGTTTTAAAATATTCGATTGGTCGGGGAATATTCATTTTAACAGGGAATATTCGTACAACGACACAATCATTGGTGGACCCCACAACGGAATTATTGTCGGATTGAGAAAACGATAAAAATATTTTATTAAAAATAACGGCAGAAATTTTACCATTGTTACTGTTGAACTACTCGGTAGTAAAAGTACAGTAATACGTGTGGTTGCATAGTAGCACACGGTATTGATTATTAATGCTTATGTGAGAAGTCACTCAGTTTGATTCAATTATTGTCAGTTAATAATATGAATTATTTAGCGATAATGACGTTTTGTTTTATTCGTATTATTAACGTAATAAAACAGAAACATCTTTTTATATAAAACAGAATACTTTATTAAAGTTATTCTATAAATATAATATATTATATTTTATTTAAAAGATTTTTCTTTAAATATGGACCGTCAGATTAAAGTAATCAATCTGGACCGTTCATGGATTAGTTACTATGCATTCTATTTTTCTATAAATAGCAGCTCATTCCTTCATTATTTCTTACGAATTCACTGAACTCTAGAGAGAGAAACTATAGAGAGAAACTATAGAGGGAGAGAAGAAGAGTATTCTGCTACTTAACTACTTCCTTATTTCAGCTCGTCTTTAAAACGGTAAGGGATATTATTCTTTTGTATTCAAGAAGAGAACTTCTGTTATTCCATTTCTTTATTATTCTGTTGGAATAACCTGTATATGCGGAATACCCTATACTTGGTGACATTCTTCTATTATTCTGTCTTTGTTATTCCGTTGGAACATCCTGTCTGTGCTATACGCCGGACCTGGTTCCGGTGTAAAACACATGGACAGGATGTTTCAACAGAATAATAAAAGAATGTCACCAAGTATAGGGTAGACCGCGTATACAGGTTATTCCAACAGAATAATAAGAAATGGAATAACAAAAGTTCTCTTCATGAATAAGAAAGAATAACACCCCTTACCGTTTTAAAGAAAAGCTGAAATAAGGAAGTAGTTAAGTAGCAGAATACTCTTATTCTCTCTCTCTATAGTTTCTCTCTCTAGAGTTCAGTGAATTCGTAAGAAATAATGAAGGAATGAGCTGCTATTTATAGAAAAATAGAATGCATAGTAACTAATCCATGAACGGTCCAGATTGATTACTTTAATCTGACGATCCATATTTAAAGAAAAATCTTTTAAATAAAATATAATATATTCTATTTATAGAATAACTTTAATAAAGTATTCTGTTTTATATAAAAAGATGTTTCTGTTTTATTACGTTAATAATACGAATAAAACAAAACGTCATTATCGCTAAATAATTCATATTATTAACTGACAATAATTGAATCAAACTGAGTGACTTATCACATAAGCATTAATAATCAATACCGTGTGCTACTATGCAACCACACGTATTACTGTACTTTTACTACCGAGTAGTTCAACAGTATCAATGGTAAAACTTCCGCCGTTATTTTTAATAAAATATTTTTGTCGTTTTCTCATTCCGACAATAATTCTATTGTGGGGTCCACCAATGATTGTGTCGTTGTACGAATATTCCCTGTTAAAACGATTATTCCCCGAACAATCGAATATTATATAACAACTTGCGTACTTTGCAAAATTTATAAATATTACCCACAACTATAACATTATATCAAATTAACTCCATAATATTCAAAAATGATATTTATAGAAAATTTATCTTTATTTATAAAAGTTGGGGTCTTATAACCTCCCCTTCTTATGAAATTTCGCCCTCGAAATTAGGGTACGTACCTGGTATGTCGAAGAGGTAAGGATACCTTGATTTCATTTCAGATTCTAACTCCCAAGTCATTTCCTCAACATCGTGGTTTCTCCACAAAACTTTGACTTGAGGTATAACCTTGGAGCGTAAAATATGTTCCTTCTTATCCAAGATTTGAACAGGAACTTCTTCATACGTCAAATCCTCCGCTATTTCGTCCGGTTCTAACTCAATAATATGGTTCGGGTCTTCCACATATTTGCATAACATGGATATGTGAAAAACGTTATGAACACGAGACATACTTGGCGGTAAAGTGAGTCTATAAGCCACAGTTCCTACTCGATCGAGAATTAAAAATGGACCGATGAATCGAGGATTGAGCTTTCCCCTTTTTCCAAATTTCGTAACTCCTTTCCATGGAGCAACACGTAAGAACACATGATCTCCTATATCAAATTTCACGTCCTTTCGAAGAAGATCAACATAACTATTTTGTCGATCTTGTGAGGTTTTTATACGTTATCGGATCGTTTGAATCTTTTCTGTAGTCATACGTACCAACTCCGGTCCCAACAACGTTGCTTCACCCACCTCATCCCAGCATACTGAAGAACGACATTTTCTTCCATACAATGCTTCGAATGGAGCCACGCCAATACTTGCTTGATAACTGTTGTTGTAGGAAAACTCCACCAATGGTAAGAACTTGTCCCAACTTCCCTTGAAGTAAAAGACACAGAGTCTTAATAAATCTTCTAGAGTTTGAATAGTTCTCTCTGATTGTCCGTCTGTCTGAGGATGATATGCCGAACTAAATCGTAAATCTGTGCCCATAGCTTTTTGTAAACTAACCCAAAATCATGAAGTGTGTAAGACCCCGAATTTTATGAAATAAAAGTATTCAATTTTTCTTATAATTACTATTCAGTAAATGGTTAAATTGATAAAAGTTAATGTTAAAGGTGATATATGAATTTTTTTTCAAAATAAGCAAGTGGTTATAAAATAATCATTGTTGTCGGGGAATATTCGTTTGGTCGTGGAATATTCTTTCTGTCGGGGAATATTCGTACGACGGCGCAGCTATTTGTGGGCCCCATAACGAATAACTGTTGGATGAAGATAACGACAAAAATTGAGTTTTTATAATTAACGGCGTAGTTGTTACCGTTAACACTGTTAAAATACCCGGTGGTTAAAATACAATAATACGCGTTATTGTACAGTAGCACACGGTATTGCACCAATTATTGATTCTTACGTAAGAAGACACTACTCAATAATTGTTACAGTAGTTATTGTTCAATATTTTATTTTATTGATTCAATAATTGCTGTGTTGATATTTTATATTATTGTTGTTTCAATAATTGTTACTGAACAGTATTTTCTTTTATCAGATCAATAATTCATATTATTTGAATAATATTATTAGATAATATTATTGACAATGTCTAGAAAGTTCCGTCTAAGGAGAGGTTTGGTCATCTAATTGCGCGCCAGTAAGGAGAAATCCTTATTGGAAAGCCCCCTCTTTCCAGGGAACGGTCTGGTTGTCATAAATGTGATTCTGTAATATTATTTGTGAATAATTAATTATTGATTTATATGATAAGAAAATATTTATTTTATGTGGATATAAATGAGGGATATATTTATGTGGTTAAAAATGAAGGAGTTAATGTTGAGGTTTTTATCAGTATTTTTGTCGGAATGGAGGTATTAAAAATCAGGGTTTTTGAGATATTTTGCGGGGGTTATAATTTTTAATCCGACCGTTGGATCGTGGTAATTTTTGGATATGTTATACATATATAAGTTGAGTATATGTCCACAAATTTTGAACCGTTAAAAATGAACGTATGATTTGTTATGAATTTTACGAGATGACTGGTTCAGAAATTGTTGAATTTTCGGAGTTTATCATTTTGGTGGAAAATTCTAGAATTGGTGGGCCCCACTTGTGGTTGGTGAAGAAATGTGCTGAATTATATTTCAAATGTGGTGGGTGGGAATAGTAGCAGGTAAAGCCATCAGGTTGCAGGTCAAACCTACCAAAATTTTCCTATAAATAGAGGGCTAAGTTAGAATTGAAAATCACACCAGAAACATAAGCTTTCTCTCTTTCTCTCTTTCTCTCTCTATATTATGAAGCATATTTTGTGAGTATTTAGATACTTTGAGAGTTGCTATTCAGTGCAAGTTTCCTTCAACATCATATTCGATATCCAGCCAGAAGTACTGCTCTTTTGAGGTAAGGGATTGTAAGGGATAGTAAGGGATTGTAAGGGATTGTAAGGGATAGTAAGGGATGGTAAGGGATAGTAAGGGATAGTAAGGGATTTTAAGGGTTGTTATGTTTTTCAGTTTCGTAATTTTTCTGAACTTCAAAAATTCTGGAAAAATTTAAAATGATATTTTGATGAGTTTTATTGATTGTGTCCAAAAATGGTGATTTTTGGATGTATAGATTGAGAGTTATGAATTTTATGAGAAAAGACTATTTTAAAAGTAACCGCTTATAATTCTTTGTGGTTAACTCCAAAATTGATGAAATTTGTATTGGGAGTACATGTATATGATAGAAGTATACTCTGTAAATTTCAGAATTTTTAGACAAAAGTACAATTTTTGATAAATGTCTAAATATTCGGCTATTTTGGCCATATGAAAAATAGTAAATGACTTTTAAAAATTCTGAGAAAAATATATGTTCACTATGGGACTATATTATGCTAAATCCCAGAAAAGAAATATTTTTGGAACTGATTTGGTATTTTTCATGAAAATGGTCTAGCTATGAGTAAATGAATTAAATATGTTTTGTGAAGAAAGAAAATTGGAAAATAGGATTTTATGGCTTGAGAATCCAATATGAGGTATATGCAGATTTTTGATGAGGGTTTTGGTTATTGATGATAAAATTGTAAGAGTTGGCATTTTATGATGATTAAATGCATTAATTAGTAAAGTGTAAACAATTAAAATAAATTGTTTATAAATTTAAGTAATGTTATTCTTTCAATATCATTATACCGAAATATTGGTATGAATTTTATTGTAGAATTTCTATCTTTTGTGTCGGGGTTACTATTCATGAGTTACAAATATTACTCTTGAGATTAAAACTATATTTTGATCATATTATTTTTATCATCATATATAACATTTTTATAACCCTGATGTTGAAATTCTCTTTCGCTGGAGTGTAAAGATGGGTAGATTATTTGTGACAACCCCAAAATAGGTCCATTCCACCCAACCCATTCTGAGTCGTCAAATACATGGTACAGAAAACAACTACAACTTTATTACAACAATTGTCGTGCAAAATACAACAACACATATGCTGTGAGTTTGGATACAAATATATACCAAATGTGACTCATGTTCCAACCGTGGACATCACCTCACAATAACACCTTACATAAAGGTATAGTCAAAAACTGTTTTAGAAATTAGAATCTTTGGGAAGTGCTCAAGGAAACCTTCGTACATGGGAGGCCATGCTTCTAGGTTGTCAAAACATGGATTTAATTTCAAGAGCAATATTCATAAATCAACTATAATTTGGTTAGAAAAAGAAACCAATTTTGTCGTGAATAGTAACTCGTGAATAGTAACTCATGAATAGTAACTCGTGAATAGTAACCTCGACTCAAAAAGGTAGAAATTCTACAATAAAATCTATACCAATATTTCGGTATAATGATATTGAAAGAATAACATTTCTTAAGCTTATAAACAATTTATTTAAATTGTTTACACTTTACTAATTAATGCATTTAATCATCATAAAATGTCAACTCTTACAATTTCATCATCAATAACCAAAACCCTCATCAAAAATCTGCATATACCTCATATAGGATTCTCAAGCCATAAAATCCTATTTTCCAATTTTCTTTCTTCACAAAACATATTTAATTCATTTACTCATAGCTAGACCATTTTCATGAAAAATACCAAATCAGTTCCAAAAATATTTCTTTTCTGGGATTTAGCATAATATAGTCCCATAGTGAACATATATTTTTCTCAGAATTTTTAAAAGTCATTTACTATTTTTCATATGGTCAAAACAGCCGAATATTTAGACATTTATCAAAAATTATACTTTTGTCCAAAAATTATGAAATTAACAGAGTATACTTCCATCATATACATGTACTCCCAATAAAAATTTCATCAATTTTGGAGTTAACCACAAGAAATTATAAGCAGTTACTTTTAAAATAGTCTTTTCTCATAAAATTCATAACTCTCAATCTATACATCCAAAAATCACCATTTTTGGACACAATCAATAAAACTCATCAAAATATCATTTCAAATTTTTCTAGAATTTTTGAAGTTCAGAAAAATTACGAAACTGAAAATCATAACAACCCTTAAAATCCCTTACTATCCCTTACTATCCCTTACCTCAAAAGAGCAGTACTTCTGATCGGTATAAGGCTGAAGGAAACTTGCACTGATGAATAGCAACTCACCAAGTATCTAAATACTCACAAAATACACTCAATAATCTAGAGAGAGAAAGAGAGAAAGCTTATGTTTCTGGTGTGATTTTCAATTCTAACTTAGCCCTCTATTTATAGGAAAATTTTGGTAGGTTTGACCTGCAACCTGATGGCTTTACCTGCTACTATTCCCACCCACCACATTTGAAATATAATTCAGCACATTTCTTCACCAACCACAAGTGGAGCCCACCAATTCTAGAATTTTCCACCAAAAATGATTAACTCCGAAAATTTCATAATTTCTGAACCAGTCATCTTGTAAAATTCATAATAAATCATACGTTCATTTTTAACGGTTCAAAATTTGTGGGCATATACTCAACTTATATATGTATAACATATCCAAAAATTACCACGATCCAACGGTCGGATTAAAAATTATAACCCCCGCAAAATATCTCAAAAACCTGATTTTTAATACCTCCATTCTGACAAAAATACGGATAAAAATCTCAACATTAACTCCTTCATTTTTTAACCACAAAAATATATCCCTCATTTATATCCACATAAAATAAATATTTCCTTATCATATGAATCAATAATTAATTATTCACAAATAATATTACAGAATCACATTTATGACAACCAGGCCGTTCCCAGGAAAGAGGGGGCTTTCCAATAAGAATTTCTCCTTACTGGCGCGCAATTAGATAACCAAACCTCTCCTTAGACAGAACTTTCTAGACATTGCCAATAATGTTATCTAATAATATTATTCAAATAATATGAATTATTGATCTGATAATAGAAAATACTGTGCAACAACAATTATTGAAACAACAATAATATAAAATATCAACGCAGCAATTATTGAATCAATAAAATAAAATATTGAACAGTAATTACTGTAACAATTATTGAGTAGTGCCTTCTTACGTAAGAATCAATAATATCAAAAATACTGTGCAATACCGTGTGCTACTGTGCAATAACGCGTATTACTGTATTTTAACCACCGGGTATTCCAACAGTGTTAACGGTAACAACTACGTCGTTATTTGTAAAACTCAAATTTGTCGTTTTCTTCATCCGACAGTTATTCGTTATGGGGCCCAAAATAGCAGCGCTGTCGTACGAATATTCCCCGACAGAAAGAATATTCCACGACCAAACGAATATTCCCCGACAACAATGAATATTTTATAACCACTTGTGTATTTTGAAAAAAATTTATATATCACCCTTAACTTTAACATTTATCAATTTAACCATTTACTGAATAGAAAAATTGAATAATTTTATTTCATAAAATTCGGGGTCTTACAATCTCCCCTCCTTATGAAATTTCGTCCCCGAAATTTACGTACCTGGTATTTCAAAGAGTTGAGAATACCTTGCTTTCATTTCAGATTCCATCTTCCTTATCATCATGATTTCTCCATTGCTCATCTTCTGTATTTCAGATATCTTTCTAGAATACAGCTTCAAAACAAGGGTTAATTTAACAAATTAACATATCACATAATATCTCGATATTATGACTGACCAACAAATAAGCTTAGGTAGGACACACTAGCGAATGATTTACTCATCTCTCCCCTCCTAGTTATATTCCCCGATCTCCGCCAAAGATCATATCCCTAAGCTCTGATACCAAATGTGACAACCCCAAAATAGGTCCATTCCACCCAACCCATTCTGAGTCGTCAAATACATGGTACAGAAAACAACTACAACTTTATTACAACAATTGTCGTGCAAAATACAACAACACATATGCTGTGAGTTTGGATACAAATATATACCAAATGTGACTCATGTTCCAACCGTGGACATCACCTCACAATAACACCTTACATAAAGGTATAGTCAAAAACTGTTTTAGAAATTAGAATCTTTGGGAAGTGCTCAAGGAAACCTTCGTACATGGGAGGCCATGCTTCTAGGTTGTGATAGATATCATATGGCCACAGAATTATCCTTGGTTTACCCAATAGACCCCAAAGAAAAACGAGAAGATTACTATCATATTCTTCCCAATGGTGAGTCTTCTCTTGACTTATCATTATTTCCACTGTCTCTAATTGAGAATTATACTTCAAACAAACACCAAGATTATATAGGTAGTGCTCGTATATATACTCAGCAAGTGGATGAGCACATCCCTGTCTTATGATGACATGAGGTTGTATGTCGTTAGACATCTTGTATGATAGTGGTAAACCACCCTTCCAACGTTGGGTACACCTTACCCTATTGAATTCACCAAATATAACTACTAAATGAACTTTTCTATACTGCTTCGGGAGAACATCCACAGCTAGAGACCACCGTTCTATTTCCCCGTTATCCTCGCTCGACCCAGCTACACTCTTATTACCTGAAAGGAATTGTGAAGCAAAAGGGTGAGCACAACTAGCTCAGTAAAGAATATCATGACTAAAGATAATTAAATTATCAATAGCCTTCATCAATAATAAATCAGAGATTTAGAACATATGGTAAATGATAAAAAATTTCAACCATAGTTGTGCTCACCCTTTTGCTTCACAATTCCTTTCAGGTAATAAGAGTGTAGCTGGGTCGAGCGGGGGTAACAAGGGAATAGAACGGTGGTCATCATTAAGTAGTTATATTTGGTGAAGAAAATAGGGTGAGGCGAACCCAACGTTGGAAGGGTGTTTTGTCACTATCATACAAGATGTCTAATGACATACAACCTCGTGTCATCATAAGACAGGGTTGTGCTCATCCACTTGCTGAGTATATCTATGGGCACTACCTATATAATCTTGGTGTTTGTTTGAAGTATAATTCTCAGTTAGAGACAGTGGAGATAATGATAAGTCAAGAGAAGACTCACCATTGGGAAGAATATGATAGTAATCTTCTCGTTTTTTTTTGAGGTCTATTGGGTCAACCAAGGATAATTCTGTGGCCATATGATATCTATCATAACCTAGACGCGTGGCCTCCCATGTACGAAGGTTTCCTTGAGCACTTCCCAAAGATTCTAATTTCTAAAACATTTTTTGACTATACCTTTATGTAAGGTGTTATTGTGAGGTGATGTCCACGGTTGGAACATGAGTCACATTTGGTATATATTTGTATCTAAACTTACAGCATATGTGTTGTTATATTTTGCACGACAATTGTTGTAATAAAGTTGTAGTTGTTTTCTGTACCATGTATTTGACGACTCAGAATGGGTTGGGTGGAATGGACCTATTTTGGGGTTGTCACAGGTGGTATCAGAGCCATAAGTAAAGAGCCCCGAGCCTCTCGCTGGTGACTTCCTGTTGATGGGGGATGCACCGAAGCCAGACTCTCCGTAGGGGACGCCGTTCTGCGGTGGCAAGCTGATAGGTACCATTGTGAGGTGCTGTGGTTGAAGCACCATGAGAGTCATAGGTGGTATCAGAGCTTAGGGATATGATCTCTGGCGGAGATCGGGAAATATAACTAGGAGGGGAGAGATGAGTAAATCCTTCGCTAGTGTGTCCTACCTAAGCTTATTTGTTGGTCAGTCATAATATTGGGATATTATGTGATATGTTAATTTGTTCAATTAACCCTTATTTTGAAGCTGTATTCTAGAATGATATCTGAAATACAGAAGATGAGCAATGGAGAAATCATGATGATAGGGAAGATGGAATCTGAAATAAAAGCAAGGTATTCTCAACTCTTTGAAATACCAGGTACGTAAATTTCGGGGACGAAATTTCATAAGGAGGGGAGATTGTAAGACCCCGAATTTTATGAAATAAAAGTATTCAATTTTTCTTATAATTACTATTCAGTAAATGGTTAAATTGATAAAAGTTAATGTTAAAGGTGATATATGAATTTTTTTTCAAAATAAGCAAGTGGTTATAAAATAATCATTGTTGTCGGGGAATATTCGTTTGGTCGTGGAATATTCTTTCTGTCGGGGAATATTCGTACGACGGCGCAGCTATATGTGGGCCCCATAACGAATAACTGTTGGATGAAGATAACGACAAAAATTGAATTTTTATAATTAACGGCGTAGTTGTTACCGTTAACACTGTTAAAATACCCGGTGGTTAAAATACAGTAATACGCGTTATTGTACAGTAGCACACGGTATTGCACCAATTATTGATTCTTACGTAAGAAGACACTACTCAATAATTGTTACAGTAGTTATTGTTCAATATTTTATTTTATTGATTCAATAATTGCTGCGTTGATATTTTATATTATTGTTGTTTCAATAATTGTTACTGAACAGTATTTTCTTTTATCAGATCAATAATTCATATTATTTGAATAATATTATTAGATAATATTATTGACAATGTCTAGAAAGTTCCGTCTAAGGAGAGGTTTGGTCATCTAATTGCGCGCCAGTAAGGAGAAATCCTTATTGGAAAGCCCCCTCTTTCCTGGGAACGGTCTGGTTGTCATAAATGTGATTCTGTAATATTATTTGTGAATAATTAATTATTGATTTATATGATAAGAAAATATTTATTTTATGTGGATATAAATGAGGGATATATTTTTGTGGTTAAAAATGAAGGAGTTAATGTTGAGGTTTTATCAGTATTTTTGTCGGAATGGAGGTATTAAAAATCAGGGTTTTTGAGATATTTTGCGGGGGTTATAATTTTTAATCCGACCGTTGGATCGTGGTAATTTTTGGATATGTTATACATATATAAGTTGAGTATATGTCCACAAATTTTGAACCGTTAAAAATGAACGTATGATTTGTTATGAATTTTACGAGATGACTGGTTCAGAAATTGTTGAATTTTCAGAGTTTATCATTTTGGTGGAAAATTCTAGAATTGGTGGGCCCCACTTGTGGTTGGTGAAGAAATGTGCTGAATTATATTTCAAATGTGGTGGGTGGAAATAGTAGCAGGTAAAGCCATCAGGTTGCAGGTCAAACCTACCAAAATTTTCCTATAAATAGAGGGCTAAGTTAGAATTGAAAATCACACCAGAAACATAAGCTTTCCTCTTTCTCTCTTTCTCTCTCTATATTATGAAGCATATTTTGTGAGTATTTAGATACTTTGAGAGTTGCTATTCAGTGCAAGTTTCCTTCAACATCATATCTGATATCCAGCCAGAAGTACTGCTCTTTTGAGGTAAGGGATTGTAAGGGATAGTAAGGGATTGTAAGGGATTGTAAGGGATAGTAAGGGATGGTAAGGGATAGTAAGGGATAGTAAGGGATTTTAAGGGTTGTTATGTTTTTCAGTTTCGTAATTTTTCTGAACTTCAAAAATTCTGGAAAAATTTAAAATGATATTTTGATGAGTTTTATTGATTGTGTCCAAAAATAGTGATTTTTGGATGTATAGATTGAGAGTTATGAATTTTATGAGAAAAGACTATTTTAAAAGTAACCGCTTATAATTCCTTGTGGTTAACTCCAAAATTGATGAAATTTGTATTGGGAGTACATGTATATGATAGAAGTATACTCTGTAAATTTCAGAATTTTTAGACAAAAGTACAATTTTTGATAAATGTCTAAATATTCGGCTATTTTGGCTATATGAAAAATAGTAAATGACTTTTAAAAATTCTGAGAAAAATATATGTTCACTATGGTACTATATTATGCTAAATCCCAGAAAAGAAATATTTTTGGAACTGATTTGGTATTTTTCATGAAAATGGTCTAGCTATGAGTAAATGAATTAAATATGTTTTGTGAAGAAAGAAAATTGGAAAATAGGATTTTATGGCTTGAGAATCCAATATGAGGTATATGCAGATTTTTGATGAGGGTTTTGGTTATTGATGATAAAATTGTAAGAGTTGGCATTTTATGATGATTAAATGCATTAATTAGTAAAGTGTAAACAATTAAAATAAATTGTTTATAAATTTATTTAATGTTATTCTTTCAATATCATTATACCGAAATATTGGTATGAATTTTATTGTAGAATTTCTATCTTTTGTGTCGGGATTACTATTCATAAGTTACAAATATTACTCTTGAGATTAAAACTATATGTTGATCATATTATTTTTATCATCATATATAACATTTTTATAACCCTGATGTTGAAATTCTCTTTCGCTGGAGTGTAAAGATGGGTAGATTATTGGTATGATCATGACTAGGGTTCTCTTTGGCCTGTAGTGCAAAGTTGAATTGTGACTGGTATGATCATGACCATTGAATTTATAATTGAATATCTTAAGCTTAAGTGCAAAGGTGAATTGATCAACATGGTTATAATTATTGTTTATATAAATTCTGAAATGATTATATATTTCTTTGATATATGAATATATTTGGCCTGTAGTGCAAATATGAATTGTTGATGAATATCTTTGGCATGTAGTGCAAAGATGGCCTGTTGATGAATATCTTTGGCCTGTAGTGCAAAGATGAACTGTTGTTGAATATCTTTGGCCCGTAGTGCAAAGATGATTTGTTGATGAATATCTTTGGCCCGTAGTGCAAAGATGGTTTGTTGATGAATATCTTTGGCCCGTAGTGCAAAGATGGATTTGTTAGTATGATTATAAACAGGAACTGTGATTTGGTATAACCATGATCTTTGATGTTTCAGGTAAAGACAGGTGATGAAAATATTCTTCGTGTGACGCCCCCAAAATAGGTCCATTCCATCCAACCCATTCTGAGTCGCCAAATACATGGTACAGAAAACAACTACAACTTTATTACAACAATTGTCGTGCAAAATACAACAACACATATACTGTGAGTTTGGATACAAATATATACCAAATGTAACTCATGTTCCAACCGTGGACATCACCTCACAATAACACCTTACATAAAGGTATAGTCAAAAACTGTTTTAGAAATTAGAATCTTTGGGAAGTGCTCAAGGAAACCTTCGTACATGGGAGGCCACGCGTCTAGGTTATGATAGATATCATATGGTCACAGAATTATCCTTGGTTGACCCAATAGACCCAAAGAAAAACGAGAAGATTACTATCATATTCTTCCAATGGTGAGTCTTCTCTTGACATATCATTATCTCTACTGTCTCTAATTGAGAATTATACTTTAAACAAACACCAAGATTATATAGGTAGTGTTCGTATATATACTCAGCAAGTGGATGAGCACATCCCTGTCTTATGATGACACGAGGTTGTATGTCGTTAGACATCTTGTATGATAGTGGCAAACCACCCTTCCAACGTTGGGTACACCTTACCCTATTGGATTCACCACCAAATATAACTACTAAATGAACTTTCTATACTGCTTCGGGAGAACATCCACAGCTAGAGACCACTTTCTATTTCCCCGTTACCCTCGCTCGACCCAGCTACACTCTTATTACCTGAAAGGAATTGTGAAGCAAAAGGGTGAGCACAACTAGCTCAGTAAAGAATATCATGACTAAAGATAATTAAATTATCAATAGCCTTCATCAATAATAAATCAGAGATTTAGAACATATGGTAAATGATAAAAATTTCAACCATAGTTGCAGCGGAACGAGCAATCCATTAGAAGAGTCAAATAGACTATAAAGTCTATTATCTTCTCCATGTTAAAAATCCATCAACAATATTTTATCCCTGTAACATCAATCAACAGTTCCTTTCCACAATCATATGAATAACTCATAATCATAATTGTGATTTTAAATTTTTCTTCGCACCCAGGACGAAGAATATTTCATCACATGTCTTTACCTGAAACATCAAAGATCATGGTTATACCAAATCACAGTTCCTGTTCATAATCATACTAATAAATCCATCTTTGCACTACGACCAAAGATATTAACAACAGTTATCTTTGCACTACGGGCCAAAGATATCATCAACAGACCA
This sequence comes from Panax notoginseng, assembly GCA_016801055.1. NCBI lineage: Eukaryota > Viridiplantae > Streptophyta > Magnoliopsida > Apiales > Araliaceae > Panax > Panax notoginseng. The sequence continues at coordinate 41,553,937 of CM029013.1, read as the reverse complement.
TCTTTGCACTACAGGCCAAAGATATTCATCTACAATTCATCTTTGCACTACAGGCCAAAGATATTCTCAACCTTCATCTTTGCATACTGGCCAAAGATATTCAACAACAGGTCATCTTTGCACTACGGCCAAAGATATTCATCTACAATTCATCTTTGCACTACAGGCCAAAGATATTCCTCAACAATTCATATTTGCACTACAGGCCAAATATATTAATATCTCAAAGAATATATAATCATTTAGAATTTATATAAACAATAATTATAACCATGTTGATCAATTCACCTTTGCACTTAAGCTAAAGATATTCAATTATAAATTCAATGGTCATGATCATACCAGTCACAATTCAACTTTGCACTACTGGCCAAAGAGAACCCATAGTCATGATCATACCAATAATCTACCCATCTTTACACTCAGCGAAAGAGAATTTCAACATCAGGGTTATAAAAATGTTATATATGATTATAAAAATAATATGATCAACACATAGATTTAATCTCAAGAGTAATATTCATAAATCAACTATAATTTGGTTAGAAAAAGAAACCAATTTTGTCGTGAATAGTAACTCGTGAATAGTAACTATGAATAGTAACTCGACTCAAAAAAATAGAAATTCCACAATAAAATCCATACCAATATTTCGGTATAATGATATTGAAAGAATAACATTACTTAATTTATAAACAATTTATTTAAATTGTTTACACTTTACTAATTAATGCATTTAATCATCATAAAATGCCAACTCTTACAATTTCATCATCAATAACCAAAACCCTCATCAAAAATCTGCATATACCTCATATAGGATTCTCAAGCCATAAAATCCTATTTTCCAATTTTCTTTCTTCACAAAACATATTTAATTCATTTACTCATAACTAGACCATTTTCATGAAAAATACCAAATCAGTTCCAAAAATATTTCTTTTCTGGAATTAGCATAATATAGTCCCATAGTGAACATATATTTTTCTCAGAATTTTTAAAAGTCATTTACTATTTTTCATATGGCCAAAACAGCCGAATATTTAGACATTTATCAAAAATTGTACTTTTGTCCAAAAATTCTGAAATTTACAGAGTATACTTCTATCATATACATGTACTCCCAATAAAAATTTCATCAATTTTGGAGTTAACCACAAGGAATTATAAGCTGTTACTTTAAAATAGTCTTTTCTCATAAAATTCATAACTCTCAATCTATACATCCAAAAATCACCATTTTTGGACACAATCAATAAAACTCATCAAAATATCATTTCAAATTTTTCCAGAATTTTTGAAGATCAGAAAAATTACGAAACTGAAAATCATAACAACCCTTAAAATCCCTTAATATCCCTTACTATCCCTTACCTAATCCTTACTATCCCTTACTCCCTTACCTCAAAAGAGCAGTACTTCTGACTGATATCGATATGATGCTGAAGGAAACTTGCACTGATGAATAGCAACTCACCAAGTATCTAAAAACTCACAAAATATGCTTCATAATATAGAGAGAGAAAGAGAGAACTTATGTTTTTTGGTGTGATTTTCAATTCTAACTTAGCCCTCTATTTATAGGAAAATTTTGGTAGGTTTGACCTGCAACCTGATGGCTTTACCTGCTACTATTCCCACCCCACCACATTTGAAATATAATTCAGCACATTTCTTCACCAACCACAAGTGGGGCCCACCAATTCTAGAATTTTCCACCACCAAAATGATAAACTCCGAAAATTCAACAATTTCTGAACCAGTCATCTCGTAAAATTCATAACAAATCATACGTTCATTTTTAACGGTTCAAAATTTGTGGACATATACTCAACTTATATATGTATAACATATCCAAAAATTACCACGATCCAACGGTCGGATTAAAAATTATAACCCCCGCAAAATATCTCAAAAACCCTGATTTTTAATACCTCCATTCCGACAAAAATACTGATAAAAACCTCAACATTAACTCCTTCATTTTTAACCACAAAAATATATCCCTCATTTATATCCACATAAAATAAATATTTCCTTATCATATGAATCAATAATTAATTATTCACAAATAATATTACAGAATCACATTTATGACAACCAGGCCGTTCCCAGGAAAGAGGGGGCTTTCCAATAAGGATTTCTCCTTACTGGCGCGCAATTAGATGACCAAACCTCTCCTTAGACAGAACTTTCTAGACATTGCCAATAATGCTATCTAATAATATTATTCAAATAATATGAATTATTGATCTGATAATAGAAAATACTGTGCAGCAACAATTATTGAAACAACAATAATATAAAATATCAACGCAGCAATTATTGAATCAATAAAATAAAATATTGAACAGTAATTACTGTAACAATTATTGAGTAGTGCCTTCTTACGTAAGAATCAATAATTTCAAAAATACTGTGCAATACCGTGTGCTACTGTGCAATAACGCGTATTACTGTATTTTAACCACCGGGTATTCCAACAGTGTTAACGGTAACAACTACGCCGTTATTTGTAAAAACTCAAATTTGTCGTTTTTCTTCACCCGACAGTTATTCGTTATGGGGCCCACAAATAGCTGCGCCGTCGTACGAATATTCCCCGACAGAAAGAATATTCCACGACCAAACGAATATTCCCCGACAACAATGATTATTTTATAACCACTTGTGTATTTTGAAAAAAAAATCATATTTCACTTAACTTTAACTTTTTATCAATTTAACCATTTACTGAATAGTAATTATAAGAAAAATTGAATACTTTTATTTCATAAAATTCGGGGTCTTACAATCTCCCCTCCTTATGAAATTTCGTCCCCGAAATTTACGTACCTGGTATTTCAAAGAGTTGAGAATACCTTGCTTTCATTTCAGATTCCATCTTCCCTGTCATCATAATTTCTCCATTGCTCATCTCCTGTATTTCAATATCATTCTAGAATACAGCTTCAAAACAAGGTTAATTTAAAAAATTAACATATCACATAATATCCCGATATTATGACTGACCAACAAATAAGCTTAGGTAGGACACACTAGCGAAGGATTTACTCATCTCTCCCCTCCTAGTTGTATTCCCCGATCTCCGCCAGAGATCATATCCCTAAGCTCTGATACCAAATGTGACGCCCCCAAAATAGGTCCATTCCATCCAACCCATTCTGAGTCGCCAAATACATGGTACAGAAAACAACTACAACTTTATTACAACAATTGTCGTGCAAAATACAACAACACATATACTGTGAGTTTGGATACAAATATATACCAAATGTAACTCATGTTCCAACCGTGGACATCACCTCACAATAACACCTTACATAAAGGTATAGTCAAAAACTGTTTTAGAAATTAGAATCTTTGGGAAGTGCTCAAGGAAACCTTCGTACATGGGAGGCCACGCGTCTAGGTTATGATAGATATCATATGGCCACAGAATTATCCTTGGTTGACCCAATAGACCCCAAAGAAAAACGAGAAGATTACTATCATATTCTTCCCAATGGTGAGTCTTCTCTTGACTTATCATTATCTCCACTGTCTCTAATTGAGAATTATACTTCAAACAAACACCAAGATTATATAGGTAGTGCTCGTATATATACTCAGCAAGTGGATGAGCACATCCCTGTCTATGATGACACGAGGTTGTATGTCGTTAGACATCTTGTATGATAGTGGCAAAACACCCTTCCAACGTTGGGTTCGCCTCACCCTATTGGATTCACCAAATATAACTACTAAATGAACTGTTCTATACTGCTTCGGGAGAACATCCACAGCTAGAGACCTGTTCTATTTCCCCGTTACCCTCGCTCGACCCAGCTACACTCTTATTACCTGAAAGGAATTGTGAAGCAAAAGGGTGAGCACAACTAGCTCAGTAAAGAATATCATGACTAAAGATAATTAAATTATCAATAGCCTTCATCAATAATAAATCAGAGATTTAGAACATATGGTAAATGATAAAAATTTCAACCATAGTTGCAGCGGAACGAGCAATCCATTAGAAGAGTCAAATAGACTATAAAGTCTATTATCTTCTCCATGTTAAAAATCCATCAACAATGTTTATCCATGTAACATCAATCAACAGTTCCTTTCCACAATCATATGAATAACTCATAATCATAATTGTGATTATAAATTTTTCTTCGCACCCAGGACGAAGAATATTTTCATCACATGTCTTTACCTGAAACATCAAAGATCATGGTTATACCAAATCACAGTTCCTGTTCATAATCATACTAATAAATCCATCTTTGCACTACGACCAAAGATATTCAACAACATTTATCTTTGCACTACGGGCCAAAGATATTCATCAACAACCATCTTTGCACTACAGGCCAAAGATATTCATCTACAATCATCTTTGCACTACAGGCAAAGATATTCCTCAACCGTTCATCTTTGCATACTACTGGCCAAAGATATTCAACAACAGTCATCTTTGCACTACGGCCAAAGATTTTCATCAACATTCATCTTTGCACTACAGGCCAAGATATTCCTCAACATTTCATATTTGCACTACATGCCAAATATATTAATATCTCAAAGAATATATAATCATTTAAGAATTTATATAAACAATAATTATAACCATGTTGATCAATTCACCTTTGCACTTAAGCTAAAGATATTCAATTATAAATTCAATGGTCATGATCATACCAGTCAACAATTCAACTTTGCACTACTGGCCAAAGAGAACCCATAGTCATGATCATACCAATAATTACCCATCTTTACACTCAAGCGAAAGAGAATTTCAACATCAAGGTTATAAAAATGTTATATATGATTATAAAAATAATATGATCAAAACATAGATTTTAATTTCAAGAGCAATATTCATAAATCAACTATAATTTGGTTAGAAAAAGAAACCATTTTGTCGTGAATAGTACTCGTGAATAGTAACTCATGAATAGTAACCTCGACACAAAAATAGAAATTCCACAATAAAATCATACATATTCGGTATATATATCGGATATTAAAAGAATAACATTACTAAATTTATAAACAATTTATTTTAATTGTTTACACTTTACTAATTAATGCATTTAATCATCATAAAATGCCAACTCTTACAATTTCATCATCAATAACCAAAACCCTCATCAAAAATCTGCATATACCTCATATAGGATTCTCAAGCCATAAAATCCTATTTTCCAATTTTCTTTTTCACAAAAACATATTTAATTCATTTACTCATAACTAGACCATTTTCATAAAAAATACCAAATCAGTTCCAAAAATATTTCTTTTCTGGAATTTAGCATAATATAGTCCCATAGTGAACATATATTTTTCTCAGAATTTTTAAAAGTCATTTACTATTTTTCATATGGCCAAAACCACCGAATATTTAGACATTTATCAAAAATTATACTTTTGTCCAAAAATTCTGAAATTTACAGAGTATACTTCTATCATATACATGTACTCCCAATAAAAATTTCATCAATTTTGGAGTTAACCACAAGGAATTATAAGCTGTTACTTTTAAAATAGTCTTTTCTCATAAAATTCATAACTCTCAATCTATACATCCAAAAATCACCATTTTTGGACACAATCAAGAAAACTCATCAAAATATCATTTCAAATTTTTCCAGAATTTTTGAAGATCAGAAAAATTACGAAACTGAAAATCATAACAACCCTTAAAATCCTTATATACTAACCCTTACTATTCCCTTTACTATCCCTTACATCCCTTACCTCAAAAGAGCAGTACTTCTGACTGGATATCGGATATGACGCTGAAGGAAACTTGCACTGATGAATAGCAACTCACCAAGTATCTAAATACTCACAAAATATGCTTCATAATATAGAGAGAGAAAGAGAGAAAGCTTATTTTTTTTTGGTGTGATTTTCAATTCTAACTTAGCCCTCTATTTATAGGAAAATTTTGGTAGGTTTGACCTGCAACCTGATGGCTTTACCTGCTACTATTCCCACCCACCACATTTGAAATATAATTCAGCACATTTCTTCACCAACCACAAGTGGGGCCCACCAATTCTAGAATTTTCCACCAAAATGATAACTCCAAAATTCAACAATTTCTGAACCAGTCATCTCGTAAAATTCATAACAAATCATACGTTCATTTTTAACGGTTCAAAATTTGTGGACATATACTCAACTTATATATGTATAACATATCCAAAAATTACCACGATCCAACGGTCGGATTAAAAATTATAACCCCCGCAAAATATCTCAAAAACCCTGATTTTAATACCTCCATTCCGACAAAATACTGAAAAAACCTCAACATTAACTCCTTCATTTTTTAACCACAAAAATATATCCCTCATTTATATCCACATAAAATAAATATTTCCTTATCATATGAATCAATAATTAATTATTCACAAATAATATTACAGAATCACATTTATGACAACCAGGCCGTTCCCAGGAAAGAGGGGGCTTTCCAATAAGGATTTCTCCTTACTGGCGCGCAATTAGATGACCAAACCTCTCCTTAGACAGAACTTTCTAGACATTGCCAATAATGCTATCTAATAATATTATTCAAATAATATGAATTATTGATCTGATAATAGAAAATACTGTGCAGCAACAATTATTGAAACAACAATAATATAAAATATCAACGCAGCAATTATTGAATCAATAAAATAAAATATTGAACAGTAATTACTGTAACAATTATTGAGTAGTGCCTTCTTACATAAGAATCAATAATTTTAAAAATACTGTGCAATACCGTGTGCTACTGTGCAATAACGCGTATTACTGTATTTTAACCACCGGGTATTCCAACAGTGTTAACGGTAACAACTACGCCGTTATTTGTAAAAACTCAAATTTGTCGTTTTCTTCACCCGACAGTTATTCGTTATGGGGCCCACAAATAGCTGCGCCGTCGTACGAATATTCCCGACAGAAAGAATATTCCACGACCAAACGAATATTCCCCGACAACAATGATTATTTTATAACCACTTGCTTATTTTGAAAAAAAAATCATATTTCACCCTTAACTTTAACTTTTTATCAATTTAACCATTTACTGAATAGTAATTATAAGAAAAATTGAATACTTTTATTTCATAAAATTCGGGGTCTTACAATCTCCCCTCCTTATGAAATTTCGTCCCCGAAATTTACGTACCTGGTATTTCAAAGAGTTGAGAATACCTTGCTTTCATTTCAGATTCCATCTTCCTTCATCACGATTTCTCCATTGCTCATCTCCTGTATTTCAGATATCATTCTAGAATACATTTCAAAACAAGGGTTAATTTAAAAAATTAACAATCACATAATATCCCGATATTATGACTGACCAACAAATAAGCTTAGGTAGGACACACTAGCGAAGGATTTACTCATCTCCCCCTCCTAGTTGTATTCCCCGATCTCCGCCAGAGATCATATCCCTAAGCTCTGATACCAAATGTGACGCCACCCCAAATTAGGTCCATTCCATCCAACCCATTCTGAGTCGCCAAATACATGGTACATAAAACAACTACAACTTTATTACAACAATTGTCGTGCAAAATACAACAACACATATACTGTGATTTGGGATACAAATATATACAAAATGTGACTCATGTTCCAACCGTGGACATCACCTCACAATAACACCTTACATAAAGGTATAGTCAAAAACTGTTTTAGAAATTAGAATCTTTGGGAAGTGCTCAAGGAAACCTTCGTACATGGGAGGCCACGCGTCTAGGTTATGATAATATCATATGGCCACAGAATTATCCTTGGTTGACCCAATAGACCCAAAGAAAAACGAGAAGATTACTATCATATTCTTCCCAATGGTGAGTCTTCTCTTGACATATCATTATCTCTACTGTCTCTAATTGAGAATTATACTTTAAACAAACACCAAGATTATATAGGTAGTGCTCGTATATATACTCAGCAAGTGGATGAGCACAACCCTGTCTATGATGACACGAGGTTGTATGTCGTTAGACATCTTGTATGATAGTGGCAAAACACCCTTCCAACGTTGGGTACACCTACCCTATTGGATTCACCAAATATAACTACTAAATGAACTTTATACTACTACTGCTCGGGAGAACATCCCAGCTAGAGACCACTGTTCTATTTCCCGTTTACCCTCGCTCGACCCAGCTACACTCTTATTACCTGAAAGGAATTGTGAAGCAAAAGGGTGAGCACAACTAGCTCAGTAAAGAATATCATGACTAAAGATAATTAAATTATCAGTAGCCTTCATCAATAATAAATCAGAGATTTTAGAACATATGGTAAATGATAAAAATTTTCAACCATAGTTGCAGCGGAACGAGCAATCCATTAGAAGAGTCAAATAGACTATAAAGTCTATTATCTTCTCCATGTTAAAAATCCATCAACAATGTTTTATCCCTGTAACATCAATCAACAGTTCCTTTCCACAATCATATGAATAACTCATAATCATAATTGTGATTTTAAATTTTTCTTCGCACCCAGGACGAAGAATATTTTCATCACATGTCTTTACCTGAAACATCAAAGATCATGGTTATACCAAATCACAGTTCCTGTTCATAATCATACTAATAAATCCATCTTTGCACTACGACCAAAGATATTCATTTATCTTTGCACTACGGGCCAAAGATATTCATCAACAGACCATCTTTGCACTACCAGCCAAAGATATTCATCTACAATTCATCTTTGCACTACAGGCAAAATTTTCCTCAACCGTTCATCTTTGCATTACTGGCCAAAGATATTCAACAACAGGTCATCTTTGCACTACGGGCCAAAGATATTCATCTACAATTCATCTTTGCACTACAGGCCAAAGATATTCTCAACAATTCATATTTGCACTACAGGCCAAATATATTAATACCTCAAAGAATATATAATCATTTAAGATTTTATATAAACAATAATTATAACCATGTTGATCATTTCACCTTTGCACTTAAGCTAAAGATATTCAATTATAAATTCAATGGTCATGATCATACCAGTCAACAATTCAACTTTGCACTACTGGCCAAAGAGAACCCCATAGTCATGATCATACCAATAATTTACCCATCTTTACACTCAAGCGAAAGAGAATTTCAACATCAATGTTATAAAAATGTTATATATGATATAAAAATAATATGATCAAACATGGATTTAATTTCAAGAGCAATATTCATAAATCAACTATAATTTGGTTAGAAAAAGAAACCAATTTTGTCGTGAATAGTAACTCGTGAATAGTAACTCATGAATAGTAACCTCGACTCAAAAAAATAGAAATTCCACAATAAAATCCATACCAATATTCGGTATAATGATATTAAAAGAATAACATTACTTAAATTTTATAATAATTTATTTAAATGTTTACACTTTACTAATTAATGCATTTAATCATCATAAAATGCCAACTCTTACAATTTCATCATCAATAACCAAAACCCTCATCAAAAATCTGCATATACCTCATATAGGATTCTCAAGCCATAAAATCCTATTTTCCAATTTTCTTTCTTCACAAAACATATTTAATTCATTTACTCATAACTAGGCCATTTTCATGAAAAAATACCAAATCAGTTCCAAAAATATTTCTTTTCTGGATTTAGCATAATATAGTCCCATAGTGAACATATATTTTCTCAGAATTTTTAAAACTCATTTACTATTTTTCATATGGCCAAAACCACCGAATATTTAGACATTTATCAAAAATTATACTTTTGTCCAAAAATTCTGAAATTTAACAGAGTATACTTCTATCATATACATGTACTCCCAATAAAAATTTCATCAATTTTGGAGTTAACCACAAGGAATTATAAGCTGTTACTTTTAAAATAGTCTTTTCTCATAAAATTCATAACTCTCAATCTATACATCCAAAAATCACCATTTTTGGACACAATCAAGAAACTCATCAAAATATCATTTCAAATTTTTCCAGAATTTTTGAAGATCAGAAAATTACGAAACTGAAAATCATAAACAACCCTTAAAATCCCTTAATATCCCTTACTATCCTTACTATCCCTTACAATCCCTTACTATCCCTTACAATCCCTTACCTCAAAAAGTGCAGCACTTCTGACTGGATATCGGATTTGACGCTGAAGGAAACTGCACTGATGAATAGCAACTCACCAAGTATCTAATACTCACAAAATAATGCTTCATAATATAGAGAGAGAAAGAGAGAAAGCTTATTTTTTTTGGTGTGATTTTCAATTCTAACTTAGCCCTCTATTTATAGGAAAATTTTGTGTAGGTTTGACCTGCAACCTGATGGCTTTACCTGCTACTATTCCCACCCACCACATTTGAAATATAATTCACACATTTCCTTCACCAACCACAAGTGGGGCCCACCAATTCTAGAATTTTCCACCAAAATGATTAACTCCGAAAATTCAACAATTTCTGAACCAGTCATCTGTAAAAATTCATAACAAAATATACGTTCATTTTTAACGGTTCAAAATTTGTGGACATATACTCAACTTATATATGTATAACATATCCAAAAATTACCACGATCCAACGGTCGGATTAAAAATTATAACCCCCGTAAAATATCTCAAAAACCCTGATTTTTAATACCTCCATTCCGATAAAAATACTGATAAAAACCTCAACATTAACTCCTTCATTTTTAACCACAAAAATATATCCCTCATTTATATCCAATAAATATAAATATTTCCTTATCATATGAATCAATAATTAATTATTCACAAATAATATTACAGAATCACATTTATATGACAACCAGGCCGTTCCCAGGAAAGAGGGGGCTTTCCAATAAGGATTCTCCTTACTGGCGCGCAATTAGATGACCAAACCTCTCCTTAGACAGAACTTTCTAGACATTGCCAATAATGCTAGCTAATAATATTATTCAAATAATATGAATTATTGATCTGATAATAGAAAATACTGTGCAGCAACAATTATTGAAACAAAAATAATATAAAATATCAACGCAGCAATTATTGAATCAATAAAGTAAAATATTGAACAGTAATTACTGTGACAATTATGAGTAGTGCCTTCTTACATAAGAATCAATAATTTTAAAAATACTGTGCAATACCGTGTGCTACTGTGCAATAACGAGTATTACTGTATTTTAACCAACCGGTATTCCAACAGTGTTAACAGTAACAACTACGTCGTTATTTGTAAAACTCAAATTTGTCGTGTTCTTCACCCCGACATTATTCGTTATGGGGCCCACAAATATCTGTGCCGTCGTACGAATATTCCCCGACAGAAAGAATATTCCACGACCAAACAATATTCCCCGACAACAATGATTATTTTAATAACCACTTGTGTATTTTGAAAAAAAAATCATATATCACCCTAACTTAACTTT